>OY253745.1:2123014-2723014 GCA_958009045.1 Oxytorus armatus | reverse complement strand
TTCCCCACTCTCCCTCCCCACCGCAGCGCAATTCCCGTTTTTTTTGGGTCCCCCCTCGTATATTCGATTTTCGATATTTTTGTGGCGTTAGGTTCGTACTCGTGTCCCTCACTTATGCTGAAAAAATCGGTCATTTTGAATGTTTAGTCAATTGTTGACAGATGTTTTGGTTAGACGTGTTTTGGCTTGTCTTCGATTTTTGCCTATTACAAAAAAGCAGCTTCCATTGCGATGATTGAGCTTTGGTTTCCACGTCATATCGATAAACCCATGATTCGTCACCATTTATGACCCTCTGGAGAAAATTTGGGTCGTCGCGGACCGAGTCCAACAGCTCCTTAGCAATGTTAACGCGACACTGTTTTCGTTCGAAATTGAGCAATTTTGGCACGAATTTCGCGGCGACCCGTCTCATGCCCAAATCATTGGTAAAAATCGAATAGCACGAGCCAATCGATATGTTTAGTTCCTCGGCAATTTCTCTAACGGTGATTCGACGATTGGCCAATATTATTTTCTTCGCTTCATCAATGTTTTCGTCCGTTGTTGATGTGCTCGAGCGTCCGGAACGCATTTCGTTGTTCGCATCTTCTCGGCCCTCTGAGAACATTTTGTAACACCGATAAACGTTGCTTTGGTCCAAGGTAGCTTCACCATATGCCACAGTCAACATTCGGAATGCGTCCGCGCACTTAATTTTGTTTTTCGCACAAAATTTGATAAAGATTTTTTGATCCAATTTTTGGAATAGGCAAAAATCGAAGACAAGCCAAAACACGTCTGACCAAAACAGCTGTCAACAATTAACTAAACATTCAAAATGGCCGATTTTTTCAGCATAAGTGAGGGACATGAGTACCAACGAATCGCCACAAAAAAATCAAAAATCGAATAAACGTAGCCCGCGGAAATTCAAAATTCGCGATACTTTTTGAACAGACCTCGTAGAGGCTCTCTGGAACTGAAATATATCTAAAAATTCACAATCTCATCTGAATTCTCAATTGAATTCATCGAACGTTCGATCCCTCGATAAGACTGCATGCGCTAAACCGTACAATAAAATGAAAGCATTCCTGTGGGTCGCGTCAACAAATTTTGCACGGAAAAGGGGGGCAAGGCCGTGGCCGATCGTGAACCCAAGACCTCCCCGATGAACGCCAGAGACCCACGCACCGAATCGTCAGACACTCGGTCAAATGCAGAAAACAGTCGCGCGAGCCTGACTTTTTTTGGTAACAGAAGCGACGTTTACCCGGTACCCGTGGAGATAATTCTCCGGGTAGGAACACACACGCGGATAATGTTTTTTTTGTAACATTTTTGGAACGCGATCAAAAAGTCCCGAGAAATTCTGATACTCCGAAATCAAAAAGCCACTTCAGTGTCGCTAATGGAAAATATTTGAGGCACAATATCCTTTTTTTTCGACGGAAAAAACTTTTAATCTCTGCTAACGCTTACAAACGGCAAAAGTATTTTACACTTCTTCATATTTAATTGATTATTTCTGAAAAATTTTACTTTGGGACATAAACGGAACGCAGTTCTTCAACGGACAACAAAAACCTGCAGAAAATTGTTATAACTTTATTGAGACTGAAACTATGCTGTATAAGATGAATAGTGTAATTTTTTATTTTTATTTTGTTTCAACGTACACCCTTTTGGGTTTTTACGTGTGATCCTTCTCAACTTCATTTTTACCATTTTTTCCCCCTACCACTTTCTACCCGCACTTTGCTAATCTATCACTCCATTGCGCCCTTTCATTTAAAAAAAAATCATGACAAATATCGAAAAATCTTGAACTTAAAGTTGGGATCAATTTAACTCTTACTACCCAAGGAGGTTTAAGTATGTTAACAAAACAATAGTAAATGTTTAAACATAAATTCTTTTCTTTTCATTCGAAAAAATCTTCCCGCCCGAATACCTGTGATAATATGCAACCTATTTCGCGTCTCCAAGTAACAAATGTGTAAATTCGAATTCTTCAACAACACTCAAAGCATCGTAGTTCCAAATGTCCTACTAATGAATCGACAAATTTTAGAAATAAAATTTTCTTCATAGATAAAATAACCGCATTAACAATGCAACATATTGCAATGAAATGTCAATAATTGAAAATAAAACACCGAAGCTAAGAGGATAGAAATTGAAACTTATCGTTGTTGAATGTAATTGAAAAATGTAACTTTGCCAATTATCGTTTCAACTAGCCATACAGACATCAAAAGCCATAGCGTTCGTCGAAACGATCGAAAAGGAGCATTAAGGTAGAACACCACTGTGACCCCCTGTTTTTTTTCACATTTTTCAAGAATTTTTTTTTGTGGGAAAAAAAAGAGATATTCGAAAAAATTTTTTGGATTTTGTTCCTTGTTTATTAATGTATCAAAAAACATTTTTTTCACATTTTTCACGCCGCATGGTGGCGCTGGGGAAGCTCTCGCGTCAGGTGCTGTCATCTCCGCGGCACGCGGCAGAACTCTCTTCAACGTCGATCTGAAAAAAAATACCGAGTGTTTTCGTTAATAATATGATATTTTGAAGAGAAGTACATAGGGATTTGGAAAAATATTGTTCTAAAAAAAATAGGCACGCCTTTGAAATTAAAGTTAATTTCAAAGGCGAGCCTATTTTTTGTAAAACAATATTTTTCCAAATCCCTGTGTACTTCTCTTCAAAATATCATATTATTAACGAAAACACTCGGTATTTTTTTTCAGATCGACGTTGAAGAGAGTTCTGCTGCGTGCCGCGGAAATGACAGCACCTGACGCGAGAGCTTCCCCAGCGCGACCATGCGGCGTGAAAAATGTGAAAAAAATGTTTTTTGATACATTAATAAACAAGGAACAAAACCCGACAAAATTTTTCGAATATCTCTTTTTTTTCGCACAAAAAAAAATTCTTGAAAAATGTGAAAAAAAAAACAGGGGGTCACAGTGCTGTTCTCCCTTAATACAATATATACCGCAAAGTATAATAAATTAATGAATATATAGAATCGGGCTCTATTTTCAATTTACACGAGAGCAGAGTCCTCGATCGCATTCAAACTATTTCTGGATTAGGTTGAGATGAGAGATTGAACGAGAAGAAGGTGGCGCGGTGGAAGAAATTTTCTTTTCATACTATGCAAGAATATATTGCGCGTGATATTGCCGATGATATTTGTCACTCGACGGGGAAAACCGTATGAATGTGTGCTCGGTGCCACGAAAAATCTGTAACACAATAATTTTGTCTCTACCTCGGGCGGGAAATAAGGACACGCATCTGGTGCGAATTTCTGTTTTTTTTTTTTTTCAAAAGGAATTCTCGGTTGATTTTTTTCTCATTCCGTTTCACCATTGGACTTTGGGTGTTAATCTATTTTTTCCTCGACTCTCGTGTATACTCTTTAATCTCGGTGTGACGATTATTTTTACCGATCGAGGCCAATGCACGGAGAAAAGCTCGACGGGTGCCGCGTGCAAATACTTCGTGGATGCACGCAAATATACATATACGTATAGTCTTTGGGCTGTGGTAATCGTGTACCTTGATGCGCCATCGCAAAAATTGCAGACGAAGTTAAAACAGCGATAATAATAGTCTCCGTCGAGTCGCGGTTTCACGAAAACATATTCCCGTGTTTCCCCGCCTCTTTAGAAGCCCGCCACCCCCGTCCTCGACGCCAAGAGTACCTTAACGTTGACATCAGCTACAAAAATCTTCTTCTCTGATGGCGCATTTGCGATTCCGGTTTTGTGTAATGTACCGGTTTAGTGTAATTATCGATCAATTTGAGCTAACTAAGGTAGTAGTCTGGTAACTTAAGCCGATTTTCATGTCTTTTTTGGAGGGCGTTTTTTTGTAGGAAAATAAAAATGAATCGTTTTGGATATTTATGATGTTTTTATTTACATATTGAAGATACAAAAAAAAATTTTTTTGAAAAAATTTAATAGTTTATTATTATTATTATTATTGATCGAAGTTGGCACCTCGAAAAAAAAGCGCGTGGGTGGCCCCGGTGATTTTGGCTCTTGATGTTATCTGAAATCAAAAATTCTTGATAATTCTTAATCTATAGACATGTCATTCTGGTCGGAACTACTGGAGTTAAATTTCATGGATAAATAACAAAATGGCGGACTTTGGAAAAAGAAAAAAACGTTTTTCCAAAGTCCGCCATTTTGTTATTTACTGAAGTTAAATTTCATGGATAAATAACAAAATGGCGGACTTTGGAAAAAAGTTTTTTTTTCCAAAGTCCGCCATTTTTTTAAATTTATTCATGAAATTTAACTTCAGTAGTTCCGACCAGAATGACATGTCTATAGATTAAGAATTATCAAGAATTTTTTATTTCAGATAACATCAAGAGATCAATAATAATAATAATAATAATAATAAACTATTAAATTTTTCCAAACAAAATTTTTTTTGTATCTTTAATATGTAAATAAAAACATCCTAAATATCCAAAACGATTCATTTTTATTTTCCTACAAAAAAACGTCCTCCAAAAAAGACATGAAAATCGGCTCAAGTTACCAGACTACTACCTTAAGCCGAGAGCATGTTCATTGCTATGTAGCTTCATTATCGTAAATGATTTTTCCAATTCATCGTTTCGTACGCAAACTTCACGTATTTTCATATCTTGTTTAACATAATTATCCTCGGAAAAGTTATATACACGCGAAATTGATGGATGTATGAATGTACGAGAGTTCAATTGCAGACGCACGTGCCAGAGGTTATTAGAGTGCATATACGACTCGACGAACGAGACTATCGGTAAATCCGATAAGCTTTTTCTTTTTATAACATGTACAAGAGAGCGCGGCGTAAGGTACAGTGCATAAAGTTGAATTCATCATATATCACGGGAATGAGAGGGGATCGAAGTAAACGGCATTACATCAGCACACATACAGGTGGCCCACTGAGCCAGATAATGTGATTAACCGTCTGTCTCTCGCCTATATATGACGATTGAGTCTAGCACGCAGAAAATAGCAACCGATCTCATGGTAAGAAAAAAAGGAAAAAAGGAAAAAAAAAAAAAAAGAACTGCTACTCCGAATAAATCTTTAAACGACCGTTGATCACACGCGCGTGAGAGCTCAAAATGATTCGATGAGAAAAAAACAAGAAAAAAAAAAAAGAGTCATTAGCCCGAGTCGTTTAAGGTATTACATAGATTTCTTTTAGGATCATGTGTTTTCTATGTGCGTTCCATCGAGATTTACAATTTGGAAATCGATTACACACCGTGCTCATACAAAACGAGCGTGAAACGGACTTTGAAATCATCAATTTTATACAACGCGAGGCAAAACGATCGCGACATTCTAACACCGGATGACTCTCGACCACCGGACAGTAAGTGTATACTCTAGTTTGTCGTTTTCTTTTTTTTTCTTTCTTTGCCGCTGCTTCGAAGGCCGATCGATGTACAATGTAATCTCGAGCAAGAAAAAATTCAAAGTGCGCGCGGATAAAATAAGAAATTTTAATCAAATGACCCAGATCAAGTTGCACCGATATGGGATTGACCCTCGTATATATATATAGTCCGTGCGCGCGATTCAAGGACTACGAGGGTCAATAAAGGAGTATGTGGACGTTCAGTCGTACTTTTGCAATAGTTTATTCACTGTATATGTGAACGACCACGATAATATTGATGTTATAAAAATAATAATCGTTATTAATGTTAATCCCGACTGACTATAGACTAAATATACAAAAAGTCTCGTTGGATTTTCAATTACTCGATGCGTTTGCTCGTCAGGTCGATTAGACGTCGATTAGAAGTTTGAATATTATGATTATTAGGCTAATCTTAGAGTATGAAGACCGATAGGCAGACGTAATAAAAAACTATTTTCTTTCATTACTTGGCGTCAAGACGCTGCCGCGTCTCTCGATAGATCACTCGTGTTATTGGACGCGGAGAAAATATATGGATTATGCGAATGACTGAGCTCTCATTATTATCGTTATTTATCATTCTTTTAATGATTGCATAATATGAATTATTAATAACAACTGTTACGTGAACAATGGTCGACTGCATTTGAGATTAGAAAGCTTGAAAACGTTATTTGAATTTGAATCGAATGATATTTATGTTTTTCATTTGCCGACACTGACACTCGCCATATTGAATTTTCGAATTTCTTCATAGAATTCATAATTAGCGATATTAAAATTGCCCAGGTTTCATTTGTGACTACTAATTTTTATTAAAAGTTGTAAAAGACTAATCGTTGTATACTTTAATTTCACTTTTAAGGGAGGAAATAGGGTTAGACGGTTCAAAAAATCGATTTTTTTTTATTTCATAAATTGTTAGTAAAACTATTGACAAATATGGTCTCAAAATTTTGTATGAAAATTCCTACTCGTTCCCCTGTTATAAGCCATTGAGGGGGGAAATAGGGTTAGGACAGCGTTTTCTCAATGATTTTCATGAATTTTTTTATAGTATAAAAAATGAATATAATTTATTGAAACTTTGAGAATATTTTATACATATATTCAAGTATATACTATAAAATTTGTATACATATATTTAAGTATATACTATAAAATATTAGCGACCCCATATTGCTTGTTTTTCTTGGTACTATTTTTTCAAACGCGTTTTTCTGAAAACGACTTTTTTTGAGCTTGCGTACACGCTAGTTTGAAAAGTTTTCAACCAATCGTTTTGAAAATTGGCAGTTACTTTCTTCATACTATTGCGCTCTATATGAACCTAAAATTGGAATATTATCGTTATTGAAAATAATTTTTTTTTTGCAAATAAAGTTGTAAAAAATGGCAAAAAATCATGCTTTTTTGTTTTGACCCCTGTAAAAAATTCAATTTTCTTTTTTTTTGATAGCATTTAGGTTCGTATAGAAGGGAGATATATAATAAAAGTAAATTCCAACCTCGTTTGATTTCAGATAAAAGTTGCGGCTTCCAGAATGTACGCAAAATGCTGAGTCTGATTGTGACCTGTAATATGGGGTCGCTAATATTTTCGGTGTGTTTCACGGAAATTCTTCAAAAATTTTATAGTATATACTCAAATATATGTATAAAATATTCTCAAAGTTTCAATAAATTATATTCATTTTTTATACTATAAAAAAAATTCATGAAAATCATTGAGAAAACGCTGTCCTAACCCTATTTCCCCTCTTAAGTGTACTTTAATTTTTCTTGTCATACGAGAGATTATATTATCTTTAAACAAAACCATTCCTATAAACTCACGTTAATGGAAGGCTAATTACCGAAATTTCTATTTATAAACTTTCGACAAATTTTTCTTGGAAATCCCTGAATGGAATGTAACAAAATTTCTCCAGTCGTTACAGAAGAATGCCACGGTGACGTCCCCGCTATTTTTTTTCGGCAAAATAAGTTGGCGAAGTTATTGTATTTTTGTGAAAATTACCATTAGCGTTAAGTATAAATCCAAAATGACGTGTCGATTACAAAACTTTCGACATATTTTTATCCGATTATTTACCCTCCCGTCAAACAGCCGATACGACAATCGAATAATGTAAGGATAAAAAAATAATACTTTTACAATTAACTACGTTGCTCTTGTGAGAAAAATTATTCACAAATAATCGACTACTCTTCCGGATTATCATTACAAAAGGTTTTCTGTTATTTAGGCATTACAGTACCGAGCACTATACGAGGTCTGTTCAAAAAGTATCGTGAATTTTGAATTTCCGCGGGCTTCGTATATTCGATTTTCGATTTTTTTGTGGCGTTAGGTTGGTACTCGTGTCCCTCACTAATGCTGAATAAATCGGCAATTTTGAATGTTTAGTTAATTGTTGACAGCTGTTTTGGTTAGACGTGTTTTGTCTTCGATTTTTGCCTATTCCAAAAAATGGATCAAAGAATCTGTATCAAATTTTGTGTGAAAAAGAAAATTAAGTGCGCGGACGCATTCCGAATGTTGACAGTGGCATATGGTGAAGCTACCTTGGACCAAAGCAACGTTTATCGGTGGTACAAAATGTTCTCAGAGGACCGAGAAGATGCGAACAACGAAATGCGTTCCGGACGCCCGAGCACATCAACAACAGACGAAAACATTGACGAAGTGAAGAAAATAATATTGGCCAATCGTCGAATCACCGTTGGAGAAGTTGCTGAGGAACTAAACATATCGATTGGCTCGTGCTATTCGATTTTTACCAATGATTTGGGCATGAGACGGGTCGCCGCGAAATTCGTGCCAAAATTGCTTAAGTTCGAACAAAAACAGTGTCGCCTTAACATTGCTAAGGAGCTGTTGGACTCGGTCCGCGACGACCCAAATTTGCTCTAGAGGGTCATAACTGGTGACGAATCATGGGTTCATGGTTATGACGTGGAAACCAAAGCTCAATCAACGCAAAACACGTCCAACCAAAACAGCTGTCAACAATTAACTAAATATTCAAAATGGCCGATTTTTTCAGCATAAGTGAGGGACACGAGTGCCAACCTAACGCCACAAAAAATTTGAAAATCGAATATACGTAGCCCGCGGAAATTCAAAATTCGCGATACTTTTTTAACAGACCTCGTATACGAACATTGAAAGCTAAAATTCACCGCAGAAAATATTTGTGGAGAGTGTCGTTGTAATAATTTCATAAACGTTATTTAATAAGCAAGAAAATGTATTTAGAAATTATTCATGACTATTGAAAGAATTATAACTAAAATTTGTAACGGAAAATTAACAATAATCTATCGTTAAATTAACTATTAAATTACAAGCGTCCAAAAGTTTTCATGAAAAATAACATTGAAGATAAAATTTCATAAATTTCTTATTCTTCCTCGTTAATCGCATTTCATCCTTCTAATTATACACATTATGCATCTGTTGTCAAATGCGCAATAGTTGTTTTTTTTCTCGTTTAACGAAAAAAAAAAAAACAACAAAAGATCAAAGTGGAATTTCGTTGAAGCGCACGACGTGTGAGACGACGACGAGAGTCTCGTGGAAAAAGTGACAAATCTCTCGGGGGCAAAAATCGTGTAATAATACACGAGGATAGTGAAGCCAAATGCCACAATGAGCGAATCCCCGAGGAGAAAGGAAAGAGCGTTTACAAAACGTACGAAACCCGAAGGACGTTGCGTTTCGCATCGTCAAGGTCACCGTCGAGATACAAGGATTCGCACCGAAGGCTGAATGTGAATGAAAAACAAAACAAAAAAAAACACAAATGGAAAACAGAAAGAGAAGACACGCTCTAAATACGATTTCGTTTCGTGTGCACGTTTCGATGAGATCGTCTGCGCGAAAAAGTTAATTTAATTTTTACTTGAGAGAGAGAGAGAGAGAAAAAAAATTCCGCGTCTGGAATGAAGCAAACAAACAAACGGAAAAAAAGGCGCGGGAACGCGCGACGAAGATAACGAAGAATCGAACTTCGAGACAGCAATTAGTTTTTTTTTAAGTTTGTAACGGTTATTTTAGATTTTTTTTTTCGGTCCCGCTTGACCCTGAAAAAAAAGAAAAATGGCGGAAGGGGAAAAACGAAAATTTTTTCTCGGAATGAAGAGAAAGAATTGATACACGGCCAGAAGCCAATGGTGCGGTACGTCGTCGGAAATTCAGTAAAAAAAAACACTTGCCAAAATCTCTGACTTGTTTCTTTTTTTTTTTTCCAATATTATTTTCCTCCCGTGCTATTTTTCTTCGTTAGCGAATTTTTTAAACGTCTCGGAGTCTCGAGACTTCTACGTCAGTGTGTTAAAAAAAAAAAAAAAGTCGCACAGCATGTGTGATGTTTTGCGCTCCAAAATGTCGAATGGCTGTGATCCAATTGGACAAACCTTGGGACAAGTCAGGCGTCCAAGTCACTAACCTCTTAAGGTCAAAAGTATTCGTTGTTTCAATTATAAATTTAAGAATGTGCTTGGAAAATCTATTGAAATTAATTTTTTTTTGCGAGTAAGCGACATCATAAAAAATTGGCTTGTAATAAAAATTCAAAGTCGTAGAGTTTTGATACGTTTCAATCGACAATTTCGATATTACAGTCGTAAAGGTTCATCGACATATTTACTGTCCAATATCATCGATACAACATGTTTCATTTGTTTCAATAGCTAAAAATTGAAAAATTGTGACTGTTTCATTGAAAAAAATCTAAAAGTTGAAAAAAATGAAAAGTTAGTGGAAAAGAGATGGGTAGTAAAAACTCGAAAGGGTATACTAAATTTATCATCGAATTCCAGTTTTTTTTAGTATCAAGAAGTTTCACTTTTCGTTTCAAGAAATTTGCGCAATATAAAGACTCGTTAATGAAACAAAAAAAAAATTTACGTATTTATTTAAGAGAAAAATCTATTTTCTGTGTTGTCATCTCTGAACAATATTTGCACAACTTTCATACAAAATTCCAAGCATTTTCAAGTTCACATTGTTTTTAAAATGCACCTTGCGCAGAACCTTGTATTTAATTCGACGATTTGTCTATATAGGCGTTGGCTCGCAACAGCGATTTTTCAACGAAATATACAGCGAAAATACATACACGTGGCTCAAATGTTTACAGAGAGTCGAATGCTTTTGAACACGTGCCAAATGACGATAACAGTATGCCGAGAGACAAAGGAAAACGATAGCACAAACAAAGTGGCTGTTTTACGCTCAATATATCAAGCTTTGAGGAGAGTGAGATAGACATCGATGCGATGTGAATAATTCTGATTATTGAGTACTTCTTGCTCTGGATTATTATATATTCAACGGTAAGAGGAACAAATATATATATATATATATATATATATATATATATATATATATATATATATATATATATATATTAGGGCGATTTTTTTTTCGACTATTTTATTTTTTCTGTCCCCACCCGAAATTTTGTTGGATATGTTGAAAAAGAAATTCCCTGAAAGTTACAGCCCTTAATATTAATTCTAAGTACTTTCCCAAAACCTGGGAAGATTTTCCATCTAAAATACACGTAAATCGAATTTTTTTTTTTTTCAAATTCCTATAACTCAGCCGCATTTTATGCTATCATATTGTTCTTGGTTTCGATTTACTCAGAATAAAACAATCTAAAACAGTGCCCTTTGCAGCGAAAGTGTAAATTGTACTGGTGAGCTGGTACGGGTCACTGAAGTTAATTTTTACCCAAAATTCTCGTTTTTTTGCTGTTATCTCCGACACAATTGACTTTACGAAAAAAATGTAAACGAAAAATTTGTTGGAAATTTAATTTCCTACAAAAAAGGTCCTATCGACCCAATTGCTTAGATTAATAATTCTTGAGATATTGAACTTTAACTTATGAGTAGTATAAAATTTACAAAATATGAAATATTAAATAATTAAAAAAATGTTTAAAAATAATATTCAATATCTCAAGAAATATTAATCTAAGCAATTGGGTCGATAGGACCTTTTTTGTAGGAAATTAAATTTCCAACAAATTTTTCGTTTACATTTTTTTCGTAAAGTTAATTGTTTCGGAGATAACAGCAAAAAAACGAGAATTTTGGGTAAAAATCAACTTCAGCGACCCGTACCAACTCACCAGTACAATTTACACTTTCGTCGCAATAGGCACTTTTCTAGATTGTTTTATTCTGAGTAAATCGAAACCAAGAACAATATGATAGCATAAAATGCGGCTGAGTAATAGAATTTTGAAAAAAAAAATAATTCGATTTACGTGTATTTTAGATGTAACATTTTTTCACGCTAAGGGAAAGTACTTAGAATTAATATTAAGGGCTGTAACTTTCAGGGAATTTTTTTTTTGACATATCCAACAAAATTTCAGGTGGGGACTGAGAACAAAAAATAGTCGAAAAAAAAATCGCCCTAATATATATATATATTGCGTAGAGTGAACAAAACATAAAGCATAAATGCCACAGTGTGTCATCAGCCTGTTTGTAGATAGTTATATACTCTTAAAGACATTTGCCCACTGCAGAGAAACCTTATATAAAATATTCTGCCAATTTCGATCAATGTCTTCTTAGATATTTCAATAGATAAGATATCGCTATATTTATATTTGGTGTCAAGATGCTACCGTATCTCTTGATAAATAGAATCAAGTAGAATTAAGAGTAATAGAAAATGAAATGTAAAATTCTGGACACATTAGAAGCAGTTCTGCAAAGTTAAAATTTTTGTGACATTTGAAAATGTTGACTAACAGAAAATACAATGCAAGACCATAAACATATGATGTTGAACTTTGCATCGTTGAAACGCAACGGAAATAGGTTTTTAAAATTTCATTTTCACTATTGCTCTTGCTTTTCGTGCCCATTTAGGACCAGGTCTTTGAAGGAGCCTCCAATAAAACGTTTTAACGATTTTTGTCATCGATAACCCAATTTTAAGGGGGATTAATGGTGTAAAAAATCTATTGTCGTTGCATTCCAACGTTGCAAACTTCAGCATCATATAAACATAGTAGAAAAAGCCGTTTTTGTAAAATCAAAAATTATATGATTTTTGAGAATATTAAGTGAAATGAAAAAATATATAAAACTACAAACGGAATAGAAACACCGCAGTTCCTGTAAAGATAAAAGTTTCGTGACTTTTGAGAATTTTGAGTAACAGAAAATCAAATGTAAAACTATAAACACAGTGAAAACAGTACTTTCTGTAAAGTCAAAAGTTTTGTCAAATGTACTTCGTGGATTTGTATGTTTGGATTTTGGGAGATATTATTCGGTACACACTTGTTGCATTCTCTATCTCCCTAACTCCATATACACATGTAACGTAGTAAACATAAGAGGAAGTAGAGTTCAAAGTGATAGAAAATAAAACTGTAAGATTGGAAAAATAAGCAAAAAATTATAATCCAACATTCTGTATGTCAAGAAATTTGTAAACTGAATCACTGCGGTGAATATAATGAAAGTGGAAATATAATTAAAAGTAATAGCGAATGGACCTAGTTTTCTGAAATATCCTTGCTATAATTCCACAAGAGAAATTCCCTACACCATCGATGACGTTGAAGTTTTCATCGTTGGAATGCAACGAAAATAGATTTTTTTATAACATTCCTCCCCATTAGGGTTTAATTTTCGAAGACAAAAACGTTAAAACCATTTCTTTGGGGTGTTCTTTAAGGAGTTGGGGGTAAATGGGCAAAAGAAGCGAGAGCAGTACTAAAAATAAAAATTTGAAAAAGCTAATCTCGTTGCGTTCTAACGATGCAAACTTCAACATCATCACCATCGTCTATATGTCTCAGCTACAAAAACACAAACAAACAACCAGCCATAACATCACCCAACAAGTATTCTTGAGAAGTCTAACTTTGAAGAGTAACAACTAAGAATTTTATTCAATGAGTACCCGAAAGCTACCGCCGCAAGGAACGATTTTCCCAAATCATAAATTCTGTAAAGCGCATGAGACACGGATAAGCTACGCTGGTAAAAAATATAAATCTCCGCAGATATCTACAAACTCAAATTCCAGACAATTGTATTCCCCAACCGGTCTGATATCGGGTTGACGAGAAAAATAATTTCACAGATTAGCAATTGTACCTCTTGGGTGAGTTCGGCGACGGCGCTCGAAGGTTCTCCAGGAGTCTGAGCGTCGCTAGGTGGATCGGGCGAAGTAACGTTTCTGGCAGGATTCATGGAAGCAGTTATACTAGGACCCGCGACGGCGTCGTCTCTTCCCGGCTCGTCGATGTTCAACAAATAAGCGTGTATGTCATTTTGCGCCGAGTTCATTCTGTTGTAACGTCCAAGAGAATTTAAATCCTCAAAGAGATCTCTCTCGTAGCTGAGTAGCATAGAATCGAGATTCTTTGGATGAACAAACATGGGACGATGAACGATAGTGTGAGCGTCGGTATGCCATCCCGAGCCGTTGTTGAGATCCAGCGAACCGACACGCATGCTTAGCGTATTAAGACCCAAATATGATTCCGGATCGACGTGCAGTAGCGACAGAAGAAGAGCTAGCTGAAGCAGCTCGTCGCTGTACAATTTCTTCAGGCACAACATCTTTGCGGCAAGTGTTTATTTCTCTACGTTCCAATCGAACCAATATTTTTATCACAGAATATTTAAGTCCCGGTCTTAGCTCTCCCGGCGCTGATTATTCGAAAGAATTTTTTTTAACCAACTTTGATTAGAATTTTGTTCATTCGCAAGGCCGTCACAGAGGATCAGCTTTGACGTTAAGTACAAAAAGTAAGTCCAACATTTTATCGCCCATTCATCGGCAACAGTTTCTATTTTGTACCGTTGCTTCTTTTCTTTTTTTTCCCACTAATTATCCTAAATCACGAAGCACTTCGGGTGGTTACAATAATAAAATTGTTGAGGAAATGAAAAAAATTATAAATTCACGATCAGCTGACGATTTTGAGGTTAAATGTTAAACGAAATTTACTCACTGACGTTTCGTATTGAGTTTGAGAAGTGAATTTATTTAGAAATTATCGAATTTAACGCTGATAAACGTCAGTGTGAGAAAATGGAAAAGTTAAAACACACGAGAGAGAGAAAGAGAGAAAGAAAGAGCTTATAATGCGCACACGACCTGTTCGTCGGAACGTCAGATTGGAAATAAAGAAGCTCCAAACGGTTATTTCCGTCTCTCTCACTCGCGCGCGCGAGTGTAGGTCAGTTACGCTAGTGCAAAAATAACCTCAAAATCACGAAGAATCACAAGAGGATCTCTGTTGCGAGTGACAATGAAGGAAAGAGGAATTGAAGGAAAACAAAAATTCTTTCAACACACATTTGACACAAACTTTTTTTTGTCGTCACTCGTGTTTTTCGTTGCTAAACGAAAAAAAATAACACGTATTCCATTATAATGTGCTACGATTGGTGACACGTGTTTCAATCTTGTTTCTCGTTACTTTCATTGATTTAATCAGTCGCGCGATTCACAACGAACTGTCAACAAGTGCACACTCGTGATATTTCACTACTGACACTACAAAATCACAGCATGACACACACTCGACACAGAGACGACGCTCCGCCACAGCCGGTCCGGTCATCACGGACTGGCGAACAGAACGATGTGTGATATATAGTACGAACCATCGACGTTTCGAGACGTCGCGCGCTGTACGACACACACACGCTACGAATATATGCACGCAAGCACAGAGCCGCGCGTCACTGATCCGCGAAATCGTCGCGTCGTAAAATTGACAGGTCATGGACTTCGGTGAGCGCGAATCTGGCAAAAAAACACCACCAAAACAACGAGAAAATTCTGTTTAAATATATTCAACGAGTGATAAAATAAAAAACTGCAGAAATTTGCAGCCAGTGTTTTTTTATATACTACGTGGAAATGTAGCGCGAATATAACCACGTCGAGCGCGCGAAATTCAAAATTCAGTTGATATAACTATAGAAATAGAAGTGAAAAAAACATGGCGCCGACGTAATTTTTACTTAAGAAGTTATTGAATCCGGAATCGTCGCGCAATTATGAGGAACGAAACGAAGAAACGTTTTGTTTTTAGTTCTTTGTTTCGCGAAAGAAACTGAGCCTCGGCGCAACTCGTAATGCGCGTTACCGGGTGAGATCGCACGGCGATATATGACTCGGCACTCAATCCAGCAACGTCGTCTACCACAAGCAACGGCAGGGCCGTAACAAAAAAAATTTCACCCTGCACACACTCTTCAATATAATTATAATAATAATTTTATATTTAATAATTATTATTTACCGTGGTAATGCATACAATGGTGGGTAGAAAATATACATGGGGCATTAGGGCAATTTTTTATTTTCGACTTTTTTTTTTTTTTCCAGTCCCCACCCGAAATTTTGTTGGATATGTCGAAAAAAAAATTCCCTGAAAGTTATAGCCCTTAATATTAATTCTTAGTACTTTCCCTTAGCGTGAGAAGATTTTCCATCTAAAATACACGTAAATCCAATTTTTTTTTTTTTTTTTCAAATTTCTATAACTCAGCCGCATTTTATGCTGTCATATTGTTCTTGGTTTCGATTTACTCAGAATAAAACAATCTAAAAAAGTGCCTTTTGTGGCGAAAGTGTAAATTGTACCGGTGAGTTGGTACGGGTCACTGAAGTTGATTTTCCCCAAAATTCTCGTTTCTTTGCTGTTATCTCCAAAACAATTAACTTTACGAAAAAAATGTAAACGAAAAATTTGTTGGAAATTTAATTTCCTACAAAAAAGGTCCTGTCGACCCAATTGCTTAGATTAATATTTCTTGAGATATTGAACTTTAACTTATGAGTAGTATAAAATTTATAAAATATGAAATATTAAATGATAAAAAAAAAAATATATAAATAAAGTTCAATATCTCAAGAAATATTAATCTAAGCAATTGGGTCGATAGGACCTTTTTTGTAGGAAATTAAATTTCCAACAAATTTTTCATTTACATTTTTTTCGTAAAGTTAATTGTTTCGGAGATAACAGCAAAAAAACGAGAATTTTTGGTAAAAATCAACTTCAGTGACCCGTACCAACTCACCAGTACAATTTACACTTTCGCCGCAAAAGGCACTTTTTTAGATTGTTTTATGCTGAGTAAATCGAAATCAAGAACAATATGATAGCATAAAATGCGGCTGAGTTATATAAATTTGAAAAAAAAATAATAATAATTCGATTCACGTGTATTTTAGATGGAAAATCTTCTCACGCTAAGAGAAAGTACTCAGAATTAATATTAAAGGCTGTAACTTTCAGGGAATTTTTTCTGACTGAAAATAAAAATAGTCGAAAAAAAACAATCGCCCTAATGGGGCATTCCAGTGAAAATTGACAAGATTACTTTGGCGATTTTTATTTATTTTTGTTCTTTTAGTATACTGTTGGGCAGTAGAGGGTTTGGTTGTTGGGTTAGTAGATAGAAATGTTCTCCAGAATTTGAATTTCTTCGAAAATTCGTTTAGTCGTTAACAAGAAAGGTTTAAAAGTAATACTGTTAAACATTAACGATCTTTTTGACACTTTCACGCTGAAATCTTACTTAAAAAAGTAGATTTTTCACAATCTCCCAAAGGTGGGCGTGGTTGTAATACAGGTGTCACACTGAAAAATGGTTTTCTTTACTCGATAATTTCATTATTTGATTTATGAAAAAATGATTTTACGATAGACAAATAATTAAATTTTTACATCTCAAAAATTGCCGAAACTGGAGCGCCTACGAAGATTTTTCTAAAATTTTTAAATACCATAAAATCTGAGCGACTCCTCACTCCATAATTTACTACAAATATTTCAGAAATTTCAATAACTTCTAACAGTCTTCATTTGGCAGTCTGGTTACAAATGAGCAAATAAATTTTCATAGGAAAAAAATATGTAAATTCGTTGTGGAATATTTTTTCATATTAACCTACATCATATCAAAAGAGAAAAAAAATTGACAGGGTCAAGGACCTGTTGATTTTGCATGAAAAACACTATACGTGCATATATATTGTACTAAGGAGGCTAGGGCCCCCTGGGGGGGGGGGGGCTTGCGCGTTTCGCGCGTTAACCACCTGGGGCTCAAGCGAGAACCGATCCAACATTTTTTTTTCATTTTTTTCAATGTTTTGATAGCATATTCGATCGGAAATTTTCCGCTGATTACGATTAACACCGAGTTTTTGCCGAAAACTCAAAAAATCAATGTGAAAAACGTGAAAATCGAAAGAAAAAACACTTTTTGGACGAATTTCGACGAAATTTTGAGATTCTCAGGGAAACGGCTACTGAATTAGTAATCAGCAAGTCAAAATACATCGATATAGCGTTCTAAAATGAAATTTAAAAATCAAAAATTTTTTTGCATTTTGGCCAAACAGGAGTGGTTTCACTAAAATCGCTGTAACGTTGCTTCCCGATGGAGTTGGAACCTCACTCTGTGCTCATTCTTTTCGTAGCCGTTCAACCTTTCAATTGCCGCTTTATTTATCGAGCTACGATTTTTTTTCGATTTTTCATATATTTTCAAAGTTGGACCATCGCTTTTGCGAATTTTTCCATCATACCCCTTCTCATTTTGTTCGCCAATTTTCAACGCGCTCTCACGGCTACAATAATTGAGATATCGGGATGATCCAAAATGCATTCTCTAAGTCTAATCGAGACGTTCACAAAACCCCCCTCAAAATTCAAAATCGATCAAACGGGAGCCAAGTTATGGCCATTTGAAATTTCGACATTTTAAGGTTCCTTGAAAAGGTAGGCAAAGAGTGACAAAATGTTATTTTTCTTCCTTTCCAATGCTTCGGTACCCTATTCGATCGGAAATTTTCCGCTGATTACGAATAACACCGAGTTTTTGTCGAGAACTCAAAAAATCAATGGGAAAAACCGAAGAATCGAAATAATGACTTTGGACGACAGTCGGCAGGTTAAACGAGAGTTCGTGAGACGAACTCTCGTAGTATAACGATCGATCGTCTCGCTCGGGGAATCGGACCACTTAGGACAAAGCAAGAGATCCAGTTCGGGATCCCCGTCGGAATTCATTTTACGATTGTTTCATCACTGCGTTGTTAACAAACGTTCTTCGCCAACCGATGACGCATATCAAAGACAAATAGATGCGTGCTATACGGAAAAAAGTGGCGCGATGAGTGATAAACGGGAGTATCACGACTTATCGGATAGCGCATCGTTAAACGAACGTTACGCACGCACGGTCATTCGGTGCGATGGAAGAGGCGCAAGCGCAAGAACGGCACGATCTTGCTAGTGCGCATGCTCGGTAGATCACTGCGCGTATCTTTTGTTCTTTTTACCTCTGCAGTGTAAGCGCCTACGCTCCGCTATCACCAAATATGGTAGACACATAACCAGTATTACAGTATGAACACAGTTTGAACTCACCTCTTGCTGGATGGTTTTGGTCCTATTGAACCATGGCACGATCATTGGTTCGGGTGCTAAAGTCCTCATCTGTGGCAGATCCTCCATCTCTATTGCGATTACTTGTGCTCACGTGTGTGTGTATGTGTGGGACCGTGTTTTTACGATGTCCTGCGACTGGATCAAAGTCTATACGTGGTCCGTGTATCTTGCGTAACAAAAAGTTTCCTCGTAAGGCACGAAGCAAGATATACATAAATACCGTTGGCAAAACGTTAATATGTATGTAGGAAAGCAGAGATCAACGCGTCACGATCTCACAATCGGCACTGAGCGACGATGATATTTTACGTCAGAAATTTGTTAACCACATATTATATATGATCAATTGCTCGCAATCGTATACTTACTTATAATGTATTCAAATAATGTATCGTGTATATTGATATATTTGTTACAATATCGATTCTCGACCATACGACAGTATGTTGCGATTTATGATGCAAAGTACCAGAGTGGCGCAAAGTCCCTCGTCACGCTCGATACGATAAGCATGCTTTCGTTTATTATACATATATATATATATATATATATATATATCTTGTACGTGACTAAGATTCCAAACCAATTGACACTAGCTGTTGATGATAATGACAAGAGTTCTCTTCTTTACTCGTGTCAGTCGGTATCTATATCGACTGCTAGCAAACAAAAGGACGTAACTCGCGCTACATGTTTTATGTGTTGATTCAGTTGGGTAATGACCTTCCATATTCTATCAATCGATAGATCTCTCTGTCACCTGTTTAGTTTGCGTTTAAGGTGATGTGAAAACCTTCACCCAGATAATTGATTCATGCAAAATTTGACAGAGTTTCGCGAAGAAATAAAGAAAAAATTTCACGAACTCCGCAGACTCACGGACAAAGTTCGCGAGAATTTGTCTTTTTTCCGAAATTTCAAATTTTATCACTGAATTTTTTTTATCAAACTTCGTTACCAACAGTTGGTATTTTCCACGATCGTGCAACGTGAAAGTCACGTGACATAATTGCTGAGAAAGACTCGATCACATCGTATCAAAGCTATGCGATATTCCACACGATTAATTCATCAAAAATGTTTCATAGCATTTTTTTTTCAATGTCGCTTTAAGATTGCAACAGAAACAAAAATTTCACGCCATCGCCTGAACTTCGTGAGAGTTTACTTTCTGCAAAAATTGCTATGAAACTCCGACAAAAAAAAATGGGAATTCACACAGAGTTTTCTTTATCGACAGTCGGTGTTTCTCACATTACCTTGTAATTAAATGGCTTCGCGAGATACAAAATCAGGATTGACGATTTGCTCTCACTACTGTTGGAAATCAACGATGACACGGATCCACTAACGAGATCGGAGATAATCGGAGAAAAATAATCGTCTCTTTTTTTTTATCTTAGAGGAGAATCACCATTTTTCATTTCACCGATTATATGATACTTCAGATATATATATATATAAAACGAGAGTTTATGTGAGCGGTAGTGGAGATTGGAGAAGCGTAAAAGTGCGGTTGTTGAAGATACGACGACTCTGACGAAGTTGAAAATGAAATGAGTGAAAAAGGAACAACTCCCCCACCATTCGCCAGATGTTTCCGCCAAGACGGCGTCAAGGCCCAATTTTATATCTATCTCGCTCATTAGCGACAGATATATCTAAAAAAAAAAACAACTTTTGTACTGCTTATCTGTAATAAAATATTTATAAATTATTTCATAGTCTAGAAATATAATATTTTTATTAACGTAATGAAAAATGTTAAATTAAAAAAAAATACTAACCTCTTGAAAAAAGTGTACAAGCGTAAAAATCCTAAGAAAAAAATAATAATACAAAAGAGTAAAAATGATAACAATTCTGGTCGTCGGGCAATATACGTTTAACACACATGAATGCAAAATAAAGTACTCGAACGCATATTTTAAACATATAATATATTCATTTGTATGCTTGTACATGTCTCGTATGCTTTTTTTTTGTTTTCTTTTTCATCTTTGTTTTGTTTTTTTTTGTTTCGCTCGTCATTATATACAACAAAATATCTATGACAACAGTACAGTAGAGAACAATGTATACAATATAATCGTTATATCGATTTAGTTTAATTAATGTGAGATGCAAAAAAAAAATCATTTCATTCCCACCCCACCTCTCATCGTCTCGTAACTCTTACACCCTCAATTACATGAGAATTATACAATAAATAAATATTATATACACATATATGCGTATGTATACATAACGGCATCGCTCGTCGTTGAGTCGTTTGAAAAAAAAAAAAATTTGCAACGCCAATCTCACGACTGTCAGGAATGACATATTATTTTTTTTTTTAAATATTATAACACCCGTTTCCTCGCAGTCTTCGTCCTTCGATTCCCGATTGATTGGTATTGTAGAAACGGAATTCGCTTGTTTTTTTGTTCTCTTCTTCTCTCACTCTTTTTCGAATGAAACATCGATATTTTTCGAAATTTTTCGGCATTATGATTTCAATACATAGATCCATCGTCTCGCGAGAAAGGAATCCCGATCAATTTTTTTTTGTTTTCTACCTCATTTCACTCTTCTCATTTTCCCGTATCGCGCAAACGAGAAAGCATCGTGTGTATAGAATTCGAAAGTGAAGCTTTATCGATATATATCTTTTTCACGCCAATTAGACCTGCCTGTAGCCTGCACCATTTTTTTTTCTCTTTAAGTATCTTATAGAACGACACGAAAAATTGGCTCACGACAATTTTCAGACTTTTGGAAAATCTCGTGTGGTCATAATAATCTAAAGTTTTAATTTCACAACGAGAACCGTTATCGATTTTGTTCAAATGTATACAGTACAAGCTTACAAATCAAAAAAATGAAGACAAAAAAAATTTCCATCCAATTTACAAATTTTTCTTTTATCATTAATTTTATATTTAACAAAATTATTCCATGTAGCAAGCAAAAAGGGTGAATAAAAAAAAATTGTTTTCGAGGTAAAGTAAATTATTATAATTTATATTAATTTATGGCATAAAAGTTATAGTGAAAAAATGTCATAATAATAATGAATTATAACTCGAAGAATAATTTTATTTATTCATGCCCTCTCCTTATCGCACGGAAACATTGTTTCAACATAGAGCAAATAATAAACAGAAAAATTTTCAAAATATGATAACCGGATATAGTCTCAAAAACGTTATTTTCTATCAACAAATTTACCGTGTAAGCTTCGTGAAAAATCGATAACGACCCTCGTCGTGAAATTGACATTTAACATTATTACGACAATACCAATTTTCGAAAATGTCTGAATTTTTTTTTCCCTTTAAATGTCTTATAGAACGACACGAAAAATTGGCTCACGACAATTTTCAGATTTTTGGGAAATTTCCTGTAGTCATAATAATCTAAAGTGTTAATTTCACCACGAGAACCGTTATCGATTTTGTTCAAATGTATACAGTACAAGCTTACAAATAAAAAAAAATAAAGACAAACAAAATTTTCATCGAATTTACAAATTTTTTCTTTTATCATTATTACATTTATAGTCTCAAAAACGTTATTTTCTATCAACAAATTTACCGCGTAAGCTTCATGAAAAATCGATAACGACTCCATCGTGAAATTGACATTTAACATTATTACGACAATACCAATTTTCGAAAATGTCTGAATTTTTTTTTCCCTTTAAGTGTCTTATAGAACGACACGAAAAATTGGCTCACGACAATTTTCAGATTTTTGGGAAATTTCCTGTAGTCATAATAATCTAAAGTGTTAATTTCACAACGAGAACCGTTATCGATTTTGTTCAAATGTATACAGTACAAGCTTACAAATCAAAAAAAAGAAGACAAAAAAAATTTTCATCCAATTTACAAATTTTTCTTTTATCATTAATTTTATATTTAACAAAATTATTCCATGTGGCAAGCAAAAAGGGTGAATAAAAAAAAATTGTTTTCGAGGTAAAGTACATTATTATAATTTATATTAATTTATGGCATAAAAGTTATAGTGAAAAAATCTCATAATAATAATGAATTATAACTCGAAGAATAATTTTATTTATTTATGCCCTCTCCTTATCGCACGGAAATATTGTTTCAACACAGAGCAAATAATAAACGGAAAAATTTCCAAAATATGATAACCGATATAGTCTCAAAAACGTTATTTTCTATCAACAAATTTACCGTGTAAGCTTCGTGAAAAATCGATAACGACTCTCGTCGTGAAATTGACATTTAACATTATTACGACAATACCCAATTTTCGAAAATGTCTGAATTTTTTTTATTTTTAAGAATTTTATAGAACGACACGAAAAATTGGCTCACGACAATTTTCAAATTTTTGGGAAATTTCCTGTAGTCATAATAATCTAAAGTGTTAATTTCACAACGAGAACCGTTATCGATTTTGTTCAAATGTATACAGTACAAGCTTACAAATAAAAAAAATGAAGATAAAAAAATGTTCATCCAATTTACAAATTTTTCTTCTATCATTAATTTTATATTTAACAAGATTATTCCATGTGGCAAGCAAAAAGGGTGAATGAAAAAAAATAGTTTTCGAGGTAAAGTACATTATTATAATTTATATTAATTTATGGCATAAAAGTTATAGTGAAAAAATGTCATAATAACAAAGAATTATAACTCGAAGAATAATTTTATTTATTTATGCCCTCTACTTATCGCACGGAAATATTGTTTCAACATAGAGCAAATAATAAACGGAAAAATTTCCAAAATAGGACAACCGATATAGTCTCAAAAACGTTATTTTTTATCAACAAATTTACCGTGTAAGCTTCATGAAAAATCGACAACGGCCCTCATCGTGAAATTTACAGTTTAACATTCTTACGACAATACCAACTTTCTAAAATGTCTGAAAAATGATGCGGGTCGTGTTTTTTTTGTCCGTAACATTTTCTGTCTCTATAACATAATTGAAGGAAAAAAAAAAAAAATAGATAAACGTTGAGAGTCACAGCTAGGTCAAGTGGGTTTAGATGAATATTTAGAAATCGAGATCGCGATGAAATTTCGCACAATGAAAAGTGAAACAACGCATCGAGCGCGCACTGTTGAATTCATATGTTAATCATAATAATAAGTAAAGAAAATAAAAAAAATAAAAAAACAAGAAACGATGCAAACGAAAGTACAATATAGGCCAATGGATGGATTGTTTTTTTTTTTTTTTTCGCGACCTCTCGGATCAATAAGGAACGATTTATCCGGTCTCGTATTATTCGTGTGTTTTGTGTGACTGAACACGTGAGAAAAAATCGTTATAGTAGTGAAAAAATATGCTATTTACATGTAGGTATCTAGTTGTGCGTCGATTCGTTTCTTATTTCTTTGTTTTTATTTGTTTGTTTCTTTTTTATTTTTTTTGTTATTAATGTGTTCGTTAAATTCACTTTTTTGTTTGTTTCTTCGTTTTTTTTTTCTTCCATCTTCTTCACCATTTATATTCGCCCTCTCCTCGGAGTGGTATAAAAATCTACGCGATCGTGAAGTTTTAAGAGGCCTATTTTGAGTGCCGTTAAAGTTATTTACAAAGTTCGACGGTGGGATTGCAGTTGCGTGTATGTGTGTGTGTGTGTCACAAATCTTTGATTTTTTCTTTTGTTTCGTCATTTTGAGTCTTCATTGGAAGTGCTAGTATTTTCATCGCTTTTGTTATCGCCTCTGCTTATGCATTTAATTCATTTTGTTTGTCTTCGGCTTCGTGTGATCATCGATGGAGTCGTTTTTTTCTTCTTCTCGTTATCAAACGTCCACGAGTCAAGAATTCAATTTTCTGTTGTTGTCGTATATGACCGGATGCTCTCTCATCGCTAATGGCCCTTTTATACGATTCTTTTTTCCTCATCGCCGAGAACGTTTTTCCTTTACGCGATTGAATGGAAAAAAAATAAAAATAAAATAAAATATCAAAAACACTTTCGAAAGAAGATCGACGGATACGGAGTTTTGAATAATGTCGCGCGAGAGCGGCCATCATCGAACAGACATCATCGAACGTGGAACATTGAATTTTTTTCTTCCTTTTCTTCTCGTTTTTATTTCTCTTCCTTTTTACGGACTTTTTGTTGGGCCAAATCTTCGCGAAATCTTCGATTAATTATCGCGATTGGTGGACGGTGGTGAGACTTTGTTTTTTTCTGTGTGTTTTTTTTTTCTCTTCTTTATACAACGTTTTAAATTAAATTTGATGGCGAGCGTCATCACGAAAAAACGGGCAGGAATTATCGTATAATATATAATATTTATATATATATGTAATAGCGTGTCGTTATTTATATATAATAATATCGACATTTAGTCATTTTTGTTGTTGTTGTTGTTGTTCTTCTTCTTCATCTTCTTCTTTTAGTATACGATTAATTAGGCGCATCGAGACGCCCGTGTAAATACGTCGCGATTATTCGATAATTATTTAAGGTAATAGTCTGGTAACTTAAGCCGATTTTGTAGGAAAATAAAAATGAATCGTTTCGGATATTTAGGATGTTTTTATTTATATATTAAAGATAAAAAAAAAAAAATTTTTGAAGAAATTTAATAGTTTATTATTATTATTATTATTGATCGAAGTTGGCACCACGAAAAAAAAGCGCGTGGGTGGCCCCGGTGATTTTGGCTCTCGATGTTATCTGAAATAAAAAATTCTTGATAATTCTTAATCTATAGACATGTCATTCTGGTCGGAACTACTGAAGTTAAATTTCATGGATAAATAACAAAATGGCGGACTTTGGAAAAAACAGAACTTTTATTTTAGCAAAGAAGGGGTTGTAAAATAAAAAGTTAGGGGAGACAAAATTTCTCAGTAGTTCCGACCAGAATGACATGTCTATAGATTAAGAATTATGAAGAATTTTTTATTTCAGATAACATCAAGAGCCAAAATCACCGGGGCTACCCACGCGCTTTTTTTCGAGGTGCCAACTTCGATAAACAATAATAATAATAATAAACTATTAAATTTTTTGAAACAAAATTTTTTTTGTATCTTTAATATGTAAATAAAAACATCCTAAATATCCAAAACGATTCATTTTTATTTTCCTACAAAAAAACGCCCTCCAAAAAAGACATGAAAATCGGCTTAAGGCAGTTGTCTGGTCTAGTGCGAGATTTTTGACGTCATTTCTAATGTGCAATAACGTTTAAACCGTTGAAGTTGTCTTGATGAAAATTTACACGTGCATTTATTGATCCTTAGAGAATACTTGTACATTAAAAAAAAAATTATTTTAAATATTTTCATGTAGTTTTTTGTCTTGTTGCAACATGGTGCGCCGAAATCGGCGCCCACTCTGGACGATGTTGTATGCATCTGAAAAAAAAAAATATATATATATTCTCAATCTGTATGAGTATTCTGAGCACTGGTAGCAGAATTGAGTCGAACAATAATTTTGTCGACATTTTATAACTCGTCGAATACGAACATGTATGAAATGTATGTATGACATATCATTAATGAAAGTTCAACAGGCCGCCATTTTGTCAAAAAATTTTTTTAAGTACCAATTCTGCTACCGGTGCTAGGAATACCCATACAGATTGAGAATATATATATATTTTTTTTTTCAGATGCATACAACATCGTCCAGAGTGAACGCCGATTTCGGCGCGCCATGTTGCAACAAGGCAAAAAACTACATGAAAATATTTAAAATCATTTTTTTTTAATGTACAAGTATTCTCTAAGGATCAATAAATGCACGTGTAAATTTTCATCAAGACAACTTCAACGGTTTAAACGTTATTGCACGTTAGAAATGACGTCAAAAATCTCGCTCTAGACCAGACGACTGCCTCAAGTTACCAGACTACTATCTTAATTACACACACTCACAATCACGCTTATATCTTTTTTTCTTTCTGGTTTGTTTTATTAATTTTTTTCTCGTAGTAAAATATCGAATTTTCTATTACGATCTATATGTACTTCGCACGAAAAATAAAAAAATAAAAACAGAAGAAGAAGAAGAATAAAATGAAAAATGGAAAATTATCTTAAAGGCCCGTGTGCTTGGACGTAACCCGCGCGTCGTCAAGTTCACGCGACCCTTTTTTTTCTCACCCTCTCTCTTTCTCTCATTTTTATTATTTCGACCTTTCAGCAATATGAACACATGACACACACGACACATTAATATCTCGTAAAATGTTATTTTTCATTTTACGATAATTGTCGTGTCGCGTCCATAATAATAGATTCGATCATAATCTTGAACTCATCGTTTTGGCTCGGGGAATATACTATTATTATTATTATTATTATTATTATTATTACTATTAATATTATTATTATTATTAATATTATTAATATTACTATTATTATTTTTATTATTATTAATATTTACGGATGATTGAATGAACGTAAACGCGCGTCCGCCTTCTCGACGTCGGACAAAAGGGACCGCGTCTCTCGTTCTCACCTCCATTTACGACCGTGATCGCGTTCTCTCGATTCACGCGCCGATCGTCTAATTTTTCGTGTTTTTTTTTTTTTTCCTTTTTCTTCGAATTAATTTTTTTGTATTAATTTATTTTTATTCCTTCTTTCGCTTTGTTATTTTTCTTTTTTTATTTTGATATGCTACTTAAAACGTACGGATCGACTCTCACTCGTGTGTCCAACATTCTCTACACGCGCCATCTGTGTTCCGGATGAACGATATAATATCGTTACTTCCGGAATTCGCCATTTTATTGTACATCACATGCGAACGCGCGCGGCCCTCTACCGCGCGACCGCTTGGTTTTATGGACAACTTAGCCGTAAAAATCGACGGAATTTCACGTTACTTATTTCATCGTAGCATTAAAATTCCATTTTATACGATTTTATATACGATCTCTCGCTCGTCCGTTATCCACAAGTGCACCGTTACGGCCGACAAATCTTTCAATTTCTCGCCGTAAAAACCATATGAAATTTGACTTGTCACGGTGTTTAATCTACAGCGAGGTTACCCGGTGGAACGTTATTATTCTCTCTCGATTTATCGATTTATCGATCTATCGATAGATCTTCGTAAAGACCGAGAGAACGCTGTCCAGAGCGACTTACACTCGCATTATATATGATTGTTAAAGCTCGTTAACTTTTTGTGTGTTTTATATTATAAGTGAAGAAATTTTACGAAGTTTATCTCGCGTGATCCTTCAGATAATCGACGAGCCATCGATCGATCGTATCCACGTTCTCCTCCACCCATCGGATGTTGAATCTTATCGTTTCCAGGCTCTGCTCCAGGGCTCTTTGACCACTGCCAACGTCCACGTTTTTGAAAAATTCCGTCACCTTTAACGAGACAGAACGGAGAAGCGACTCGTGATTAATCACGAACTGTTAATAGCGAAAGACTTCTTGATCCATTGATTTTGTTTCGACATAGAGAAGGGTTGTTTTTGTGAAAATTTTTTTTCCCCTGGTTTCAATGCAAATAGGTGCTAAATCTGTTAAAAGGCATGAATTCGGCTGGAAATGTTTCACTCATGGAGAACCGTTTGCCCTCTTTTGCTGATGTAATGTTTGGGAAGATGTAACTACTCGTTCAGATTATACACGATTCCGTTTTTTTTTTAAATGTTTGTTAAGAGCATAACTTGTAGAATTTTTGATCTATTAGGCTGAAACTTTTTACGCAAATAAACCATCATCCAATACTGGTCGCTATAGAATTTGGAGAAAATCGATTAAGTCGTATGAAATTTATGAAATTTCGAACTTTTCCAACAATCGGTATAGGTATTTTGCTTTTAGCTAGTGCGATTTTTCAAGTATCGGGTCAAAAGTTTTTAGATTAATTGGGCAGCATGGAAGAATCTCTTGTATTGAAGTAAGAGAAAATCAATATGAGCGTTCGATATTTATGAGATTTTCAATTTTTTTCGAAATAAAATGTATTGAAAATCAAGAAAACCTCATACTAACAAGTTAAGGTAGAAAAAAAATGGTGTGAATTGAAACTTCAATTTACACCATTATTTGTCAATTAATCGTACTGACCTCTTGGCAATCGTATTCCGTCGAAAAATCGGAAATAACGACAGATATTAGGCTACCGAACGTCGGTGATCCAGTTCCAAGGATACTGTGAAGCTTCGACCAGTAAGCCTTCATGTGCCTCCAAGCGAGAAACTGTCCCTCGCTATTACGCGCCACCGACGATATCACCGTTTCAACGTCCTGAGGTTTGACCTGTTCGGGATCGAGACTACGAAGAAGATAACGCTGAAGTAGCCAAGGATCCGTTGTCGCCCCCATGGCCTGTAGCATTATTCTCTTTTCGCTCGGTATCTGAGTTTTTCGATACGTATCCCAGCAGTAACGCCACTCGACCTCACCACCAAATTGTATTCCTGCGAAACAAGCCACATTTTTGGGGATGACATTCCCAAAAATTTCGATTTTCGAAGTTTCATAGAAAACTTCCAATATAAAACGAAAGGATTTCCCAGTAATATAGGCGATTTTCTTTCGATACTTTATAAAATACATTTTTTAGAAAACCGCGTACAAATTTGTAAAGTACCAACTAATCATACGAGGTCTGTTCAAAAAGTATCGCGAATTTTGAATTTCCCCGGGCTACGTATATTCGATTTTCGATTTTTTTGTGGCGTTAGGTTGATACTCATGTCCCTCACTTATGCTGAAAAAATCGGCCATTTTGAATGTTTAGTTAATTGTTGACAGCTGTTTTGGTTAGACGTGTTTTGGCTTGTCTTCGATTTTTGCCTATTCCAAAAAATGGATCAAAGAGTCTGTATGAAATTTTGTGTGAAAAACAAAATTAAGTGCGCGGACGTATTCCGAATGTTGACGGCATATGGTGAAGCTACCTTGGGCCAAAGCAACGTTTATCGGTGGTACAAAATGTTCAAATTTGCTCCAGAGGGTCATAACTGGTGACGAAACATGAGTTTATGGTTATGACGTGGAAACCAAAGCTCAATCATCGTAATGGAAGCTGCTTTTTTGGAATAGGCAAAAATCGAAGAAAAGCCAAAACACGTCCAACCAAAACAGCTGTCAACAATTAACTAAACATTCAAAATGGCCGATTTTTTCAGCATAATTGAGGGACATGAGTAACCAACCTAACGTCACAAAAAAATCGAAAATCGAATATACGTAGCTCGCGGAAATTCAAAATTCGCGATACTTTTTGAACAGACCTCGTATACCTTAAACATAAGAAAAAATCAACTAAATATACATAAACCCCTTAAATTTCTAGGAATTGATGGTTTACCGATGGATAACCGGAGCGGCCATTTTATCGAAATAATAACAGTTATTTAAACCGGCAGTAGTGGACGCGGGGGTAGTTTCAAGAATGGAACAAAGTGAAGTGTTAGTGAAAAAAATGGGGGATAGATAGTAAAAACCCAAAAAGGTAAACGTTGGAATAACACAAATAAGAAAATTAAAAAAACACTGTTATTCAATATTGAAATATCGGAAATATGCTCACCCGCTGCATAAACAACGTCTCGTATGTTCGGTGCTATTCGTTTACCCCGCAACATCCAGTCTTCGAAGAGATTCTTAGCCGGCTTTATGACCTCGTCCAATTTCAATTCAACCGCCGATTGTAGAATAGAAATCCTGAGTAATCTGTCAAATGAAAATTCGTCGGTGAAACAGACCTTTCACGTGCTCTTAAGGTTTTAGCTTCGTATCTGATCAATATTTCCGATATTAATTGGGTACCGTCAAAGGATATTTGGTATAGAATTTAGAGAATATTCTAAGTATATGGTTTTTAAAATCATTTCGAAAAATCACATGAAAAATCAAGCAATAATACTTATTACTTCACACTATAAAATTAAGGGAGAAAAAAAACGATGTAAATTGAAAGTTGCATATTGCTTCCTCGTCAAATTTTGCTCTTCTAAGTTTATTCTAAGTTTATGGTATTTTTAATTATTTCGAAAAATCACATTAAAAATCAAGCAAACTATAATACTTATTAATTCATAGTATAAAATTAAGGTAGAAAAAAAAGCGATGTAAATTGAAAGTTGCATATTGCTTCCTCGTCAAATTTTGCCCTTCTAAGTTTATTCTAAGTTTATGGTATTTTTAATTATTTCGAAAAATCACTTCAAAAATCAATCAAACTATAATACTTATTACTTCCTACTATAAAATTAAGGGAGAAACAAAAGCGGTGTAAATTGAAAGTTGCATATTGCTTCCTGGTCAAATTGTGTCCATACACATCAAAGTCTCCCTTATGCGAAAGCCAATATTAATAAACTCTCTTGCTCACAGAGAAAAGTTGGTGAATGCGGAAAAACGATGAGGACGCAATTTGCAAGTTTCAATTTGCAACACATGTTTTTGGCTCTTCCATCGGTCAATGATTGTGAACGAAATTTCGTGATTGTTGAAACGTACTTTTTCAAATGGGATCCATCGTCACTCCAGCCAACGTATTTCGTCACTGGACCCAAGAGTCTCTTAAGAAAAGCGAGATATCTCTTGTAACCCGAGCTCGCTATTAATTTTTCCTTCCACGAATGAAGATATCCGAGCGCGGTTGCCCACGGCACGTAATCCCTCTCGTTCAACAGATACAACGACAATCTCAATGGTATCGTTGCGTTTAACTCACCGGCCTCGCACAATGTAAATGCATCGTCGACGAGATGAGCACGATCAACGGGACTAAATTTCGTATGATTTTTCAGCAGTGTCTCGATAATAACGTTCCACATATCATCCGGATAAGCAACGCGATAAAATCCCGATTGATTTATGTTGCACTTTATGTACTCAACGTCTTCCGGTATTTCGAATGTAACGTCCGTCATGTTCATCCAAACGTTGTGAAGCTTTCGCGGCTCTTTGTCCGTGTAATAACTCAGTGGAACGTACCACTTGTAATTGAACGGTGATTTTGGCTGACTCGACTCTGTCTCGTTCTCCTGCGGCGAGAGAAGAAATCTCTTTTGCGTCGCCGTTATTACGTTACCCTCGCGACTAATTGTTATCAGAGGAAAACCCGTTTGCTGTGTCCACGTGTCCATTATAGCCTGAAAAATAATAATAACAATAATCATTTATAAGGTTTTAAAAAAATGATGAAATAAAATATTGCGTACAAATTATTTTGTGTAAAATTTGGAAAAAATATTTATAACCTGATTTGACATTACACGAGAAATATTTTACGAAGATTTTGTCTAAAAAGTGTTTTTTTTTCTCAACTTAACAAGAAAAACAGTTGTGACCCACGTTATTACGAGTTAAATGAGTTATAAAATGAGTTTTAAAATTTAATGCTTATTTACGGCTTTTCTTTTTACAAATAACATTCTAAATACGTTTTTATAAAATCAATACGATCAAAATTTTGCTTGACATATTACTGCTTTTATTCCGAAAAGAGATATTTTAATAATTAACAGTTCTCGTCAGGAAATGTCTAAGTTATGTCAGCAAATAAATTTACAATAAAAAGTGAAAAAAAATGTAATTTCGGTGGATAGTAAATTCATTTTAATTGGCTTTTAAGCTCAATATTCAAACACCCTAACATACATCCTTTAATAGTGAAAATATAACTTTTAATAAAAATCTTGATTCTAGCGAAAAAAAAATAAAAAATGAATCGTTTTTATTTTGGGAAAAAGCTCACCTTGACATCGAACGTGTTATTGGCGCGTTTTGTAAAAACTGCCCACAGATCGTTAGTATCGGCATTACCATAAGCGTGAAGATTGAGATAATCGTTGAGGCCTTTTTTGAACACGTCCTCGCATAGAAAACCCTCGAGCATATAGAGAATCGAGGCTCCTTTGCTGTAACTTATCGTGTCGAAAATGGCTTCGATCTCGGCGGGATCCTTGACCGGCACGCTGATAGGATGACTGGTTGCGAGAGCATCGAGTACCAAACCCGGTTGTGTCTTGTCGAGGACAAATTGATCCATCATGCTCCACTCCGGTGATACACTATGCACTCCTTTGTATTCGAAAAAGCTTGCCGCCCCTTCGTTCAGCCATATGTCGTTCCACCATTTCATCGTGACCAAATTTCCGAACCACTGATGAGCCAATTCGTGAGCTATCACGACAGCGACCCATTCGTGAGCGCCCGTCGATGTCTCTTGAGGATCGTAAAGGATCGACGTTTCTCGGTACGTTATAAGACCCCAATTTTCCATTGCACCCGCTGCAAAATCTGGTATCGCTATGAGATCTGCGCAAAAGTGAAAGAAAAACAAAAATTCATAAGTGTAGTAATGTGATAATGATTTATTTGTAATTAGCCGTTTTAACTTTTGAAAATTAGTAAGAGGCAAAATTTATCGGCAAGCAAATAAATGTTATTCGCAACTGGAATGAGGTTACAAAGTGTCCAATGTGAAATTTTCTGAGAATCGACGATGGAGTTTTCTTTGTAATTTTGGACAAAATGCATTTAATAATGAAAATTCAGAAAATCTTAATCCACTCAGCTAAAGAAGAGAGGACAATTTATTGAGGTTTAAACATTAATTCTTGGTAATTTTTCGGTAGTCCCGAACCTCTCTCAACGAGTAAACCACAACATTTAGAAAATACGTGAATCCGTCAATGCTTGCCAAAAATGTCGGGGTAGCAATGTGCCTAATTTGTACTTTTAAAATATATTTGTTATTTATCGAAATTACCTTGCTTCGGCAGTGGATAATGAACACCGAAGAAGGACTCGAAATAATCCATCATCCGAGCTGCGGTAGTAACCGCGAATTTGGCTTGCGGAAGCATCGATTCCGCTGCGTAAACGCTCACGGAGACATTTCTGTTTGTAAGCTCGGAGACTCTTTTGAAATCGCAAACAACAAAAGCAACGAGATACGTCGACATCTCGACGGACTCCTGGAAGTCGTCACGAAGCTGAAAATCCATCGTATCGAACTACATTAGGCTGATATATACGAGGTCCCTAAAAGACGTGAATCAATATCGATATTTCAAAATGTCTGTGTATACGTGTTTAAAAATTTTTCTTCCAGTACTAAGAAGACATAAAAACAATGCTATTTCGACGATTTTAGTAGAATAATGATACACTGAAATTGAAGACAGTTTCGTATATTCAAAAAAGTGAATTTTATAAAATTTCAACCTCCTCCAAGCGATTCTCGCCAAATTCAATATTAAACATCTTTGTCGTCTAACCCATTTTTAAATCTCAAACCGCCAAATCAGTTTACCGAAAATTGCAGCAAACACAGGAAGATCAACGCCCAAAATCCATGATAAATTTGCGCCAAATCTATCACGTCGTTTTTCGAGATACAGCGAGTTCAATTTTGTAATTTTGTCATACAAACATTTTTTTTGCATGTGATTTTTTGATGTTTTAGCACATTTTAAATATATTTTGGTATTAAAGACTCGAAAAAAAATGTTTACGGAAACGGAATTTCCGCTATGAGAAAGCAATATAGGAAAAATAAATAAAAGTACTTTTTTTCAAATTAACAAGAGCCGCCTATCTTTTGTAATAAATTAAAATAGCTAACATTTTTACATACACACGTCTTAATTTTGTAGTTATAAATGGAAAAGAAAATATGCGTATGAAAAAAAAAGGTATCCAAGATTTAATGTACGTAAAGTTGATCGTTCTGCTGTTTATATTCGGATCGATCGAAAAATCAGTGGTGGCTCGTCGTGTAATTTAGTTTTTTTTATGTCCTTTCGAAATATTACTCACGAGTCCTGTTCCCATGTAAAATCCGGCATCCTCCGTATTCATAACAGGCATATTGCACAGTGCTATGTGAAATCTGTCTCTGAATATCGATACTTTGAATTTTGCTTTGAACTGAGGTTCGTCAAAGCATGGAAATGCCGATCTGGCGTACGTGGGCTCAAAGTGCGTTGTCGCAAGGTATCTGAGCGAAAAAAATGTCAGAAAACGTCATGAAAAATATGGAAAAAAAAAACAAAAATATAAACCCAGGCCAATCTTATGAAATTTTCTTCGAATTAAAAACAAAAAAAAATACAAACCTTTTCTCACCCTCGGCCGTGACATAAGTACTGAGATAAAAACCCTCGAGTTCGCTCGTTAATTTTGACGCGAAACGCAAATGCACCGTGTAATTGCCACGTTTCCGAAATTTACTCTCTTCAAGCTCCAAATAGAGCTGCTGATGTTTAGGATATTCGAGTAATTTCGCTATTTTTAATCTGTGACCCTTGCGATCCTGCACCATCTGCAAAAATAATAATAAATCTCGTGAAACGAAATTTCTTCGTCGAATAAATTGTGAAACGAAGTAGAAGAGTTCGCGATACGAACCTTTTCATTTATTGTCAAATTTTTACTGTGGAAGACGATAAAATTGGTCTCTCGATCGACGTAAAACTCAATCGTGATTTGTCCTGTCAACATATTTTTTATAACAATAATAATTAATATCATAGATTTCGGCAAATTGTGTGTGTGTGTTTTTTTTTTCGAAAAATTTTCTTTAAACCGAACCTTTCACTTCGAGCGTCGTGAGATTCGGATGAATCGTGAGATTGTACCTCGTGGGATGAGCGAACGTCGGTAGTCTGACGTTGTCCCATGGAAATATCTGTGAAATAACACAAAGCCAAATTTCTGATAAATTTAGGGTTAAAGGAGTTGGGATTTCAGCATGAAATTTAGAACTTATAACCCTCGTTTTTCACCCTCATTGAATGTCACTATTATAGCGAGGTTCGATGATGGTAAAAAATCGCGGGTTATACAGTGGGTCAAAAAAGTATTCATACACCTTGTTTTTTTGCGATAACTTTATAGACATAAGCGATACGCAAAGAAAGCCAATTTTATTTAATAGTACATCAGGTGCAGAGATAAACTGCAAATGGAGAATTTTTCCCCAGGAATAATAGAAGAATTGTGCCAAAAAAACGAAAATTTTCGGGCAAAAAAAGTATTCGTACACTTACGATTATAGTGAAAACCTACATCATCATAGTTGTTAATTATAACTAATATTTGGTGTGCATCCCTTTTGCTTCAATTATCACCTCGAGTCTCTTAGGCATCGATTCTACTAGCTTTTGCGTTGTTTCGTTTGCTATTTTCGTCCATTCTTATAAAAGCACTCTTTGGAGATCGGATTTGTTTGTTATTGTTCTTTTTCTAATTTCTACATCCACCAAGTGCCATAAATTTTCAATAGGATCGATGTCCGGAGATTGTGGTGATGTAATCAATTGTTTGTGGACATTACAGAGTAACCATTCCCTCGTTTTCATGGCAGTATGTTTCGGGTTATCTTGTTGGAAGTAGACATTTCCATCCAGGCCCATTTTATCTACACTTGCTTTCAAATTGCTGCGCAACACGTCGATATACTTCTGGGTATTCATTGTACCATCTATAAAAGATAGTTTACCAACGCCATAATATCCCATACAGCTCCAAACCGTGACGCTTCCTCCGCCATGCTTTACAGTCGGTATTAAATTTTTCTGCTGGAGCTCGATATTTGGTTTCCGCCAAACGAATTTTTTTCCATCGGACCCGAAGATGTTAAACTTCGATTCATCCGAGAATATGACACGTTTCCAAAATTCTATACATTTTTTTACGTAGGTTTTTGCGAAACCTAAACGTTTTTCTTGATTTATATTATTAATTAATGGTTTTTTGCGGGCAGTTCCGCCGTATATTTGGGCAGAATGCAAAACGTTTCGAATAGTCTGGGGACACACGCTCTTCCCCGATGTTGACGCAACATCATTCGCTAAACTGCGAGCAATTGTGAACGGTTTTTTTGTAGCCTCTGTAACGATACTCCGACGCTCTCGTACCGTTAGTATTCTCGGTCGACCGGTTCGTTGCTTATTTTCTGTTCTGTTTGTTCTTTCGTATTTTTTAATTATATATTGCACTGTTGCGAAACTTAGATTTAGTTCTTTACTAATTTTTCGATAACTTTCACCGCGTTTCCGAAGAAAAATCACTCTATCTCGCATGGATATTGAGATTTCGCTTTTCTTTGCCATCGTGTCTGTTCAGAGCTTGAAGATCTACTACCGCATGGAATAGGTCAAAACCATTGGGTAAACGAAGACTTGTTTACATTGTACGCAGAGGTCAGACCGTCCGTGAGTAAATATCGAGGTTTAGCAGCTCAATCGTAAGTGTACGAAAACTTTTTTGGCCCGAAAATTTTCGTTTTTTTTTGCATAATTCTTCTATTATTCCTGGGAAAAAATTCTCCATTTGCAGTTTATCTCTGTACCTGATGTACTATTAAATAAAATTGTCCTTCCTTGCGTATCGCTTATGTCTATAAAGTTATCGCAAAAAAGCAAGGTGTATGAATACTTTTTTGACCCACTGTATGAGTTGCATCGTTGTTGAAACTCGCATCTGTCAAACCTCCCCGTACATTTTACGCCAATATCCATTGTATCCCCACGCGACATTGTCTACAGCCGGAAGCGACGACGGAGGGTTGATAGACGGTCTTCAGGCGCGCGCATGAATTTCAATAGCATTTATCAACGACACGATCACTTGAGAATTCTGTCGGATTATCCGCCATTTCGGCGTATCTAACGGTCCAGCAAAAAAAATGTGTGTTCCAGGAGAACAGAGAACCATTTGAGCAAAAAATTGATTAAAATGAATTTTGCGTCAAAATTATTATTGTTGGGAAAAAATAATATTCGTAATAAATGATATAATCTTAATGATATTCATTATAGAAGAACAATTCCTAATTATTCTTAGTTATTAAAAAAAACGATTTTAACAATCTTTTGTTTTTTCACATCAATTATCGACAGTTATTTTGTGATCAAATCATTTTTAAGAATTTTTTGTTCAAATGGTAGTCATTCGCATTTTGCTTTGGTTGGTCGATTTTGCAGAAACAAAATGTGATGAAAAAAAAACAACCCCCAGCAAAATCATTGGATCGGTGAAAAGGATTAATTTTTTTACCTTTCCATTCGTGGCGAGAGGTTCCGTGCTCTCCGCGTCTTTTTCAATCTCGAGATTCGCCGGTTTTTCACCGGCGCAAGGACAATCTGCAAAATTATATTAATATGTTTGATTTAATTTAAACATTTTTTTAATATCTTTTTTCATAAGACGTACTGTTCTGTGGTCCCGCGAAGGCAATGATGAGTGATATGGCGAAGAGAATAGCGAATACGATAGTGGCGATGCAAAGTGCCCTCTTTTGCGAGCACACAGCGACCCCATTGTGCTCGTAAATGCTTCTCTTGTGCAAGCCCGTATTACTGTCTCCTGTAACAAAGAAAGCGACACATAGAGAACAAGAGCTTAAGCAAATGGCTCTCGATCTTTTCACCCTTCGCCGGTCTATTAAACCACCTCGTTTTGTCACGATTTCCTTCACATATCGTTCCGTTCGTTCTAATTGTTCGTGAAATTATTTGTCAAAGTCAAGAGTACGATTATAATTTGTGTAATTTTTTTTTTCCTTTCTTTATCGACAGAAATCACTATCCCTTCGCACCTTTTAATTATGCATACGTATTAAGAGACGCGATAGCGCCTTGAAGTTTGGTAATTAAAAAAATAAGTTTTTAAAGAGCGCTTGCCATACTCTCCTATACTTAAGGGGGGAAATAGGGTTAGACGGTTCAAAAAAATCGATGTTTTTTAAATTTCATAAATTGTTAGTAAACCTATTGAACAATATGTTCCCAAAATTTTAAATGAAAATTCCGACTCGTTATATTGTTATAAGCCATTAAAGTGAGCAGCTTTCCTCCAGGTCTCGAGCGCGCCACATGTTTCAAACGCGTTTTTCTGAAAAGGACTTTTTTTGAACTTGCGTACACGCTAGTTTGAAAAGTTTTCAACCAATCGTTTTCAAAATGAAAATTGGCAGTTACTTTCTTCATAGTATTGCGCTCTATATGAACCTAAAATCGGAATATTATCATTATCAAAAAAAATGTTTTTTTTGCAAATAAAGTTGTAAAAAATAACAAAAAATCATGCTTTTTTGTTTTGACCCCTGTAAAAAATTCAATTTTCTATTTTTTTGATAGCATTTAGGTTCATATAGAAGGGAGACATATAATAAAAGTAAATTCCAACTTCGTTTGATTTCAGATGAAAATTGCGACTTCCAGAATGGACGCAAAATGCCGAGTCTGATTGTGACCTGCAATATGGGGTCGCTAATATCTTCGGTGTTCTTCAAGAAAATTCTTCAAAAATTTTATAGTATATACTTAAATATATGTATAAAGTATTCTCAAAGTTTCAATAAATTATATTCATTTTTTATACTGTAAAAAAATTCATGAAAATAATTGAGAAAACGCTGTCCTAACCCTATTTCCCCCCTTAATGTACACTTTATACAAAATCTCCGAGGAAATAACCACTCTCGTAAAATCTGAAAGCCGAGAACGAGAGACAGAGAGAAAATGACCGGGGGGTAGAAAAGCTGTAGCGTGTGTCAGCTGATTTTTATCCCTAGCTAATGTTCACAAAAGCTTCTTAACCGTAGTTTTATCACCCTTGTACATCAACAATTTATAAAAGCTCCTGGCTACCCCGGTTATAATACTATAATATAATAGTTTCCAGAACGTTACACTTTAATAATTTCATCTTTTAAATCACGCGGGTGCATGCCCTTTTGTTTCAATAGCAGTGAATATATATCGATCGTTCCTTTTTTGTTTCCGCAACATTTTCTCGATTATCTCGAAGTTACTCTAAACATTATCGGAAAACATAATCCCGCATTAAAAAAAACCTTCGTTCGGGGAGAGCTTTAAAAACATTGTTTCATTGTCAGTAAAAATACTGGACCAACGGTTTTGAAACTAATAATGAAACAATTTTTTTAACATATTCAATTTACCTTCGGAATAACATTTATTCGAGATACTTCTGGACTTATTGTTGAAAAGCCAATTGAGAAATTATCGGATAACACTGACGAACTGTTTTCACGGCGTCAGGAATTTTTTTGTCGTCAAAAAGGATACAATTTTCCTTTCGATCAAAAGTTTCGTTTTCATTATATCGATCTGTCTCAAAGCCGATAGTGCAAATGATATAAAAATAAAATAAATGAACGGAAAGAAAAACAAGGCCGCGTGTATATTCGTACGGATGGGAAAAGGCAATGGGAGACAGAGAAAGCACGGTTGCGTGGGTGGCTCATAACATATATATATATATATGTACCATAGTGTTCGCGGTTCTCATAAAAATTTCAGCGTCGGCCTCACTTGACCTCATTTTTCTTTTTTTTTCTTTTTGTTCGCGACCTCCTCGCGACTCTGCCGCATATTTGTGATAACTCGTCGCACACACGCATCATTTCTCGCTTCTCAATCTTCGTTCAAAAGAAAATCATAAAACATAATGGATGAGCGATGATTTATTTTCATTTTTTTTTCTTATTTCCCATCCCGATGCAATGTACATCATGGAGACGCGCTCTTGAAGATTTGTCCATGTGCATTCGCGGCAAGCTTTTTTAATTCGTTTGCGAGAGATTAGAAGCTTCTCCTTTTATTGATCGCGCCCACGTGCTCTCCTCGCCTCTTCTCTCTCTCTCTCTCTCTCTCTCTCTCTCTCTCTCTCTCTGTCTCTCGTAATACAATGCACCTTCCTTGGGAATGGCGAGAGAGGTCTTAACACATATCCACAAAGTACGACTATGATCATAAATGGGCCAGTTGGTCGAGGGGTAAATTTTCAAAAGCAAACGCCAAGGGGGATGAATTTTTTATATTCACATGAAGTGCATAATACGAGGTCTGTTCAAAAAGTATCGCGAATTTTGAATTTCCGCGGGCTACGTATATTCGATTTTCGATTTTTTTGTGGCGTTTGGTTGGTAGTCATGTCCCTCACTTATGCTGAACAAATCGGCCATTTTGAATGTTTAGTTAATTGTTGACAGCTGTTTTGGTTAGACGTGTTTTGGCTTGTCTTCGATTTTTGCCTATTCCAAAAAAGCAGCTTCCATTGCGATGATTGAGCTTTGGTTTCCACGTTATAACCATAAACCCATGATTCGTCACCAGTTATGACCCTCTGGAGCAAATTTGGGTCGTCGCGGACCGAGTCCAATGGCTCCTTAGCAATGTTAACGCGACACTGTTTTTGTTCGAAATTGAGCAATTTTGGCACGAATTTCGCGGCGACCCGTCTCATACCCAAATCATTGGTAAAAATCGAATAGCACGAGTCAATCGATATGTTTAGTTCCTCAGCAACTTCTCTAACGGTGATTCGACGATTGGCCAATATTATTTTCTTCATTTCATCAATGTTTTCGTCTGTCGTTGATGTGCTCGGGCGTCCGGAACGCATTTCGTTGTTCGCATCTTCTCGGCCCTCTGAGAACATTTTGTTCCACCGATAAACGTTGCTTTGGTCCAAGGTAGCTTCACCATATGCCACAGTCAACATTCGGAATGCGTCCGCGCACTTAATTTTGTTTTTTACACAAAATTTCATACAGATTCTTTGATCCATTTTTTGGAATAGGCAAAAATCGAAGACAAGCCAAAACACGTCTAACCAAAACAGCTGTCAACAATTAATTAAACATTCAAAATGGCCGATTTTTTCGGCATAAGTGAGGGACATGAGTACCAATCTAACGCTACAAAAAAATCGAAAATTGAATATACGTAGCCCGCGGAAATTCAAAATTCGCGATACTTTTTGAACAGACCTCGTATTCGCGGTTTCACGATACCCAGAAACACGAGCTGAGCATATTTAATGTGTTTCAATATTTTTTATCGTTCGGTATCGAAATATATATCGTAATAACTGCGAGTTAAAAAAAATGATCTTCGTTACTCCCGTCCGACTAAATATTGTCGAACTACTGTATAAGATTGGACGAGTTGTATAGCTGTTTTGGAAGGGCTGTTTGAAGTGCGTCTAAAACAGCTATACAACTCGTGCAATCTTATACCGCAAATATTGTGTTAGCTTTTTTTATTAGTCAACGCGGAAGTGAATCGACAGGTGAAATATTATGATTATCGTGCGATAATAAATCATACAGTAGTTCGACCTTATTTAGTCGGAGATAGTAGCGAAGATCATTTTTTTTAAGTCATAGTTATTACGATACATATTTCGATAGCGTACGATAAAAAAAAAAAATAAAACAAACTAAATATCTTTCATACGAAGAAAAATAAGTTTAACTTTAAGAAGAAATAAGAAAAACTCCAAATGGTAAGCACCCCTGTAGAAAAAAAGACAAGCCAAAACACGTCTAACCAAAACAGCTGTCAACAATTAACTAAACATTCAAAATGGCCGATTTTTTCAGCATAAGTGAGGGACATGAGTACCAATCTAACGCCACAAAAATATCGAAAATCGAATATACGTAGTCCGCGGAAATTCAAAATTCGCGATACTTTCTGAACAGATCTCGTATTCGCGGTTTCACGATACCCAGAAACACGAGGTGAACATATTTAATTTGTTTCAATTTTTTTTAACGTTCGATATCGAAATATATATTGTAATAACTACGAATTAAAAAAAATGATCTTCGATACTCCCGTCCGACTAAATATTGTCGAACTACTGTATAAGATTGAACGAGTTGTATAGCTGTTTTGGAAGGGCTGTTTGAAGTGCGTCTGAAACAGCTATACAACTCGTGCAATCTTATACCGCAAAAATTGTGTTAGCTTTTTTTATTAGTCAACGCGGAGGTGAATCGACAGGTGAAATATTATGATCATCGTGCGATAATAAAGTATACAGTAGTTCGATCGTATTTAGTCGGACGGTTGTAGCGAAGATAATTTTTTTAACTCACAGTTATTACGATACATATTTCGATATCGTACGATAAAAAAAAAACAAAACAAACTCAATATGTTTCATACAAAGAAAAATAAGTTTAACTTTAAGAAAAAAAAAGAAAAACTCCAAATGGTAAGCACCCCTGTAGAAAAAAACCCTAATATTCCACGACAATTGAATTGCTATTCAATAATAATAGATATCGAATGAGAAACCACTTATGGTCTATTATTTGTCATTGTCAAAACTCCATTTCAATGGATTGTTTATTTTTTCGAACGCCATACTCGAAAAAAAAATGTTTTGTTCGATTAACCCCTACTAAAAACGTCGAAATTCCCGGCATATTCGTGTTGGACGACGGGTGATTGAATTCGCCGTTGTCTCACCTGTCAGGAATGCCGATCTATCGTCAACATCTTGCTCGCTCATCGCGAATGAATTTGGCGGCGGTCTTCGATAAACAAAACCCTTTACCCCGCCGGCATTCGAGGCATACGCGATTTTGATAAGGGGCTCCCTCTGTTCAGCCAGAATAATAAAGGTGGCGGGGGAAGATCCACGCGTCCCCGGCTTTTCACGCAGCTTCCACGAGTCTCTCTCGCACACACGCCAACGAACAAACACACAGACACACCACTTTTTTACCGTTAATACACATATGGTATATTGACTGTATGTATACGCGTAATTATCGTAAGAACGAAACGGGAATTCTTGTTTTTTCTTCCTTCATCGTGGACGAATAATGAGCATCGATGGTGCACCATAGGGCACGTACCGGACGATAACGGGGCCACGGGAGGGAGGGGAGGGACAGAGCGTTTGTGTGCGTGCGAGAGAGCGGAGAGACAGAGAGAGAGAGCCAGGGTTATATATCTCGCTCCTCGTGAAAACCCCGCTGACCCGGGTAAAGAGACGATGCTCCAGGGATAGTTGCGTTTTTTTCTCCCTCCACCTGCCACCGTTCCGTTCAACCACCCTCCGTTCGTCAAACACACTGCCAACCCCCAGCCCCCTCCCCTCCCGTCCCTTTGAATCCCGCACTTCGACAGAGCGTGGATCACGAGGTCACTGGGTTGCACGAGACTCCGCTTGCACACCCCTTTCAACCCCTTCGTCCTTCGTGTCACGCTCTTTCTTTCGCTCTCTCTCTCTCTCTCCCTCTCCCTCTCTCCTTCTCTCGCGCGTTTCTACTTCCCTTATCCACTTGTTTTTTCTCTTTCTTTTGTTTTCTTTCTCGTCACGGAATCTATACACCACCCCCGTAACTCGCGAGTTTATACTTTTTCGATACGACACACCGCGTTAATGCTGACGGAGGGTTACACCCGCGTGGTAATTTTAGCAGCTCGCTTCGAGGGCTCGATCGTGCTTTAACATCGAGAAGATTGTGAGGCATAACGGACGATATATAGGTAGAGGGAACGAGAGAGAAATATATATATATCTAATATGAATAGGTTATATAGAGCTCACGCACAAGCGGGGCAGCACCCCTCAGGATATAACGCTAATCTATAATCGCGATACCGAGGGCGAATGATGAAAAAAATTCACGTATATCGTCACGATAAAGAGAGCGCAATTCTTTCACCAAACGAAGCACAAGTAAAGCCGCGCGTTTCCCGTTAGTCCGATGCCGACAAACGACTTCGGTGCATGTGCACCGAGCTGCGCCGTGCCTCGACATTTCATTGGCATTAAAGTGAATGTACGTGTGTGGAACTGGTGTGTGTATGCGCGTCTATGTTTTATACTTGCGCTTGTGTGCGCTCGCGTATTTTTGCGTGTGTAACCGACTCTACTGTGTTCCGCAGAGTTAGGCAGAAATGGCGGCCCTCCAAAGCAGCCAACGTTCGCCCGCTTTACGGGGGGATGGATTTGTGTTATATATGTACATGAGCGCACAGCCACGAAGCGCAACCCTGTCGCGCGCGATTGGGGTTGCCCAAGGCTTTGTATCTCGAAGAACGTGAATGTCACAGCGTGGTGGCGCCATCCGCCGCTGATAACACGAATCTCACGACCGTCACAAATATTATCATCACTTCCGGTATGTGGGGTGCGGTTTATCCGCCGAAAAGACATCTCGAAAACGAATGGAAATGCTTCTGCTTTTTTACAGGCCATGGCTTTGTGAGAATTTGTAAAAAAAATTTATTAACAAGTGTTTGTCAAGCATCATGTAGTTGTTTTGAAATACAATTGTCGGAAAAGTATTTTGCTTTTTTACAGGCTATGGCTTCATGAGAATTTATAAAAAAATTTTATTAACAAGTGTTTGTCAAGCATCATGTAGTTGTTTTGAAATACAATTGTCGGAAAAGTTTTCGAAACATGTGGTTTGTTTAAGGTAGTAGTCTGGTAACTTAAGCCGATTTTCATGTCTTTTTTGGAGGGCGTTTTTTTGTAGGAAAATAAAAATGAATCGTTTTGGATATTTAGGATGTTTTCATTTACATATTAAAGATACAAGAAAATATTTTTTTGAAAAAATTTAATAGTTTATTATTATTATTATTATTGATCGAAGTTGGCACCTCGAAAAAAAAGCGCGTGGGTGGCCCCGGTGATTTTGGCTCTTGATGTTATCTGAAATAAAAAATTCTCGATAATTCTTAATCTATAGACATGTCATTCTGGTCGGAACTACTGAAGTTAAATTTCATGGATAAATAACAAAATGGCAAACTTTAGAAAAAAGTTTTTTTTTTCCAAAGTCCGCCATTTTTTCTTTTTCGAGGTGCCAACTTTGATCAATAATAATCATAATAATAAACTATTAAATTTTTTCAAACAAATTTTTTTTTGTATCTTCAATATGTAACTAAAAACATCCTAAATATCCAAAACGATTCATTTTTATTATCCTACAAAAAAACGCCCTCCAAAAAAGACATGAACATCGGCTCAACTTACCAGGCTACTACCTTAATAGTCAATCTTTGCGCAATTAATATCCCGGAATATACCCGGTCGTTGATGACATTATTGTGTAAAACTTGTTATTGAGAAAATATGCGATTAAAGTTTTCAGATGAGGAAACGGCTCATTTATTTTTAACATCTATTTTTAACAAATATATTCAACCCTTACCAGTTTTACAATACGACATTATTGATTAGTAATAAAGTAGGGTACCGTTTGAAATGAAAATTCGCCACTAGAGCGCGATTTGTCGGTGGTGATAAATTAGGGTAATTCGGACAAAATTTCTATTTCACCGGGGTGTGTCGGAATTGACGAGCTTCTCGCGAGTAAAAAGGCACCCTATTGTCGCCAAGGTTGCGGGCACGATAAGTCTTTTCAATGTGGCTCCGATCGGTCGTGAGTTAGTCGCAGAAAAGGAAACGGTTTTACTTATCGGCAGGTCGGTAGTTTACCAAACGCGATGAAACTCTTCTCATCGATTCTCGTGTATCCGCGCTGCGTTTTTCGTTTCATCCACTTACGAAACTTTTATTAGGATCCTGCGTGGATTTTATGAAGGTGAAATAAGTGCCCCAGAGGGTACGTTTCTTAATGAGAAAATGGAATATCACTTTGTATGAATAAATTATCAATAGCGGTACTGTTTGAGGAACAGGAATAGCCGGGAGGGGAGAACTTGGTATTGCGGGTCAATGAATAATGGACGTTGCACCCTTGTTGAAAAAAAAACACAAGTGTTATACAAATGATTGTTATTCTGTATCCTCACTGATACAAAAATGAACTTAGTTAATCTTGTTCGATCGTTTTTTTTTAATGATAATTTCAAAAGAAATTTTGTTCAAGCTTTTTCTGGAATCTATTAAGGGGGGAAATAGGGTTAGACGGTTCAAAAAATTTTTTTGAAATTTCATAAATTGTTAGTAAAACTATTGAAAAATATGGTCCTAAAATAAAAAATGAAAATTCCGACTCGTTCTATTGTTCTGAGCCATTAAAGTGAGTAGCTCTCCTTCAGGCCCTGAGCGCGCCACGTGTTTCAAACGCGTTTTTCTGAAAACGACTTTTTTTTAACTTGCGTACACGCTAGTTTGAAAAGTTTTCAACCGATGGTTTTGAAAATTAGCAGTTACTTTCTTTATAGTATTGCGCTCTATATGAACCTAAAATCGGAATATTATCATTATTTAAAATATTTTTTTTTTGCAAATAAAGTTGTAAAAAATGGCAAAAAATCATGCTTTTTTGTTTTGACCCCTGTAAAAAATTCAATTTTCTATTTTTTTGATAGCATTTAGGTTCATATAGAAGTGAGACATATAATAAAAGTAAATTCCAACCTCGTTTGATTTCGGATGAAAATTGCGGCTTCCAGAATGTACGCAAAATGCTGAGTCTGATTGTGACCTGCAATATGGGGTCGCTAATATTTTCGGTGGTTTTCGAGGAAATTCTTCAAAAATTTTATAGTATATACTTAAATATATGTATAAAATATTCTCAAAGTTTCAATAAATTATATTCATTTTTTATAATATAAAAAAATTCATGAAAATCATTGAGAAAAAGCTGTCCTAACCCTATTTCCCCCCTCAACGAACTTTGAAGTTTTGTTTGTTTGTCCGATTGTTAAAAAATGTGGACAAACTAGATATTCAAAGTGCGGTTTCAGTGAGATATTTAAAGTTTTATCGGCAATAAAAACTCGTCAGAAGCAGAAGCAAGAAATTAAATTTAAATTTTTGGCAAAAAAACTGATGATGCAACATATTTTAACGACAAAACTATACGCAATTCCTTTTTGCACGTTTTTTAAATGACTATATCGTACGTTAGAGCGAGGAAAATCCTTTGGCCCGTCTATTTACCGCACGAGCCATTAAAGTGCCTGCCGTCTTTGCTTTCTCATATGTGTACGAAAAGGCAAAGATAAACCTACTCGATTTACAAAGCTATAGGAAGCTCGTTAAGTGCTTTTTTTGTCCTTAAAGCTTCGATCGGAGTAGAGATTGCTCGCGGCAGGGCTTGTAAAAGATCCTAAACATGGTTTTTCGTATACCCGTAATACCGGAGATCCCCGTGTTTTATATGTGTGTCATGTGATGTTTGGATAGAGGAACATCGGTTTCAGGCGCATCGCCATCGAATGAGTCGGAGGTTCGGCGAGGGTGAAGCATGAATCGAAAATCGATCGCTCCGCACCCCGTCCATTGGGATCTCCCGCCCTATCGCCATTCCGTGTGCGTCTATCCTCCTCCGTCTGAGCACTCTGGATATGGGCTTTTCCTATATATTACCTTCACCATCCTATCCATTGATCACATTAGTCCTGTCTCGTTCGTCGAATATACCGCGAGAACGATCGGTAGTCTCGAAGTCAATGCCCCATCGCATATCCTTATGTACAGACACATGTCCTCTTTCTCTCGCTCTTTCTCTCCAATGCAATGATGAGTAATTCATCGATAAACAGAATTACAAAGTGGAACTTGAATTGCGCAATTCCCATACATCTTCAAAGATGTGATCATGTACGAACCTTCTTAGACGTATTTTATTCCGTGCAATAATCCGTTAACACGACAGGATATGTTTGTGTTCGACTGCCTTAAGAATATGTGAAAGACGATGAGGAACTTCAACAGCGTCGGTACAGTGGGAACCATTGAAATGTGGGTAACATTCAAGGAACATGTACCAAACACGTAACTTAGGGAGTTATACGCAGTCAGGATACCGAAAAAAGCGATTTTTCAAGAATTTTTCATGGAAAGGCATTTGAATTTATTAACGTAAAAATTTATATACATATTGCGGTAACTTTTAACTTTATTTTCATATTTTTTATTTGTAAAAATAATGATTTTTAAAGCTGCTATAGCCGATTTCCCGGAGCTCCTCTAAAAAAAAAGGCGGCTTGCGGTGTGCACGATATCTCTGAATTGGATCATTTAAAATGAAAAAAAAAAACAAAAAAGATTTCGTTAATATAAATTATTATTTAGTATTTTATCGAAGGAATAAGCAAAGCATTAATTTTTAACAAAACGGCGACTTCTCAACAAAAAAAATTCCATTGTCAATACAAATTTTCGCCTTAAATTGTAAAATGAAAAATATTTATCAGCAAGAAAAAAACCTTCGATTAATCGCTCAAAAATATATTTATAGAGATTCTGTAAAAATTTGAGACTTATCGGTTTGGTCATTTCCGAGGAATCTTGCTCACCGACTTTAAAAACACTGTTTTGAGAAAAACGTTTTCAAATTTACGACGCTACTTTCAAACGCTCCAAGACGTCTTTACAAATGTGCGTGTAACTTCGAGAATATTTGTCGGATTGACATGAAATTTTCTGTGTATATACCTAAATATATTTACATTAATAAAATAAAATAAAAATATTTTTTTTTTTGAAATTCTGACTGCGTATGATCCCTTAATTATGCTAGGAACAATTTACTATATACGTATGTACATTAGGGCGATTTCTTTTTTCGACTATTTTTTTTTTTTCAGTCCCCACCCGAAATTTTGTTGGATATGTCGAAAAAGAAATTCCCTGAAAGTTACAGCCCTTAATATTAATTCTAAGTACTTTCCCAAAGCGTGAGAAGATTTTCCATCTAAAATACACTTAAATCGAATTTTTTTTTTCAAATTTCTATAACTCATCCGCATTTTATGCTATCATATTGTTCGGCTTGATTTCGATTTACTCAGAATAAAACAATTTAAAAAAGTGCCTTTTGTGGCGTAAGTGTAAATTGTACTGGTGAGTTGGTACGGGTCACTGAAGTTGATTTTTACCCAAAATTCTCGTTTTTTTGCTGTTATCTCCGAAACAATTAACTTTATGAAAAAAATGTGAACGAAAAATTTGTTGGAAATTTAATTTCCTACAAAAAAGGTCCTGTCGACCCAATTGCTTAGATTAATATTTCTTGACATATTGAACTTTAACTTTTGAGTAGTATAAAATTTATAAAATATGAAATATTAAATCATAAAAAAAATAAAATAAAATAAAGTTCAATATCTCAAGAAATATTAATCTAAGCAATTGGGTCGATAGGAACTTTTTTGTAGGAAAACAAATTTCCAACAAATTTTTCATTTACATTTTTTTTGTAAAGTTAATTGTTTCGGAGATAACGCAAAAAAAACGAGAATTTTGGGTAAAAATGAACTTCAGTGATCCGTACCAACTCACCAGTACAATTTACACTTTCGCCGCAAAAGGCACTTTGTTAAATTGTTTTATTCTGAGTGAATCGAAACCAAGAACAATATGATAGCATAAAATGCGGCTGAGTTATAGAAATTTGGAAAAAAAAAAAATCGATTTACGTGTATTTTAGATGGAAAATCTTCTCACGCTTTGGGAAAGTACTTAGAATTAATATTAATGGCTGTAACTTTCAGGGAATATCTTTTTCGACATATCCAACAAAATTTCAGGTGGGGACTGAAAAAAAAAAATAGTCGAAAAAAAAATATCGCCATAATGTACATCTTTGTAGTCCAACTTCTAATTTGTCAGGTGGAACCCTAAAAAATCTCGAAAATAGTTTGTGAATTGGAAGTAAGTTGAGTTTGGTAAATCGCGCGTTTCGATTTGCAATCGGATCGCAATTGGTTTTTGAGATATATGAAATTTAATGAAAGTGTACCTAGAATTGGTGTCAACGATAAACGGTTATAGGCGAATGATACGGAACCCGGGTTTTTTAAAATAATTTATTACATGTTTGTACATTGTTATTCCAGCAATAAAGAACATTTAGTTTTTTGAGAATCTTTATAAATTTTCGAATTCGGGATGATTTTTGAATCGTTTGAAATATATTTAGAGAATCATTATACAAACGGTGACTAACGAAATAGGAAGCGATATGAATTAGCTGAATGTTTTGGCTGAGGTGTATTTTAATGTTTAAAAAAAATTGACGGTTAAAAGCTAGATATGGAAGGCTCCATACATATAGAATATACAAGATATATATAGATTGTAGTCACAGAGGGCTGTGGTATAGCGAATCTAAGTATAAAGCGCCCCACACGCCCCTCAAGGGGCTGTCTGACTAGATCGTGCTTTTTCTACTTAGAGTAAACTTCGCAATTCCTCGTCAAGCTAACTCGAAACTATTGTCCACGATGATCCCCAGTGCGTGGCCTCTCTCATTCAGTCTCTTTCTCTCTCTCTCTCGTTCATTCTGGTTTCACTCCGTGCGGCCTCGTATAAACGATGTCACGACGAGAGCAACATTTTTGTTTCTCTTTTTTTTTGGTATCTTTTTTTAGCAGACTCTTTCTTCGAGCGAACGCTTTATATCTATCGCATCGGTATGCTAACCCTTCACACGTATATACATAAACTATATCTCGAGTGCTCGGTAGATCGAACGAAAGGTGATACACGAGAGCGACGTAAAAATAAAACACCGGATCTATTCCTGCGATTTGAATATCATTGATGACGCGTTTCATCGGAAAATCGGAATTACAATCGTACACAACTGTATGAGCGAGAGTTAAACGTGGTAGCGGGCATGAACTCTTGAACTTGTGACCTCTCTCGTTCACTCGCTCTCACTCTCTTCTCGCATTTCCGGCCGTACGTTCCGGTTGGTTTTCTACCTCGCGACATGAATTATTCTGGTACACGATCTCTATATGTATATGTATTTGTTTTTTTTTTCATACCCTCGACTATAAAATAAACAGAACAATTATCCGAGTTATTATTTTTTTTTGTTTTCCGTGTTGCAACTCTAAGGTCTCTTTTAAAAAGTTCGTCGCCTCGGGTTTTAACTTCAATTCAGGTTAATTTCTCCCTTATTAAAGTGTTTAGCCATATAGGCTTTGCTCTCAGCCGCCGACAAACAGTAACAGAGGTGTGGAATGATTTCATACAAGGGGTCGTTACAAAGAGGTTATTCTAATTCTAACGATTTCACTCGTCAGGATATGAGACAATGTTATAAGAAAAATGTTAATTTAGAAACATTCAGTCCATTTTATCGAGTGTGATTCCGGATGTTGGTCCATTATCTTGACCATTTATACCACAAATAACAATCTAACAGACTGACAATAGAATAGAGGACTGCCAATAGCTGCTCTTACAATATTCAATGATATTTATAAATGTTATTTTTCATAGACCGGAATAATTGAAAGTAGCTTTCGAAACATCGAACGATTACATGAATTCGAGGAAAGAGCAGTCATTTAGGTTCAATGACAATCACAAAAGAAGTGATTTATTCATCGGTGAGTTGACTCTCTGTTTCGTAAAATGATTGACGTAAAATTTAACAGCTGAGTTACCGAGCATCAACTTGAGTTATCGGTCTGACATTCAATTTCAAATTTTCATTGTAAAACTTTCGGTAGCACGTCTAAACATCACGTTGCAATTACTTTACCGATAATAACATCGCAGGCAAAAAATCCACAGCGCATATTTATGCATCCGGTTTAGTGGGTTTTGTTCGGTTTTGGGTTTTGGGTTGGGTTTTGGGTTTGGGTTTTGGGTTGGGGTTTGGGTTTTGGGTTTAAGTTTTGGGCTGGGGTTTGGGTTTTGAGTTGGGGTTTGGTTTGTTATGTGGCGATCAAAACCCAATAAAACCCAACAAAACTCAACAAAACCCATTAAACCGGATGTGTAAATATGCGCCGTGTAGTTTTCGCGTGCGATGTTATTATCCGTGAAGTAATTGCAACGTGATGTTTATACATGAAACCAAACTTTTCACAAGTAGAAAAATATCTGATAAAGATGGAATTTTTTGGATGTTTATCTATTATCATGACCTTCCTCGATAAAAAAATAATAATACATTGTCATACATAAGTTTAGAGACTGCTCGATGGAATGATAAGGTCTAAGAGAATTCTCAAGATGCGAAAAATGTTTATCTGGATATTACCACTGGATTTTTTTATTTGGATTTTATCTGAATTTTTATTTGAATGTTATCCACGTTATCGTGGATAACATGTAAGTGTAAGTGTAATCAGAGAAGAGCAACAAAACGATCAACGATCGAAATATTAAAACCGTACGTTTTCATTCGAATTTGCACGACTACAGGACACATCGGGGACCTGCTGGGAACGATTATCCCTTGCTGGAATAGGAGTTTTCAAAGCTCGTTGATCTCATGTTCCTTCGAGCATGAAATTTAAAAATGAGACTGCACATTGCAGCAATATTGATCGCAAGGATAAGTTTTCAATTAAATAAAAGAGCAAAGATAAGAAAGTCAAGGGAAATATTACGTGCTCGACCGTCAGGATCTTGCTTCAATTTTTTTAGAATTCTACAGACTTACCGTGGTTGGACCGTTACGCGAAAGCGATACATCTCAATGTCACGCAATCCTTCTATTAGAAAAATATTTTTTATCACTAGCGAGAACGATCACTCAACTCTACGATACAACGAAGCTACGATGTTATCGTTACAATGACGGGGTGACTCTTATAATTAACGAAGAAGAAGTGTATTTGTAATTGTGAAGAGTTTATGTATATCTCATAAATGATAAAAAGCCCCGTGGACGTTTATGGTAAAATAATTTTTTATGTTACTTATTGGACAAAAATTTGTGTAAAACATCACATGAACGGACTATCGAAAGGTGGGAGAACGTACAAAAAGTTAATCAATTTACTAGAGCGCTGGATGGTTTAAAAAAGAATATGTAAAGTCACGTTGATTGGCAATCGAACGAATAAGTATTTGCCATTTGTTTGGAAAGGCTTTACTCTAAATTCAATGATTCGCTAAATGTCCCCTTTAAGGGCGGAAATAGGGTTAGGCGGTTCAAAAAAACGATTTTTTTTTTATTTCATAAATTGTTAGTAAAACTATTGAAAAATATGTTCCCAAAATTTTAAATGAAAATTCTGACTCGTTCTATTGTTATAATCCATTAAGGGGGGAATTAGGGTTAGGACAGCGTTTTCTCAATGATTTTCATGAATTTTTTTATAGTATAAAAAATGAATATAATTTATTGAAACTTTGAGTATATTTTATAGATATATTTAAATATATACTATAAAATTTTTGAAGAATTTCCTTGAAAAACACCGCATATATTAGCGATCCCATATTGCAGGTCACAATCAGACTCAGCTTTTTGCTATTTTTTGAAACGCGTTTTTCTGAAAACGACTTTTTTTGAACTTGCGTACACGCTAGTTTGAAAAGTTTTCAACCGATCGTTTTGAATATTGGCAGTTACTTTCTTCATAGTATTGTGCTCTATAAGAACCTAAAATCGGAATATTATCATTATTTAAATTTAAATTAAAAAAATTACATAAAGTTGTAAAAAATGGCAAAAAATCTTGCTTCTTTGTTTTGACCCCTGTAAAAAATTCAATTTTCTATTTTTTTGATAGCATTTAGGTTCATATAGAAGAGAGACATATAATAAAAGTAAATTCCAACTTCGTTTGATTTCAGATGAAAATTGCGACTTCCAGAATGGACGCAAAATGCCGAGTCTGATTGTGACCTGCAATATGGGGTCGCTAATATCTGCGGTGTTTTTCAAGAAAATTCTTCAAAAATTTTATAGTATATACTTAAATATATGTATAAAATATTCTCAAAGTTTCAATCCATTATATTCATTTTTTATACTATAAAAAAATTCATGAAAATCATTGAGATAACGCTGTCCTAACCCTATATCCACCCTTAAGGCGGTAGTCTGGTCTAGAAATTTGAAAAACTCGATTTTTTTTTTTTTTTTTCATTTTCTTATTCCTTAGACCTTTCTTCATACGCTCCTGAAAACCGTTTAATGATATTTCAAAAATTAGCCGAGAAATAAAAATTCTAAGCAAGCCGCGCGCTCAGGTAGCGCGGTCGGGAAGCAGCTAACGCAGAAGCTATTGAATCGCTCATTTAACGGTGTCAAAACTTTGAACGCGTTTATCTCAGAACTATGTTTTTCAAATCGGCGCCCACGATATCTCTATAACTAATGGACCGATCGAGCTCAAATTTTGCACGTACCTTAGGTAGCCTGTTTCTGAGGACTGGTACCAGAATTCAGTCGAACAATAATTTTTCCGCCATTTTATAACTCGTCGAATACCCGAAAATGTATGAAATATCATTAATGAAAGTTCAACAGGCCGCCATTTTGTCAAAAAATTTTTTTAAGTACCAATTCTGCTACCAGTGCTCAGAATACTCATACAGATTGAGAATATATATATATATTTTTTTTTTCAGATGCATACAACATCGTCCAGAGTGGGCGCCGATTGAAGCGGCTTTCGGCGCACCATGTTGCAACAAGGCAAAAACTACTTGAAAATATTTAAAATAATTTTTTTTTTAATGTACAAGTATTCTCTAAGGATCAATAAATGCACGTGTAAATTTTCATCAAGACAACTTCAACGGTTTAAAAATTATTGCACATTAGAAATGACGTCAAAAATCTCGCTCTAGACCAGACTACCGCGTTAAGAGAATCAGTCGAATAAGTACTTATCCGTTCGATCTTCGTCAATCAATCGTGCAGCTCCTAAAATGTCGCGTCTTCCCGCAATTCTAATGTTGCTGTACGTGCAAGTCGCGAGCTCAACGCAGAACGCTCCGAAAAAGTACAAATGCAACAAAGCATAGCAATTAAATATGCACGTTGCTTTTTAATTTGTATCGTGTGCTAAGCGTCATCTACGAAACGTATTGCGCCTACATCGTTTCAATTAGTTTTCGTTTTATTCGGGCTTATCTTTAACATGTAATATTGCAAGTATATCGTTCGATCATACCTGATATTTCGGGAACTTCTGTATTGGCTGTGCCGTTCTGACCGCGGCTACGAGAACTCGAAGTTCTCCCAAGGGGTTCGGTCCTGATCGCGAGGCTGCTCTCCCTCGTTGAATTTGCAGTTGGCATTTTATTTATACTTTATTTTTTATTAAATTTCTTATTCGGCCGAGTCTTCGATCGCGAAAAATTCGAAGAATAATGGATAACGAGTATCGCTAATGGAAGTTTAATTTTCATGAATTAATCATTGGATCCCAGTATATTTGGCACATAAATATAATTTAAACAAAATCACACCGTTATAATATTTGTTTATGGCTTTTCTTTCGTCACGCTTTGTCGTATAATTTGAGGGAAAGCGTCTGTGTGTCACGGCCACTGACATTCGCGAAACTGCGGTTGGCTGGGGGAGGATTTCACGCATTCGATATATCAGCTATTTGTTCCAGTAACTCTCTTCGAATACAGAAACGCGCACACAAACACACCGAAGACACGTCGTAACTAACCGTATGAAACTTCACTTGCTGGCAGCGATTGGTAGTCGATTATTAGTTAAACTTGATATTCGGGGACCAAAATTCTGGTGCATTCGACCGGAAGTATATTGCTCGCTTCCCTCGACTATCGGCAATAGTCAGACGTCAGTACAGAAGCTTTCGACTTGGATATGTTATCCTCGATCTTCTACTTTCCTCGATATTCTCTCTCGAGAGAGAAAAAAAGGATGGGAAGACCCTTCAACCACTCGCTCTCGATCTACTTCTCACCCTTCGACGAATATCTCGTCTCTAACCTTACGTGTAGCACGTTCGCCTTCATGATTTTGCTATATGCACCAAAATTCTTATTATTATATCGTACGGATGATCGAAGTCTGCTGAGCCGGAATTCTCATCGAAGAAGTTCCTTCACTTCTCCTACATATTCGTACTCCTCATCTTTCTTGGCAAAGAATACTTTCAAGTGTTGCTGGATTTGGTCCCTCCTTTGGCACGTGCTGGTTTTTTTCTCTATCTTTTTTTTTTTAATTCCAGTCGTTTAATCGTCGCGACGCGTACAGACTCTACTTGTCGACGCTTCGTTCGACTGTTCTTGTCGATTCAGCGGTGATGGAGAAAAAAAAATTTTCAGTCATTTATGAACCGTCCTGCGGCGAAAAAATTGTTCTTACAAAAGACGAAATGCATCGATGCTTTGACTTTGTTTTTTCATTTTGTTTTTTCACAGTCGCAGATGTTCCGGAAATTAATTATTCGTTTTGCGCCCCGCTTTAATTACTTCGCTACTTGTAATTTCATTTCGTTCGCTAGAATTGATTTTCTTAATAAAATCTCACTGTATGATTTTATAATCGTGCTACTATGATTATCATATTTTTTTGTATGTATATATACAAAGATTGGGAGGCCGCCGAGCGCGTGTTATTTCACAGGTCAATGCACTTCGCTCCAGTTCATGCTTCCGTAAGATTTTCCACTTACTTTGCGATTATTATTCATTTTTCATTTATTAAGTTTTTTTTTTTTCACTTCGACGCTCGACATGAACAACTCGCAGGACTATAAGCGAAATCGATGATCAAAAGAGCGAATGTAAATCGTGACATTTTTCGTTCTTGTTAAAGATAAAAAATATTCAACCCCTGATTGGACCGCGCACACTGTCAAAATTTTACACAAATTATTTAATTTATTAATTATCGACGACCACCCCGGTGTAGTAATTAATTTCGCACTTCGTGAGGTTTTCCAACGATTCCGTCGATCGTCGTCTCTCCTGCACGTTCTTCATTTCCCCGAGCCTCGTTTTTTTTTTCACCTGTCGGAGAAAAAGATATCTCGTTAGGAGTAACGATGCTGCTACCGGCGTTGCAATGAAAAAAAAAAAACAAAAATACGAAATGAAAATAACAAACAAATTAAAAATAAACTTTATGTAGGGTAGTCGATACGACGACGACTACTACTACCAGTCTATGATTAATTAGTCGCGTGGGAATTCAAGTGACTCTTTATCGTTAAGGATTGCGTGCAAGATCGCGTAAACGAAGGGTTAACCCACTTTTTTCTTGTTATCGACACTGATTCAGCTATCGAGGTTAAAGGGGAATAATAATCGGACTCGTAAAACGTGCTGCCAACGACAGAACGGATGAACTAAAAAAACAATTATGGAAGTTGAAACTTTCATTCTGGTTTTTCATCATTTTTACCAATTGACAAATTTTCCTCTATGAGCAAAATGATTTTAAAATTTTGGCTTTCTATTCTTAAGGGGGGAAATAGGGTTAGGCGGTTCAAAAAATCGTTTTTTTTTTTTAATTTCATAAATTGTTAGTAAAACTATTGAAGAATATGTTCCCAAAATTTTAAATGAAAATTCCAACTCGTTCTATTGTTATAAGCCATTAAAGTGAGTAGCTCTTCTTCAGGGCCCGAGCGCGCGACGTGTTTCAAACGCGATTTTCTGAAAACGACTTTTTTTTAACTTGCGTACACGCTAGTTTGAAAAGTTTTCAACCAATCGTTTTGAAAATTGGCAGTTATTTTCTTCATAGTATTGCGCTCTATATGAACCTAAAATCGGAATATTATCATTATTTAAAATAATTTTTTTTTTTGCAAATAAAGTTGAAAAATGGCAAAAAATCATGGTTTTTTGTTTTGACCCCTGTAAAAAATTTAGTTTTCTATTTTTTTGATAGCATTTAGGTTCATATAGAAGAGAGATATATAATAAAAGTAAATTCCAACCCTGTTTGATTTTAGATGAAAATTGCGGCTTCCAGAATGTACGCAAAATGCTGAGTCTGATTGTGACCTGCAATATGGGGTGGTTGATATCTTCGGTGTTTTTTAAGGAAATTCTTCAAAAATTTTATAGTATATACTTAAATATATGTATAAAATATTCTCAAAGTTTCAATAAATTATATTCATTGTTTATACTATAAAAAAATGCATGAAAATCATTGAGAAAACGCTGTCCTAACCCTATTTCCCCCCTCAAACCAGGTGACTCACACGAGTTTTTCCAATCTTCAGATATAATTGACAATGGCGATTGTGTAATTCATTTAAATTGTCAGTGTAATTCAAGATTGAGACTTTCCGGAAAATAAATATTTAAGAAAGATGTGACATGAAAAAATTTCCTTCCAAAGCGAGTGCATGGAAAATTTTTTAAACTCCACAATTTTCCTTTGCGATCAACGTGACCTCTTTATTGACAATTTGTATTAACTTTTTCTTTCGTGTAAAAAAATATCAGACACCGACATAAAGCTTCATCACTTTTAAAGCGAGAAGAAAAAAAAACTCTCTCGACTCCTTTGCGAAGGCTATGGTTGCTGATAATAAGCGAAGCGTAGGGAAATTATGAAACACACGTTCTTGATATACGCTTCGCGTTGGTATACATGTATAGTCAATTATGCGCTCGGCGAAGCTCCACATTTCACTACGATGAGAAAAAAAAGGATACACGCGATGAATGAGCGAGTGCGCAGTCCCTCGCGAATGACGTTTAAACAAACCCGAACGAGAAAAAAAATGGCTATTATAGAGGGATGTTTCGTTTGCTTTCAATCTCTATATGGATCACCGGAGGGAAACGTCGAAGAGAAACGGAATACGAACGAAAAACGAAATGTTTTATCTTCATTCATTTGCAGCAACGTGAAAACAGACGCGAGCTTTCAATTCTGGACTCGTCAGGACATTCATATTCTACGAATGGAAAAGCTATAATAATAATAATAATAATCCCAAACTGTTATTACCAAACTGTAGTAAAAAAAATTACGTTTCATTTCTTTGAGATTTCCTGTGATGGATCTTGGCGTCCTTCGATATTACCCCGTTGTGTAGATAATTAACTACAAGATGAGAAACGCTGTATCAAAACGAGCACGCGACCCGAGTCAATCTGCGTAGAAATGCGATGGCCTCTTTTTTTTCTCCCGCTCGATACATTTTAATATAGAGGAGGTGTACCAGTCGCCATTTTGTTTTAAAAATGATTTAGGGCGATATGGTACTTGGGGCAAAGCCTAAAACCACAATGGGACGAAGAAGAAGGTGCAGGGTAACACAAAAAATACTTTCCACCAATTCTCATAAGACGGTTAGTGGAAAATTTGCGTTATCGTTTTAAACGTGTAAGTTAAAATAACACGTTGAAAGTGTTGGACTTGACTGTCGAAAAAAAAAAGTTAATATCTAGAAAAAAAATTCTCAACTAACATAAAATATTTTGGAATATTCTGAAGTTGTTTGTCTCGATAGGATTTAAACAACAATTTCGAGTATAATGAACTTGTCGATTTAGTCTGGAATACTTCGTATTCATTATGTATTATATATCAAGAGTGTTCGGCAGCGTCTCGACGCGAAGCAATAAAAATAAAAACGTTAAAATATTTTTCTACCCGCACTACTCGACGAAAATGTTCGTGACTAAACCCTGGGTTTTCTATGAACGTATGGATATATGTTTTTATTCAAATATCATATTGTGTCTACCGAGTGTCTACGACAGCTTTCATAACTCATATATACGAATCCCGTGTTCCGATCCCGATCCCACCCTCTGCGGATTTATCTACTATCCTTCACGTTCAAGTTGAGAGATTCATTTTAACTCTTTAAACCGACGACTTTTCTTTCTGACATGCAGAGAGAAAAAAAACGTATGCTTGGCCGGATCATCATTTCTACGATACCTGATGATTCGTGAAGGGACATTAAAGTTTGTAATAAAAATCGTTCTCTGAACGATTTTTATCGGAATATCGTAAATTGAAATTAAACAAATAATCTAAAACAAAATCTATATATATATAAATGAATCCCTATTTTCCGTGGTCACGCCATAACTTGAGAACGACTTTACCGATTTTATTCATTTTTTTTTAAGTTTTCTAATACTTAGTAGAAGGTTCTTACGGAAAGAAAAATTAAGAAAATTGCGCAGAAAATTGGAAAATTTCAGAAAACTTAACGACTATTTAACCTTCGCGCGTTTGACAGTTCGCGCGAAGCAAATGTGATTTAATAGATGCATCGGTCGGCATCTATCGATCAAAAAATTTATTTATTCATTTCTTAGTGCACAGTCCATTCGATCTGAACGTTTATCCAGTTTTGAGTTTGTTGAGTCAGTTTTTTGAGAAATGTTTGTTCATCGCAGTTAGTTCACCGCAATCACGCCTTATATTAAAAGTTTAATTTAATATAGATTTTTGGTAAGCTTTGATAGACTAACACGTGGTATACATGGTTATATAGAAACACTAAGGGAGTCAATTTTTTATTTTCAGTTACAATAAACACTATGTTTTTGAAATAATTTAATTTTTTTATTAAATTATTTATTCCAGTTTGAATTGAATATTCATAGCTCAGACAGGACAACGTCTGTCGGGTCAGCTAGTAGGATATAATTATTATTGTATGGCGTAATTCCGAAAAAAATGTAACTCTTACATAATAGATGAATAAAAATCGACGGTGCACGTAATTTCGTCGTAACATTATGTAAAATATATGTAAATATAATGTTATAATATAATAATAATAATGATAACAATAACGAAAATAATAGTAATAATATACCGAAAAAAGAGTTTATTTTATGTCAGTAAAAGTTACTAAAATGTTGGTCAAACAGAATTTATTAATTATTATCAAACACCATTTGACAAACACTAAATTCGACAGCCCAGTAAATTAAAATCTTCCCAGAGAAATGTTCTTCTTTCCCCGATTTTTTGAACACTTGTCACCCTTGAAAAATATCGTTCAACCGTAAAAATAAGCAATCATTACAAAATTCATTATTTATGGCAAAAAATAAATTTGGGAATTTTACAAAAAATTACGAAAAACGCGTTTCATCGCCCTGCCCCTCCATTGGGGTGAAAGTATAGTGTTGATAATCAGTTGTCAAAGTCACGGGAGTCTTTCGATTTTCATATATATGCTTTTGCAAATGACGAACGTGAGTTTATGCAGTTTAATACGTTCGTACGAAGGCATTCGCATTTACTGATGCAGTTGAAATATAATGACACAAACACGTTAGTGGCGCGCTCTCGACACTCTATAACAGTCTCGTAACGGATCTTTCGCGTAATCACAGTACGAATTGCCGATGCGAGAATCCCGAGGGTACAGGACACGTCGTCTTTCCGCCATCGTCGTCATCTTCTAGACCGAAAACGATTGCACGATCGTATTCGACTTGCATAACAGGCATCACGTAACCGGGTCTTTGCAAACTATTATCTCGCGAGTAATACAGTTCCTAATACGTCGATCCGTGCAATATCTCGTATATATGAATATGCAATTCGTGGAAAGCCGTGTTATTATAACGTAAAGGAAGTTCGAAAATGACCGGATATTTCAAATGCACTATTATTGAAAAAAAGAGACTTACATTATGTTTTCACTCGTATGTATTTTATTATTCGAATATTTGATCAGGATTTTTTTTATCATGAATCATTCTATTCGACAAGTAATTGATCGTCACGTGAATTAAACAAATGGATAATAACTCGTTCGAATAATCACTCGAATGTTAAGACAAGTGTTTAATTGACGCTAACAAATTTTTTATTGCATACAGCAACATAAACCTTTTAGTTATTATCATATTTTCAATTGAGGAAAATAAGATTAAATAATCTTACTACTATAATAAAGCTGAAGAGTTTGTTCGTTTGTTTGTCTGTTTATTCGAACGCGCTAATCTCAGGAAATACTTATCCGATTTGAAAAATTCTTTTTGCATTAGATAGCCCATTTATTCAGGAAGGCTTTATAACTTTATGTTATGACCCTGATCTTACTATCTTACTACTATACGTATACTATACGATAATAAAGCTAGAGAGTTTGTTTGTTTGAACGCGCTAATCTTAGGAAATGCTTATCCGATTTAAAAAATTCTTTTTGCATTAGATAGACCGTTCATTCAGGAAGGCTTTACACTATATAACTTTATTTCATAACCCTAAGGAACGGCGGCGGCGCGTTGAATCGGGGGACGGAAATTTAACGCGGGTGAAACAGCGGGGCACAGCTAGTAAATAATAAATCTTATTTGAGTCAACAAAAGATTTACTCGTAATAATGAAACATTTATTTCACGATTAAAGAATTTTTTGAAAGTGAATAATCTGACATTTCAAACGAACAATTACGACTTTAAATAGCATATCTAAATTAATAGCACAATATTGATAACACTTAAATAATGAAAATAATTGATAAGTTATCATAACGTATAAATAATTATTTGCTCATAAAATGTATCCCTCGATTATTTCTCAACGCAACCGGTGGGTTTCCCAAGTTAAGTAGTATTGGGGTCGTGGTCACTATTGGAATAGGTGACCGCTACTACTGACCGGGAGGCAATTTCTCTATGTTTCTGATGATAAAACAACTGAAACTCAATAAAATATAGCCGTCTGTTATCGGATAGGTTTTCCAATATTTTCCCTACGTAGAAACAAACGGGAAGGGTCTTAAAAACCTGAAAATGCTATACGATGGAAACGCTGTATGCGCTAAATACATCGAAATGGAAAAATTTCCGAACTTTCAAGTGAAACGGATACTAAATTACGCAAACTTTCGGTTACAGCCATTTCCCAAACTATCGTGTGTTGTGCTTTCCGTAACTTGTACGTGAGCCTCGCCGCGAAACTTTGCCGGCATCGACAATTTCAAGCAACTCGTTCTCACAGGGTTGAATGACGAGTGCATCAACCCCGTCAAGTTCCGACAACATTTCCCATCGAGTTACAACAACGGAGAAATTTATTATAGAAATTACTGTCTATAGTTGAATTTTGAGAGCACATAGTTGTGAAAAATAAATAAATTACGTATTTTCGTTTATTATTATTATTATTATTATTATTAGTTGATAACGTATATAATCATTAAGGGTGGAAATAGGGTTAGACGGTTCAAAAAATCGATTTTTTTTTATTTCATAAATTGTTAGTAAAACTATCGAAAAATATGTTCCCAAAATTTTAAATGAAAATTCCGACTCGTTCTATTGTTATAAGCCATTAAGGAGGGAATTAGGGTTAGGACAGCGTTTTCTCAATGATTTTCATGCATTTTTTTATGGTATAAAAAAGGAATATAATTTATTGAAACTTTGAGAATATTTTATACATATATTTAAGTATATACTATAAAATTTTTGAAAAATTTCCTTGAAAAGCACCGAAAAAATTTATGACTGCCTTGACTTTGTTTTTCTTGGTACTATTCTTTCAAACACGTTTTTCTGAAAACGACTTTTTTTGAACTTCCGTTCACGCTAGTTTGAAAAGTTTTCAACCAATCGTTTTGAAAATTGCCAGTTACTTTCTTCGTAGTATTGCACTCTATATGAACCTAAAATCGGAATATTATCATTATTTGAAATAATTTTTTTTTGCAAATGAAGCTGTAAAAAATGGCAAAAACCATGCTTTTTCGTTTTGACCCCTGTAAAAAATTCAATTTTCAATTTTTTTTGATAGCATTTAGGTTCATATAGAAGAGAGACATATAATACAAGTAAATTCCAACCTCGTTTGTTTTCAGATAAAAATTGCGGCTTCCAGAATGTACGCAAAATGCTGAGTCTGATTGTGACCTGCAATATGGGGTCGCTAATATCGTCGGTGTTTTTCAAGGAAATTCTTCAAAAATTTTATAGTATATACTCAAATATATGTATAAAATATTCTCAAAGTTTCAATAAATTACATTTATTTTTTATGCTATAAAAAAATTCATGAAAATCATTGAGAAAACGCTGTCCTAACCCTATTTCCTCCCTTAATTGAGAGAGGCCAGATGCTGGCTTTACATTTATCACGTCCCATGATGCTGGGTATATATACCGATGGAATGAAAAGCGACCATAGGTATGACTAGATTTCCATGGAAACGCGGGGGTGCAGGTAGAATCCACCAGAACGGGCGAGAGAGAGAGAGAGGGGGACAAAGAACCCCATACACAAAATCAAACGTCGAACGATCGAAGATTCGCTCGAGTTATACGAGGAGTGGCTCACATTTGTTCCACAAAAGAAATTTGAATTAACGAATCAATAATGAAAATTCCATCTCAAAAGAAATTAATCTACTACTCTGAAATCCTATGACAAGTGAAAATGCCATCGAACGAATAATTAATACGAAAAAAAAAAGAGAATCGAAACTATATTAACAAAAAGTAATCCACGAAACTCTTGGATAATCTTTTTTTATCCTCTCCAACGGGGTTCATCCTTCATAAGGGTGGCTTAAACGTCGAATATACTCACAGTTTTTTTATAAATCGATTCCAACAAACACTCGTATCTCAGAAAAAAGAATTTTCATAGAAGAATACTGACGCGATGGTGAAAAAAAAACTGTTATCACTAGATTGAAAAAAAAAGCGTTTAATTCAAAAACATCGTCAAAAACTACTGTGGTATTCTGGCAGCATCGACGTCGCGATGTAAACGCTCTGGCGGTGAGAGTACCACTGCGAGTTTGAGAATTGAGCGTGGGTGAATTTCCGGACGTAGGGAGGCGCAGCGGTCAGGATTAGCCACAGGTTGCGCCCGCCTCGTTCACGCAGAACCGAGGAGCTTTATATACGTATAGATATAGAGATTATTTTCCAACAAAAGGGCGCAAGCTACGTCACTTTCGGGGTTGAAACTTTTCAATTGCGCCCTCTTCTTTGGTACCGGTGAGTATGAAGATATATAGAGGCAAAGCTTCTGTATGAGGGGTTGAGAATTCGTTGGGATAGGGGGTTGGTTGCGCTGTTGCCGCTGTCATCCCCATGTTTCAAGACACAGAGAGCGAATAAGGGATGCGGGCGAAGTACGAAATAGGGCAGCAGAGGGAATGAAAAAAGGAAAAAATGACGACAGAAGGGAATCGAGACACCCTTGTTGGTTGAACCCCCGAAAACGAAGCACCCTCCAAGTCGTTCGCTCTCGGTATACTCGTGACTTAAATTCTCGATCTTTTTCTCTCTCTCGCCCTCTTTTTCCTTCACTTTCTTCCTGTACACTTTTCCCCTGCATTTAAGCCGCCGAAGCATCCCCTTGGAAACCGGTCGCTTACATCTTTCGTCGCACATCATACGACCAACTGATCTTTACAGCACTCGTCACAAATGACTTACGTCTCTGTCATTCTCTTACCCTTTCGTTGTTTATAGCCTTTGTAATCTCCATATTTTTTGTCTCTTTTAGTTTTCTTACTACGTGAAATTGCGAATACATCCGACGGGAATTCTAGCTATTGCTGATCCCAAGCACGTCTGTACCGGGCTCCCTCTCTGTACATGTCAGACGCGAAATAATACCGATCCACACATACAGTGGGTCAAAGAAGTATTCATACAATTTGTTTTTTTGCGATAACTTTATAGACATAAGCGATACGCAAAGAAAGCCAATTTTATTTAATAGTACATCAGGTGCAGAAATAAACTGCAAATGGAGAATTCTTTCCCAGGAATAATAGAAGAATTATGCGAAAAAAAACGAAAATTTTCGGGCAAAAAAAGTATTCATACACTTACGATTATAGTGAAAACCTACATCATCATAGTTGTTAATTATAACTAATATTTGGTGTGCATCCCTTTTGCTTCAATTATCGCTTCGAGTCTCTTAGACATGGATTCTACTAGCTTTAGCGTTGTTCCTTTTGCTATTTTCGTCCATTCTTCTAAAAGCACTCTTTGGAGATCGGATTTGTTTGTTATTTTTCTTTTTCTAATTTCTACATCCACCAAGTGGCATAAATTTTCAATAGGATTGATGTCCGGAGATTGTGGTGGTGTAATCAATTGTTTGCGGACATTATAGAGTAACCATTCCCTCGTTTACATGGCAGTATGTTTCGGGTCGTTATCTTGTTGGAAGTAGAAATTTCCATCCAGGCCCATTTTATCTACACTTGCTTTCCAATTGCTGCGCAACACATCGATATACTTCTGGGCATTCGTTGTACCATCTATAAAAACCAGATTACCAACGCCATAATATCCCATACAGCCCCAAACCATGACGCTTCCTCCGCCGTGCTTTACAGTCGGTATTACATTTTTCTGCTGGAGCTCGGTATTTGGTTTCCGCCAGTCGAATTTTTTTCCATCGGACCCGAAGACGTTAAACTTCGATTCATCCAAGAATACGACACGTTTCCAAAATTCTATAGATTTTCTTACGTAGGTTGTTGCCAAACCTAAACGTTTTTCTCGATTTATATTATGAATTAATGGTTTTATGCGGGCAGTTCTGCCGTATATTTGGGCAGAATGCAAAACGTTTCGAATAGTCTGCGGACACACGCTCTTCCCCGATGTTGACGCAACATCATTCGCTAAACTGCGAGCACTTGTGAACGGTTTTTTTGTAGCCTCTGTAACAATACTCCGACGCTCTTGTACCGTTAGTATTCTTGGTCGACCGGTTCGTGGCTTATTTTCTATGCTGTTTGTTCTCTCGTATTTTTTTATTATATATTGCACTGTTGCGAAACTTAGATTAAGTTCTTTACTAATTTTTCGATAACTTTCACCGCGTTTCCGAAGATAAATCACTCTATCTCGCATGGATATTGATATTTCGCTTTTCTTTGCCATCGTGTCTGTTCGGAGCTTGAAGATCTACTACCGCATGGAATAGGTCAAAACCATTGCGTAAACGAAGACCTGTTTACATTGTACGCAGCGGTCAGACAGTCCGTGAGTGAATATCGAGGTTTGGCAGCTCAATCGTAAGTGTACGAATACTTTTTTGGCCCGAAAATTTTCGTTTTTTTGCATAATTCTTCTATTATTCCCGGGAAAAAATTCTCCATTTGCAGTTTATCTCTGTACCTGATGTACTATTACATAAAATTGGCTTTCTTTGCGTATCGCTTATGTCTATAAAGTTATCGCAAAAAAATAAGGTGTATGAATACTTTTTTGACCCACTGTATATAGCAGTGACATTTTTTTGTCGCGATAAAGTTTCGAATTGAATTTTCCATAAGTTGGGCAAACTAAAGCATGTTTCCTCTTTGAAAGACAATTCGGAAACTTTTAATGGTGATCGCCACATTAAAGTTCATTTTTTTTATTTTCCAAAGTGAAAGACCCTTTGTTCTGCGCGACCGACTAAGGCCGGAATTTTAGTACAACGCTCGAGGTTGAGCGCGAACTTAAACGTGGACTTGCAACTTAAACACGAGATTAAACTCTAACTTCCAAAATCCTGATTTCTAATCTAGAATGTAACTAAGTAGAGATTTTTTAATATGGGACTTAAGGTCGCGGATTAATTCCGTGCTTAAGTTGGCGCTTATTAACCTCATGCTTAAGCTCGGGCATAAGCTTGTGGGCTAAATAAGTAGGTTTTTACAATAAGTACAAAAGTAACAAGCACGTTTCTTGATTGCAATAAAAGATTTTGTAAATTTTACAATTTTCCAAAATTCATCTGCATCTAACGGTGTATTCAACCTTAGGCAAATTATTGACGCACGGCTTTAAGGACGTAAGGTATTGAAACTCCTTTTTGGCATTTTTTTAAATTTTATAAAATGAATGTATTACATCTCAAGAATCTTGTGTCAAAATTCCAAGTCGATCGGAGCAAAATTAACGGAGTTATGAGCATTTGAGCGTCCGTTGCTCCGGACCGGTTTCAAGCGTTTTTCTGAACCTTGGCAAAAGTTCAAAGCGTTTTTCTGACGCTTGTCATTTTTGAAGTTGGTGTACGTTGTAACTCAAAATCTAATCGACCGATTCTTTTGAAAATTTGTACACTATTTCTACACATAAATCACCAGGTAACGTTGCCAAGTTTTTTTTTATAATTATTTTTTATTTTACAATAACAAATTTGCCGATTTTTTTTAGCGAAAATAGCGTCTTTGACTTCCTACTAATACCAAAAATGAAATAATCAACAAAAAAAAGTTTGTACAGCGTTACCTCGAGAAACATCTCACCCAATAAACGAATTTTGATTTTTTTGTTTCGGACTATCCAGTGACGAGTTATAGCGTACACCGCAAAACAACTTTTTTTCGAAGCGCCTGCGGAGATTTGCTGCCAACGGCTTATTTATCAATATTTTGCAATGAAAATTTGGGAAAATACAGTTCAGATGTTGTATTATTATATGGATTATTAAATAAACCAGCATCACAGTTCACAGAAAAACGCGTTTGAAAAAATAGTACCAAGAAAAACAAAGTCAAGGCAGTTATAAAATTTTTTCGGTGTTTTTCAAGGAAATTCTTCAAAAATTTTATAGTATATACTTAAATATATGTATAAAATATTCTCAAAGTTTCAATAAATTATATTCATTTTTTATACTATAAAAAAATTCATGAAAATCATTGAGAAAACGCTGTCCTTACCCTATTTCCCGCCTTAATGGCTTATAACAATAGAACGAGTCGGAATTTTCATTAAAAATTTTGGGAACATATTTTTCAATAGTTTTACTAACAATTTATGAAATTAAAAAAAATCGTTTTTTTGAACCGTCTAACCCTATTTCCCCCCTTAACGGAGTTAACATGTTAAAAAACGAAAACCAAAGTTTTGCATAAAAAGTCCACGAGGCTCCCTCGTATATTCAATCACTCCGATGTACTTTGATGGCGTTTTCTTATCATATTTCACGCTCTTATCGTACCCGACGATAAAACGATTTCATTCTCGAGACGCCTGAGAATCACAATTCCGAATCATTCGAGTTGACTCGAGTCTCGCGATACTCTCGGAAAGGAAAACAGCAAAAAAGGTTTCCAAAATGATGGGAGTAAGTGTCACATGGTACTGCATAATTACTGAATTAACAACGGGATCGTCGCAAGCCGAGTGATCTTGCTGCTGTATTTTTTTTTCTCAACTTTTCACTCAACTGAGAGAATCGATCAATTCTCGGTCGGACATAGGAAAATATTTATACGACGGTGATAAATTCTTTAGATTCAGTGTCACGAGAATTCAACTATCGCGAATTCGAAGCGAAACTTGTAACCGAAAGTTAAGCGTGTTCATTGAATACGTAAAATCCATTGGTAATGGGAAACACACGAGAAAACATTGTTGTTATTTTCTCTGTGTTCGAAAACGTGCCAGTTGACAATGTCCCGAAAAAGTTGAATAACGCCTATGCCTGTGTTACAATCGAAAAATCCACAATCGTAGGCGTGAGGATATTTTTTAACATTGTAAAAATAATTGTAAAAATAAATCTATTATTCACGCTCGCAGATGTTTTTTCACTTTGGCGTCGCCGAGACGATTCTCTTCTCGGTATGGCGAACAACCGACTGGCAAGGAATCTTGGGCTCAATGATTGGAATTATTCTTCTGGCTGCTATCTACGAAGGACTAAAAAGTTATCGGTAAAACTGTTATTTTTTAAAGTGATTAAAAAAAAATGTACTAAATCATACTTATTTTTGTTGTTAATCGAATAAATTATTTCAGGGAATATCTTTACGTCAGTACTATGGCCTCGACTAAGAACAAAAAAAAATCGAGAAGGTAAAATTATTCCAAAATAATCTGTTTCTGTTTAAAGTACAATTTTTCCGTTTTTATTTTCTTAATTTACACTTGATGAATTTTAATATTACAAATATGTTTTTTTTTTATTCAACAGTAAGATGATTTTTTCCAACATACACTTTTATCAAACTATTCTCCATATGATACAATTTATCATTGGCTATTTCCTAATGTTCATCTTCATGACGTACAACGTCTGGCTGGCACTCGCCACGGTCATTGGCACCGGTCTCGGCTATTGGCTCTTCTCGTGGAACAAATCGACGACCGAGGACGGCGATTGTTGCAGTTGAAATCGACGTATCTCGTTGTAACATTAACACTGGAAAGACTGACTTTCTGTCGTTCATTGCAAATCGTCAATCATTTTTATATATTTTTGTTAATTGTATCAAATTTAAATAAATTTCATTCGCACCAAACACAGTTGATTATTTTATCTGATACAATTTTTTTTCGATGCAGATGAAATTAAAAAAAATATATATATTCATTTGTCTATATTCTTGATTCGTCAATGATAATGAAAAAAAAAAAAAAATTAACGAAGCTGCAATAAAAAACAATTTTCGTGAATTGATAAAACTCGAATGGTTAATTGGAATTCATCGGTGCTGTTCGATCTTCGATATCCGATTCGTGGCGTCGATCATTATTCTACAGCCTTATCGTTAATCGGTTCTGGAATCATTGAACACATTTTTTACAAGTTTTTGAAATTCTGAATTTTTCGACAAATTGCCATAGGTGTTTGTTGAGGCTTTAGCTCGGGTAATTTTTGGGCTATCGAGTCAAAACTTCCCACATAAAATGGATACCATTAAATAATATTTGGTATTGAATCTGAAGAAAAACGATACAGCCGATATAAGGGATATAAAATTGAACTATAAATTCCGAAAAATGTATGGTATCGTCATTTTTTCTAAAAATGAATGAATATAAAATTGAGCATCTCAACTATCAAGTGAAAGGAGCGAATAAATGTTGCAAATTAGCATATTGCTTTCTCATCATATTTGTTCAAGCTAGCATATTGCTTCCTCATCATGTTTGAGCATACAGAAAGCTTTCTCCAGTGAGGAAGTCAGTGAAAATTCTGAAAGCCTCTGTATCAGAGAGGAAAATTTATGTACGCGCAAACACAATGAGGAGGCAATATGCAAGTTTCAAGTTACACCATTTTATTGATTATTTTTCGCAAATATTATTTTCAAGTATTCGATGAACATTCTTCTATCGATATGGTACGTCGAAAAGATATTGATCAGGTATGACTCGAAAAATTTTGTTTCTTCCTGTCAAACCACTCGATAACATCATTTGTTCGACTTCTATATCCTGCCGTTTTGGAGCAGAGATTCGATCGTATATATTGAGTAAAACGACCGGATGGAATCTTCGTTGATTGATCGTTACGAAAGTAAAATAATCTAATCGCGTTCCGTAAATTCTTATCGTTAAACACTTTGTTCTTTATCTCGGTCTCAATGTCCCGGCTACGCAGATGTCGTAGTCCACGGGTTCGTCAGTACATTCGGTGAATCCCCGACGAGTATATCGTACAAATGTTAAAGGCATAAAATCATTAAGATCGATAACCGACTCGGCGAGAAAATGTCGAGCAATTTCGAGAGTACGAATGAAATTTATCGCTGTGAGAAAAACGAGAAATCATTCGGTCGATTGATTTTCGGATGGGACAAATTTAACGGCACCGTCTGGTTACTTCTCATTGTCTCGTTCGTTGTATGGTGCATCGCGTATTTCGCCGCTTACGAGCCAGAGGAAAAAGAGACTGGTAACGGATCGGGCATGGATCATGATATGCCAATGGGACCGATGCACTGATTGAAATAGTAACAATAACACTGTACGCCAAGTAATGTATAAATGATACGTTATAAACGAAAGATAAAAAAAAACAAATAAAAATGTATTTTATAATTACTGCCTTCTCAAATGGTGAGGTACACGCTCACAGAACAAAATTTATATTTTTAGATGGTTCCTGTACGAATATGGAAAAAGGATGGCTGACCGATAATCGATAAAAAAAATGCGAGAGAGCTTAACACTATTTATATAATTATAGAAAGTGGTCGAATAATAAAGTAGTTTCCATTGGATTTTTGTTAAAATCCAGTCTTTTTTTTCTACATAACAGATATATTTATATACGTGGTGGAAACTATCGATTTACCATCTATTCTCGTGCGAGTCACGAAAATATCTCGAGACCTTTTTTCCGTATTTATCACACTCGCCGTTCAAAGATTCACGAGTGCGAAACTTTTGAAAAATTTATCGTCAACGTCCACGTTCGATTTTCCATCGAAAAACCACGTGAATAAATCATCAGTTTTAACATGTTTACACGACGAACTCTGGCGGCAAAGATGTTACGAGTTTTAAACGTGAACGATTTTCCGATAGAAAAAAAAAAGTTATATCGAACGTTCACAAAATTACAGACGAGAGAATTGTCTTACACCTTTTCTCACGTATCGCGCGGAGTATAGACGTAATCCATTAAGGGAGAGACCATGATTACATCGGGGAATTGTACGTGGTACACGTGGATTTTTCGCCAGACAGTGTGGAGAATAAAAGCAAGATTTATATAAAAGGGTTAACATAGACGATTTCGATGATTTTTTTTTTTTCTCTGAAGAGTATGACAAAGGTAATTCGCGTTGTACACGTTTCGCTAAATAACACGAAAAAATGTATTATATTATATTTTTCAATAAAATATTTATCTTAGTTTTTTATAACGTTAATCCTATTTTTTTTAATGAATAGTCATTAACCTGGAAAAATTGAACTTTCACGTTTATTTACGACCACGATCGAAAGCTCTGGTGTATTTTTATCGATAAAAAATAAATACAAATTAATATGCTTGATTAAAGTGATTAAATAATAATAATAATAACATTATCAACTTTATTATTACCATAAGTGTATGAAGTAACTCAATCGGTTAAAATTGATAGAAAAAAAGAATGTTTGAGATTCAATATTCCTAAGTACAAATTTGGGTCAAGCACTTGGAGTTAATCGTCGTTATCTTTTGGTCGATTTACCTGAGACATACTGGCTTGTACTACCTGTGGTACATTTCGATAATTCGTGTGTTCTTGTGGGGGGGGAGGGGTGACCTGTGACCTGGATCGTCGTGAAACCGGAAACAATGTATAGACCCTGGCGTCACTGTAATTCAAGAGTCCGTTGCGGTAGTGTTCGGTGTCGCTACTCGGAAACACAGAGTTTCTCTGTATGCCGAAGGACGGCTCTTAATTCAGGACATAGTTAGACCGCATTGTTTATCAATGTTATCCTGACAGAGAGAGGTGAAAAATGGTCGAGCGTTTAAAACAAAACCGCAGGGTGTCCTTTATTTAAAAAGGTTCATTAAGGGGGAAAATAGGGTTAGACGGTTCAAAAAATCGATTTTTTTTTTATTTCATAAATTGTTAGTAAAACTATTGAAAAATATGTTCCCAAAATTTTTAATGAAAATTCCGACTCGTTCTATTGTTATAAGCCATTAAGGAGGGAAATAGGGTTAGGACAGCGTTTTCTCAATGATTTTCATGAATTTTTTTATAGTATAAAAAAAGAATATAATTTATTGAAACTTTGACAATATTTTATACATATATTCAAGTATATACTATAAAATGTTTGAAGAATTTCCATGAAAAACACCGCAGATATTAGCGAACCCATATTGCAGGTCACAATCAGACTCAGCATTTTGCTATTTTTTCAAACGCGTTTTTCTGAAAACGCCTTTTTTTGAACTTGCGTTCACGCTAGTTTGAAAAGTTTTCAACTAATCGTTTTGAAAATTGGCAGTTACACCCTTCATAGTATTGCGCTCTATATGAACCTAAAATCGGAATATTATCATTATTTAAAATAATTTTTTTTTTGCAAATAAAGTTGTAAAAAATGGCAAAAAATCATGCTTTTTTGTTTTGACCGCTGTAAAAAATTCAATTTTCAATTTTTTTGATAGCATTTAGGTTCATATAGAAGAGAGACATATAATAAAAGTAAATTCCAACCTCGTTCGATTTCAGATGAAAATTGCGGCTTCCAGAATGTACGCAAAATGCTGAGTCTGATTGTGACCTGCAATATGGGGTCGCTAATATCTGCGGTGTTTTTCAAGGAAATTCTTCAAAAATTTTATAGTATATACTTAAATATATGTATAAAATATTCTCAAAGTTTCAATAAATTATATTTATTTTTTATACTATAAAAAAATTCATGAAAATCATTGAGAAAACGCTGTCCTAACCCTATTTCCACCCTTGAGTAGACCGAAAATGCGTAAAAATTTTTGAAATTTTCATTTTACATATGAAAAGTTGATGAAACTCCATCGGAAGGACGAATTTTAGGTGATTTTCATTTTTCGATAATAATTTTTTCACATAATCAAAATAATATTATGTATAGAAATGTTCGACAGGTGACGTTCTGAAAATCAAATTTCCATGTTGGTAAATTGGTTCATATTTTTATTCGGTGTTAACAAAGTTTTCGAAGGTATGGCTAAAATTTCAATTGACCAAGTGCACTTGATTATAGAGGAGGTTTTCCGATCGAAGAAAAAGGATGCTTAAGCAATGTGCAATTTTAAATAATTTACTTTTTGTCGATTGAAAAAAACTATCCGACGAATGAGTGAAAGGAAGGAATGCCCATTTCCCTCTCCAATTAAATAACAAAAGCCCTGCATCCATAAATATAAAATACACATTTCCAAGTCATCCTTTCGTACTTTTTCTCTCTGGATTTAGAAGACTTATTCGGTACACATCTGTCGAACGTACCACTACGTTAATCCATTGTGGATTAAGGATTTTCTACTATTTCCACCCTTGAAATTGCAGCTTCCTTAGCGTGAGCGTGCTCGTTTCTGAGCATTAAATTCTCCGTAACAGTAATTTCAAAATCCTCTCATAAATTTATAAACGGTCCTCGAACCCGCAATCATTGAATAATAGAAAAAGGGTTTATAGATGTTGGTAAAGGATTTATGAAAAAAAAATGGCGCATAGAGAGAGCCACTCGAGTCATGTAAAACTGGAACATAAAATTGCCCTGCCTCGGGGAAGATGCTTCGCTCTTTCGCTGTTGCCAGAGTACTTACGTTGGCAAGAGTACTAGTTTATATTATTCTTCGCCACTTTCCCTTTTCAAATTATATACTCACAGTTCCGTTCATCTTCCACGTGCGAGAGTCATTAAGAAAGTAATAAAGTTATAAGGGTGGATTGAGGGTACGGGAATAATGAGAATGACACGGTGTAGGGGAAAATTGAGTAATAACGAAAATCACCGTAAACCAGACGAAGTTTTATGTACGTATATATATATATACATAGATAGCGCTCGTTCGCCTGGTCGATACTGGCGTCGGGTTCCCTGGTAATCCGTAGGTATAGCGCTTTTCACGCATACAACCTTCGCTGGGCCATGCGAAACTTTATCTGGAGATCCATTCTATATCTCGCCCCGAATTTAACCACCGTCGTGCTTTATGGACAATACCTCGATAACTCGCATCAAAAAGTAATCTGTATCATTTAACACGCTAAATACTGTGAATACTATCCTTTCTTTTTCCTATCCTCCGAAATACCATCCCTTCGTTCAATTCAAATTACCAGTATAGAGGTGTCAACCCCACACTCTCTGCAAACTCTTCTACAGCATCGTCACGATTGTTGCTCAATCGAGAGGCTCCCTTATCTCTCGTTAAGCCCTCTGTAGGTACAATACCGTAACCACGTTCTCAGTAAGACAAGTGGTAGAGACTTAATCCAGTCGGACAAGCGACAAATGCGGGCAAACGGATCGAACAGAGATAACGCGAATTTCGAAGGAACGCTACGGATGATCTCGCAATCGAGCAACAAATAGTACAATTTATAAAATATTGTGTGGTTCACGATACGTATCAAATGATTATGATTAATTAAAAATAGATCACGCTGGAGAGTTGACGTTCAATAAGGAGGTTCGATCGATTACCGTTTAGTCAAGAATGTGGTTGAAATTCATTACGTTAAAGAGGTTGGAACGCTTCACACTAGTCTCATGAACTTTCAATTTTTAACATCGCTCGTACAAAGTCTTGTAGATAAATTGATTATTGTTAATTGCGATTTGTATTAACAATGTATGTTTTTAACTAAGAAAATCATCAATAACAACGTATTCGTAAATAATATCAACTGGTGTGAGCGAGTTTTCAAAGAGGTAAACATTCGTTCAGTTTTTTCATTTAAGGGGGAAAATAGGGTTAGGACAGCGTTTTCTCAATGATTTTCATGAATTTTTTTATAGTATAAAAAAGGAATATAATTTATTGAAACTTTGAGAATATTTTATACATATATTTAAGTATATACTATACAATTTTTGAAGAATTTCCGTGAAAAACACCGAAAATATTAGAGACCCCATATTGCAGCTCACAATTAGACTCAGCATTTTGCGTACATTCTGGAAGCCGCAATTTTCATCTGAAATCAAACGAGGTTGGAATTTACTTTTATTATATGTCTCTCTTCTATATGAACCTAAATGCTATCAAAAAAATAGAAAATTGAATTTCTTACAGGGGTCAAAACAAAAAAGCATGATTATTTGCCATTTTTTACAACTTTATTTGCAAAAAAAAATTATTTTAAATAATGATAATATTCCGATTTTAGGTTCATATAGAACGCAATACTATGAAGAAAGTAACTGCCAATTTTCAAAACAATTGGTCGAAAACTTTTCAAACTAGCGTGTACGCAATTCAAAAAAAGTTGTTTTCAGAAAAACGCGTTTGAAAAAATAGTACGCTCGGTTATACACGTGGCGCGCTCGGGGCCTAAAGGAGAGCTACTCACTGTAATGGCTTATAACAATAAAACGAGTCGGAATTTTCATTTTTTATTTTGGGAACATATTTTTCAATAGTTTTACTAACAATTTATGAAATAAAAAAAAATCGTTTTTTTGAACCATGTAACCCTATTTCCCCCCGTGTTTTCGGTATTTTTTCTCAATTTTGATGCTTTTTTTTAGGCCCGTCACAGCTAAAATGAACACAAAACGCGTATATAGAACTATAAAACATTCTTCTTTTTCCACTTCTTCTTATTATTATGATGATTATTATTGCTGTTATTGTCATTATGTACCACTCCTTCTATCAGCTATATCATCGACAGACTCTCGCTTTAATGGTTCAGTGTACATACAATCTCGATGAATGGAAATATCTGTGGTTGAAAGCATTTCGAATTATTGAAGCCCATCGTATCCCTCTCACGAACAACCTTATTCTCTTTCACTTATTCAACCCAAGAGAGAAAGAGCTGGAACGAACAGATTGAAACTTGTAATCAACGGCCTCTGCGATTATAACGGTACGGACGTTGACGAGACGTTAATGAGGTACTTGAAAATATATACGGATCGTAGCTTTTATATACATATACATATATACATGTATATACATTACAGACATATCGATATATATGATAGAACTCGGATGAAACCAGGGAGAGAAGAAAGGGCAAGGCGGTTTCACAGTTTTTCCGATATCAATTAATTAGAGCGATTCGGTATCGCAAAATGATTTTCTTTTTCGTTCGTATTTTAAGCATCTGTTGCGCTCAGTAGACTATCTCCGTAATGCAAAGATGAATATTTCCTTCAAGCTTCGTAATTATATTTCAGCATCTCTCTCTTTCTCTTTCTCTCTGTATGCACTGGCGGTAATTAGAGTCGAGTGCCATCTCGTAATTCAATGGATGCAGAGGAAAGTGTGGCTGTTAAAGGACGCGATAGAGCACACTCATACCATCTACGGGGCTGTATAACATTTTGGCAAAATTCCAACTCGTCTGTGCACATACGAGCCGTAACTACTACCCATGGACCCGGCAACTTGTTACTTCAGTCTGCAACTGAATCATTATAGTTTCATTTTTTTTATGAAAATCTGAGTATTTTAATTGTGCTAACGGAAATACGATTATCTCGCTGAAGAAGCAGACTTTAGAATATTACACGTATATTTGGGGATTGACGTAAAAATTTGTTTTGTGTCACGATGAATTAATCGAGTCGAGGGAATAAAAAGTACACTAAAAAAAAATGCTTCAGACTACGAATGTGATTTGTCAATGTGATTATTATTTTTGTCATTTTGTAGTTCCCGCGTAAGATAAGTCCTCTGGCATGGCCATCTGACATTGCGGCGCAAAAGCTCTCTGTTTCGGAATTCACGCTAAGCTTTGTCGGACAGTTTGGTCTCTCGAAAGGGTGGAATTTTTATGACGATCCACGGGCACGACAAGGAGTTACCTTTTTTTTCTACAATTAGGGATCGTAATGCCGGAAACGGAATTTTATGTCGGTAAGCGCGTAAAGACCAAGAGAATAAAACATTTCATATAAATTTATGAAAGTAAGAGATAAAAGCTCGTCATGTTGTATGAGGACGTTTTTCAAGGTGCCACGAACAAATTGACACATACACGATTAGTTGGAGGTAATTGGCATCGAACGATTAGTTCGATGGATGAAGGATTGAATAAGGTTCCTTCAAATTTCAAATAAAGCCAAAATTATCAGAGTTCCATTGCTAGAAATATTATACTAATAAAAAAATTTGATGTGTTTCATAAAATTCGTCAATGTCTGTGAAATCGGAGAAACATAAAATAATCCGTCGCGCTTACCCCATAGGAGAGGTTGTAACAATAAATTTAATACTTTGTAGGGATTTTTAGAAAAGCAACAAAATTCAAACTACCCTTACAAGAAAAATATTTGAGTTACGGGATTCTGTCAGAATTCAAAACGTTCTCCTACGACAACAAACAGCATATTTAACTAATCTAAACTTTGTAGCGATTTTAAGATCTGGACAAAATGGTAGCGGTTTTAAGATCTGACATATTTTGGTTAGTCAACCCCCCGTAAGATCGCGCAAAAAACGCGCGTGTGACAAAACTGGCGCTCTATTTTCAATTCACTTTACTCAGAAGCGTTTTGGAACAAAGAGAATTGTTAACTCCAACAGAATTCGATCAATGAAGGGGGTAATTATTTGATTTACCTTAAAATATCGTACGACTCTAATGAAACCGAATCAGAGATTTGTTTTACTGGTTGTCGGCATTCTACAAGATCTTAAGAAGTTCAAAAAACCTAAAACCTAACCTATCATCTCGGTGTTAAAGATTTTTTTATGACCAGAAGAACTTGTCCAATTTTGCGTTAGATGTCGGCAGCAGTAGTGGTAGCGTTGATTCCTAATGTTTGTCGGTACGTAAGAAATCGACGGTTCGGCCGTAATATAATTATCAAATTGAATCAGCGGGATTTAAATATCAGATTTGGCAAAAATCGTGAAATGATGTAGCAAAATAATAAAAATCAATAATAATTGTGTCATCGCTTAAAAGAAATTTTTTTAACGAATAACAACATTTCGACAAAAGCTTCCAATCTGACTAATTTGATTTGAGCGTTTCGAGCGAAGGTTAATAACGAAGAAAAAAAATGTCCGAATGAAAATTAATCAAAAGCTTCAACGGAAATCGTCGAAACTCTGTCTAACTCGACACAATTTCTCATCCACTTTAATTTTTCATTTTTTTTTTTGCGGAAGTTCCGCACGTGGAGCACTGCCAGATAAGAGGGTCGCTCGCGATCAATGACGTTAATTGAAAGTACACGCAACATCGCATATATATATATATACACTCTCAATTCTCGAGTGTGTCGGACCGCAAAAATTATATATGTATATATGAATATAATTATGAGACCGCACAGCACAATGTACATGTAAATATATATATATACAGTACACGGTAATGAATTGACGACGATATGAAAAGTACGCCCGCGCCTCGCATGCAAGAGATTCGTTCGAAACTCCGAGGCACCCTCGAAAGGTAAAAAGTTCCGTTTTGTCACGGGACAATTCCTCGCTATCAGCCATACTCACCGGTTGCTGACACATGAAAAAAAAACAAAAAATAAAGACAAAAAAAATCTAAACAAATAACGACCGCGATAAAAACAATCATTGGCGCCCCTCTATAACTGTAAAAAATCGGAAGTAAAACACGCAGCTTGATGAGACGACAAAAAAACCTCGGCGATAATTTTCTTAAGGGAGGAAATAGGGTTAGGACAGCGTTTTCTCAATGATTTTTATCAATTTTTTTATAGTATAAAAAATGAATATAATTTATTGAAACTTTGGGAATATTTTATACTTATGTTTAAGTATATACTATAAAATTTTTGAAGAATTTCCTTGAAAAACACCGAAAATATTAGCGATCCCATATTGCAGGTCACAATCAAAATCAGCATTTTGCGTACATTCTGGAAGCCGCAATTTTCATCTGAAATCAAACGAGGTTGGAATTTACTTTTATTATATGTTTCTCTTCTATATGAACCTAAATGCTATCAAAAAAATAGAAAATTGAATTATTTACAGGGGTCAAAACAAAAAAGCATGATTTTTTGCCATTTTTTACAACTTTATTTGCAAAAAAAAAATTACTTTAAATAATGATAATACTCCAATTTTAGGTTCATATAGAGCGCAATACTATGAAGAAAGTAACTGCCAATTTTCAAAACGATTGGTTGAAAACTTTTCAAACTAGCGTGTACGGAAGTTAAAAAAAAGTCGTTTCCAGAAAAACGCGTTTGAAAAAATAGTACCGAGAAAAACAAGCAATATGTTTTTCAAAAAATTTTATAGTATATACTTAAATATATGTATAAAATATTCTCAAAGTTTCAATAAATTATATTCATTTTTTATACTATAAAAAAATTCATGAAAATCATTGAGAAAACGCTGTCCTAACCCTATTTCCCCTCTTAATGGCTTATAACAATAGAACGAGTCGGAATTTTCATTGAAAATTTTGGTAACATATTTTTCAATAGTTTTACTAACAATTTATGGAATAAAAAAAAATCGATTTTTTGAACCGTTTAACCCTGTTTCCCCTCTTAACTCGTACGGAGTATATATATCGAAGCAACGAAAAATCAGAGAAAAAAAGAAACGAGGAAACAGGAATTACGATAGTCTCGAAATTAGGGGTGCGTGTTCGCAAGACGGCGTGGTCTCTTTTCTAAATGATTAAGCTTTTTCATCTAAACGATTGAGAACTGACACAATCGAGCTTGTAATCTATCGGAACTGTGTAATCACAATTGTAAATTATCACGTTTATTTCTCCTTAGTCTTTGAAACGGTCGGGGGCGATATAAATTCTTCAGATCGACAGTAAAAACATTTGACGACTGCGAAAAAAATTCGCGCAATATGGACTAATGCGGAATTTCTTCAATTCGCCAGATGTCCAAGACGCACGCGAATTCCTATAGAAAAAAATAATTGGCGAGGCAATAAAAATAATACCGGACGCCGTGTATATGTATATATCTCGGGTTTCACATGAGAAGACGATGTGGACGCGTGTAATAATAGTTTAGATACTTTTTGTGCGAGCCCCTGCGACTCTTGTTATACGTTATATATATATATATATATATATATATATATATATTACATGTTACGACCTTGGCCTCGACCAGTAGTGCTAAATAACGTAAAAAAAAGGCATAGAACGGTGTGTGCAACAGTCGGACACGCGATGCAATATGAAAGCTCTTATGAGTGAAAATCACAGCTATACTATATAGAGATTTAAAGTACACTGCGGTCATCGCGTTTTGTTAACGCCATTGCTGTATATTAAGCAATCCTCATTTTTTTTAGTACGAGAGAGAAATCACGGATAAGCGAATACACCGTGAAATTTTCAAGATGCTCTAAATCATTTTTATTAGACCTGTACACTATAAAAGAAAAAATATATATATGTAAAGTTTGGCTTATATTTGGTTCGAACGAAACATTGAATTATTTGTCCGACATTTTTTATTATTACTCCGAACAAAAAAGTTTTATTTTTAACTATATCAGGTCGCCATTTATATTTTCTACTAGATTCATACGGCATTCGGATGAATCTATTTTTTTTTTCAGCCTGTGGTTATTTCGTTATTGTCGGCCGAAAAATAATTTGTTGTTTCTGTACACAATAATTTTTCAATTGTCGTCGAATAATTATTGTAACAATTAAAATCTGTACAGGTACAAATCTGATTGAGGTACAAATTTTTACTTGTACATTGCTTTCTTATAATTTTTCCACATTCAGAAATTCGATTCCAAGAATGTGAGTTTTATCAATTTTACCCAGTTCATAGGGAATGCGTACATACGAGGTCTGTTCAAAAAGTATCGCGAATTTTGAATTTCCGGGGGCTACGTATATTCGATTTTCGATTTTTTTGTGGCGTTAGGTTGGTACTCATGTCCCTCACTTATGCTGAAAAAATCGGCCATTTTGAATGTCTAGTTACTTGTTGACAGCTGCTTTGGTTAGACGTGTTTTGGCTTGTCTTCGATTTTTGCCTATTCCAAAAAATTGGATCAAAGAGTCTGTATCAAATTTTGTGTGGAAAACAAGATTAATTGCGCGGACGCATTCCGGATGTTGACTGTGGCATATGGTGAAGCTACCTTGGACCAAAGCAACGTTTATCGGTGGTACAAAATGTTCTCAGAGGGCCGAGAAGATGCGAACAACGAAATGCGTTCCGGACGCCCGAGCGCATCAACAACAGACGAAAACATTGATGAAATGAAGAAAATAATATTGGCCAATCGTCGAATCACCGTTAGAGAAGTTGCCGAGGAACTAAACACATCGATTGGCTCGTGCTATTCGATTATTACCAATGATTTGGGCATGAGACGGGTCGCCGCGAAATTCGTGCCAAAATTGCTCAATTTCGAACAAAAACAGTGTCGCGTTAACATTGCTAAGGAGCCGTTGGACTCGGTCCGCGACGACCCAAATTTGCTCCAGAGGGTCATAACTGGTGACGAATCATGGGTTTATGATTATGACGTGGAAACCAAGGCTCAACTATCGCAATGGAAGCTGCTTTTTTGGAATAGGCAAAAATCGAAGACAAGCCAAAATACGTCTAACCAAAACAGCTGCCAACAATTCACTAAACATTCAAAATGGCCGATTTTTTCAGCATAAGTGAGGGACATGAGTACCAACCTAACGCCGCAAAAAAATCGAAAATCGAATATACGTAGACCGCGGAAATTCAAAATTCGCGATACTTTTTGAACAGACCTCGTATACGAATATATAAGCAGGCAATGTGCAAAAATAAACTTTTCTCTTTCTGCTTTCTCACAGAGAACATTTTCAAATTGTTAATGTCAATATGTTTATGTGCTGATACGCCGGTAAATGATGTTTAGAAAGATGGTCGCACACACGTTGTGTTTGTGTGGGTATGTGGGCGATAGACTCCCAAAATTCGACTTGCTAGATCTCGAGAACGACTCTACCGATTTCGTGCAAATTTTGCAGGGATTCCGAGTATCGAATCTCCATTGTATGCTGCATTTTTTGTTGAAATTGCTTGAGCGTCGGAGATTTTACGGGGTTTTGAATTTTTTCCCGAAAATTTGAGGAAAGAAAATTTAATGAAAGATACTGAAGGATAAGGAACAGAAAATCCAAAGGTTATGATAATAAAAAAAAACTCAAGGGTACGTTAATAAAAAATTCCGTTTAACATAACAAAAAGGGGTATCGTAAAGACACGATGGGTGATCGTGAGCGATCTATAACGGTGCTATCTAATCGCGCCCTCACGAGGGGGTTAAAGAGAGAGGCAAAGATTTCGCCCTCTTTCGTGAGTGGGCAAGGAGAGAGATAGCAATCGCTTTTCCTCGCTTTCCCTACCCATTTCTCCATCCATCTCTCTCGTCCTCTCTTCCTCTCTTTCGGTCTTTCTTCTTCGCTCTGGTCGTCTCTTCCGGTGTTTGAACGAGTGGCTGACCTATTTAGAGAGCTACGAGCAAGAATAGGGAAGCTAGGTTGGAACTTTATCGGTTATCTATCAGGTTGGCGTGCGACCTTTTGCATCCTCTGCAGTAACTACCGCACACACACACCCATACACACTCACACACACGGATATACATACAAAATACATCACACCCGCAAAGATTTCAACGCGTCTTTAATAAACAACGAAATTAAAGAATTAAGTGACGGACGGCCAGGCGAATTACCACAGTTAGTTCGATGAAACTTTCAACAGAATTCTCAGCACTCTCTTATCAAACATCGATAATCTTGATTGGCTCGCATATTCGAGAAAAATATCATATAATATATATCGTCATGATTATTCGTCAGTCATGATGATTTAATGGAATTAAAATATCTGAAAAAAATTAATCGTATTTTATTTGAATATTTCAATTAATTTAAGGGGCGAAATAGGGTTAGACGGTTCAAAAAATCGATTTTTTTTAAATTTCATAAATTGTTAGTAAAACTATTAAAAAATATGTTCCCAACATTTTTAATGAAAATTCCGACTCGTTCTATTGTTATAAGCCATTAGAGTGAGTAGCTCTCCTTCAGTAGCTCTCCTCACTATTTTTTCAAACGCGTTTTACTGAAAACGACTTTTTTTCAACTTGCGTACACGCTAGTTTGAAAAGTTTTCAACCAATCGTTTTGAAAATTGGCAGTTACTTTCTTCATAGTATTGCGCTCTATATGAACCTAAAATCGGAATATTATCATTACTTAAAATAATTTTTTTTTGCAAATAAAGTTGTAAAAAATGGCAAAAAATCATGCTTTTTTGTTTTGACCCCTGTAAAAAATTCAATTTTCTATTTTTTTGATAGCATTTAGGTTCATATAGAAGAGAGACATATAATAAAAGTAAATTCCAACCTCGTTCGATTTCAGATGAAAATTGCGGCTTCCAGAATGTACACAAAATGCTGAGTCTGATTGTGACCTGCAATATGGGGTCGCTAATATCTTCGGTGTTTTTCAAGGAAGTTCTTCATAAATTTTATAGCATATACTTAAATCTCAAAGTTTCAATAAATTATATTCATTTTTTATACTATAAAAAAAATCCATGAAAATCATTGAGAAAACGCTGTCCTAACCCTATTTCCCCCCTTAAGTGTTGTTTTCAAAGATTGAAGCTACACGAATTTTATTCTGCGATTATTTGCATCCCTCAGAAAATTCAATTCCACAACTCCACGGCCACAAGAGACTTTTGACTTAGATAGTCGACTACGGCCATTTTACAATATTTTGCCGCGCACACGTTCTCCCCGTTTGATCGGCTTCCTCGTGCGATCGTACACACATCGTTCCGGAAAACCACCCTTATACTTGCCAGGTGCTATTACAGAGATTAATTGAGTTTCTCTTGTTAATATAGCATAAACCACTATACGCTATATATACCTTGTATCTCTAACCTGGTCTCGCGATCGATACCGATATTCTCGGGGGTTGAATCCTTCCGCATCCCTGGGACGTAGGTAGCGACACTCACGCCCACACCAATGAACGTTAAAAGCTCGATAAACTCTTCGGATTGTAGAAGTTATTTGTCCACAGTTGAAAGAGGCTTTTTTTTTCTCCACAAAAAATATGTTCACCTGAAGGCCCTATGGCCAATTGTATACTCGAAATTTGTAGATTCTCCAAAAAAACGATACGCAATGAGTAATTTAAAAAAAAATGATTTTCGCAACTGTCAAATTATTATTGGGGTGTTATTCAATTTCAATTTTATTATTTTCATTACTAACATTGTAATAACAATAATAATACATATTATTATCATTATTATAGCCGTGAAAATAATAAAAATAAATTTTTCATCAACTTTTTTAATGGTTGCTCCTTTTTTTGTACCGTTTTTTTTTTATTTGTTATTATTATTGTCATTGGAATTATGTGTTTCTAGAATACTCAGTCCAAATGCGATGAATGATTTCCTTCCATCAATAATTTCACTATTAATTAGTGAGCGAAATTAAAATTTCTATTTGCAATCCGTTAATGTGTGTTCCTCCATGGTTACGTCAAGTATTTATCTGTAATTGTACATTTTTTTGTGAAACCAATTATTTTAGATCTCAATAGACACAACTATGAAAAGTCTGTCGAGTCAACGATAAAACTATATCTGTAGTTATAATCGCTAGTTATCATTACTACTTGCATTTCGGTCAGTAGTAAAAAAAAAAAAGGAAAAATGAGGCAAGCACTATTGCCTCGAGCCGAAATGCCGAGTCGTGCGGGGAGGTTGATATATAGTTCAGGATCCCCAGATCCATAGTACACCAGTGAAGGCTTTTGTAAGAAAAAAAAAATCACGACGCCTTGACCTCTCTCTCTTTCTAGCTTTCGCGCTGTGACGTCATCGTCGTCGCGCACTGCGAGTCTATATAACAGCCTTGTATGTCTCTACGACGTCACCGTGATAACGATATGCCGTGGAGAACGAGCAATAGTAACGCCGAGAGTCCTCGGACGGAGGAATATGTATATCCTCCTCGCGGGCAAGTAGAAACGTCCTTAACGGTCAGACCCGTCGACTCTATAAACGTTCGCGTGTTGAGAATCTCGTCTTATCGCATTTTGACCACCCCTTCGCGTTTCCATCCCCATATCTCGCTTTTACCGTCCTTACAATAACCTCACCACCCGCCCCAGGGCAAAACACGTTCTGTCCTATCGCTGTGATTTTTTTCATTTATTTTTTTTTCTTTTTCAACGTTCATATAATGGAACTGAATAGCTTGCTCATCCGCTTTCCCCCAATCTCCAGCTGTAGGTTCAAAGGGCGAGACATTTTGTTGATTTTATCGCAGTACTGAAAGCTTCTTTGTTTTTTAATACAAAAATATAAATATCAATAAAATGCCCTCATTTTTTAAGAACAAAAAAGACAATTTGATAAATGATCGTTTCGGAACGACAATAATTTTACAATTGGCTTTTCTATTGTTTGCAAATATTTGACAAACAAAGAATCAACGAAGAATTTTCAAAATGTTGGATTAATATTTCTTTTTCATCTTAGATAGAAGGAGAAGCTCGACAAAAATTGAATTTTCTTACAAGCTCCTCTGGTATACGATAAATAGTTGGGATTCGTGACACGACATTTTATTAATTTTATCGCAGTACTGAAAGCTTCTTTGTCTTTTAACCCAAAAATATAAATATCAATAAAATGTCCTCATTTTTTAAGAACAAAAAAGCCAATTTGATAAATGATCGTTTCGGAACGACAATAATTTGACAATTGGCTTTTCTATTGTTTGCAAATATTTGACAAACAAAGAATCAACGAAGAATTTTCAAAATGTTGGATTAATATTTCTTTTTCATCTTAAATAGAAGGAGAAGCTCGACAAAAATTGAATTTTTTATACAAGCTCCTCTGGTATACGACAAATAGTTGGGATAAGTGACACGACATTTTGTTAATTTTATCGCAGTACTGAAAGCTTCTCTGTCTTTTAACGCAAAAATATAAATATCAATAAAATGTTCTCATTTTTTAAGAACAAAAAAGACAATTTGATAAATGATCGGTTCGGAACGACAATAATTTGACAATTAGCTTTTCTATTATTTGCAAATATTTGACAAACAAAGAATCAACGAAGAATTTTGAAAATGTTGGATTAATATTTCTTTTTCATCTTAAATAGAAGGAGAAGCTCGACAAAAATTGAATTTTCATACAAGCTCCTCTGGAATACGACAAATAGTTGGGATTAGTGACACGACATTTTGTTAATTTTATCGCAGTACTGAAAGCTTCTTTGTCTTTTAACGCAAAAAATAAATATCAATAAAATGCCCTCAATTTTTAAGAACAAAAAAGACAATTTGATAAATGATCGTTTCGGAACAACAATAATTTGACAATTGGCTTTTCTATTGTTTGTAAATATTTGACAAACAAAGAATCAATGAAGGATTTTCTAAATCTTGGATTAATATTTCTATTCAATCTTAAATAGAAGGAGAAGCTCGACAAAAATTGAATTTTCAGACAAGCTCCTCTGGTATACGACAGATAGTTGGGATAAGTGACACGACATTTTGTTAATTTTATCGCAGTACTGAAAGCTTCTTTGTCTTTTAACGCAAAAATATAAATATCAATAAAATCCCCTCATTTTTTAAGAACAAAAAAGACAATTTGATAAATGATCGTTTCGGAACGACAATAATTTGAAAATTGACTTTTCTATTGTTTGTAAATATTTGACAAAGGATCAATGAAGAATTTTTCAAAATCTTGGATTAATATTTGTTTCCATCGTAAATAGAAGGAGAGGCTCGACAAAAATTGAATTTTCTTGCAAGCTCCTCTGGTATACGACAAATGGTGACACGAGGGTGAAGAAAAAAAAACATTCTGACGAATGAAAGCCATACAGAAATCGAAATGAAGTCTCATGAAATTCGAACGAGGGTTGTGGATGTCGTTGTGTGTGTCGTCATCGTGTGCCTCGAAATTACACCGTCACGTATCGATCTTTCGCGTCATTATATATCACATAAAACACGATGAGAAAAGTCTACCGCACACAAAGAGAAAACCCGAAACCCATTGCCTGGATATAACTGTGTATAAATGTTGGCACACTCTGTGATTTATCGAGTGTAGGTGGAGTCCTAACGTACTAAATCTCTGGTTAATGCGAAGCTTCGAAATAACTCCGTTTTATCGCTACAACGCTTTGTCTGCCACACGATCGCACGATCAACTTTTGCCCAAACGCCTTGCTTCACTAATGTCGTTTATTTTTTTGTTTGTTTTTTTTTTACATTTTTCTTTCGTCGTTGCGAGTGTTTAACACGTTCATTAAATTTCATACGAAATAATTTATCACGCAAGATCGATAACGAACAGTAATGTTAAAAATAACCAATTCGAAAGTATGTAGTTTGAGGATGCATCTGCAAAGAAATAAGAAATAAATAAAACATTTGACAACAACTTACAATATTAATCGACTAATAGACAAATTTGTAATTTACGCAATTACATCTCATTTGATCGCAGTGAAATAACAATCAAGCATGGTTATAAATTAGAATTATATGCTTGAATTTCATTATTTACTTTTTAGTATAACGATAATTAAATTTTTTTTGAACAAATTTACATGAAATTTCATATATTCATTGAATAAATTTCGATCCACTGTATATTTTTTTATTTTTATCTGCGTTAGGTAAAAAAAATGTACTTGCAAAAATTACAAATTCTCGGTAATACGTGCCCCGTGGAAACGAACTAATTTACCATTTTTGCAAAAAGTCGAATTAATTCGTGTTGCATCGAAGTCACAGGTGCAAACACCCTTTAGACAGTGTACGGAATTGGGGTCGGACTCGACGTAACATTCGCCCCGTGAATAGCACGTTTCATCGAGAACTGGAACAACGATAGACGCGTCAAGGATTACGACACGGAAGCTATACGAGGGTGCGAGAGCCCGGCAACTTTTATCGTTAAAATGAATAATTGGACTATTTCGAGCACAATTCCACCTTTCATTTTGTAACATTTTTCGTATCGGCGGTGATGATCTGTGTCGCAGTTACACGCGCCGTTCGTTGAGATTGACCCGCTAATCGTCGATTCATCGGGTTCGGCAACTTCCGGTTTTATACATAGTGCGTCCATTACGGTTGTCGAACACTGGATATCGTACTGGCATTCACCACCGAACGAACACACTGGTGGGAGAATAATTGAGATTAATTATCAATGTCCCTTTCTCATTTATCAATAATAATTATTATTTTCTGATTTTGACTGAAGTAATCGAAGATTAACCGAATTAAAAATTTGAATTCTCAGCTGCACACCGACTACGAAGCGAAAGACAGTTATTCGGAATTTCTCATTTCTAATACAACTAAATTTCCATAAAATTTAACCGCCTGTATCGATTAGGTTCTCCGCACTTTCCCTGTGACCGCTTGCAAATGCGATAAAATAGTACATTAAGGGGAGAAATGGGGTTAGAGGGTTCAAAAAATCGATTTTTTTTAATTTCATAAATTGTTAGTAAAACTATTGAAAAATATGTTCCCAACATTTAAAATGAAAATTCCGACTCGCTCTATTGTTATAAGCCATTAAAGTGGGTAGCTCTCCTTCAGGCCCCGAGCGCGCCACGTGTTTCAAACGCGTTTTTCTGAAAACGACTTTTTTTTTAAGGTAGTAGTCTGGTAACTTAAGCCGATTTTCATGTCTTTTTTGGAGGGCGTTTTTTTGTAGGAAAATAAAAATGAATCGTTTTGGATATTTAGGATGTTTTTATTTACATATTAAAGATACAAAAAAAAAAATTTTTTGAAAAAATTTAATAGTTTATTATTATTATTATTATTGATCGAAGTTGGCACCTCGAAGTTGGCAGCTCGGGTCCTAACTTTTTTTCTACCGAACCGATTGCTTTCAAATTTTAACAGGCTACTCTACACACTTATAGTTCTCGTCGGAACTACCGAGAAATTTTTTCACCCCTAACTTTTTATTTTACAACCCCTTCTTTGCTAAAATAAAAGGACTTTTTTTTCCAAAGTCCGCCATTTTGTTATTTATCCATGAAATTTAACTTCAGTAGTTCCGACCAGAATGACATGTCTATAGATTAAGAATTATCAAGAATTTTTTATTTCAGATAACATCAAGAGCCAAAATCACCAGGGCCACCCACGCGCTTTTTTTTCAAGGTGCCACCTCCGATCAATAATAATAATGATAATAATAAACATTACATTTATTCAAAAAAATTTTTTTTTGTATCTTTAATATGTAAATAAAAACATCCTAAATATCCAAAACGATTCATTTTTATTTTCCTACAAAAAAACGCCCTCCAAAAAAGACATGAAAATCGGCTTAAGTTACCAGACTACTACCTTAACTTGCGTACACGCTAGTTTGAAAAGTTTTTAACCAATCGTTTTGAAAATTGGCAGTTACTTTCTTCGTAGTATTGCGCTCTATATGAACCTAAAATCGGAATATTATCATTATTTAAAATAATTTTTTTTTTGCACATAACGTTGTGAAAAATGGCAAAAAATCATGCTTTTTTGTTTTGACCCCTGTAAAAAATGCAATTTTCTATTTTTTTGATAGCATTTAAGTTCATATAGAAGAGACATATAATAAAAGTAAATTCCAACCTCGTTTGATTTCAGATGAAAATTGCGGCTTCCAGAGTGTACGCAAAATGCTGAGTCTGATTGTGACCTGCAATATGGGGTCGCTAATATTTTCGGTATTTTTCAAAGAAATTCTTCAAAAACTTTATAGTATATACTAAAATATATGTATAAAATATTCTCAAAGTTTCAATAAATTATATTCATTTTTTATACTATAAAAAAATTCATGAAAATCATCGAGAAAATGCTGTCCTAACCCTATTTCACCGCTTAAGGAAGAGTTGCTACGGGCAAAATTCTGAGGGGAGTCTCAAGGAGTGAAAATATCAACAAATACTAGTTTACTGCCAGGGGCATTAAATATGCTTTTAAGCCCGCTTGGGATGATTTTTTAAAAATCATCTTATCGAATTTTAACTAATCATTTCCACAGCTTTACTCTAAGACAACCGATATAGCATCAGCGTTAAATTATCTCCTGCGTCAGTGTGCAAGGAACATTGTAGCGGTCTACAAATCTCCTTACACTAATTAGGAAACAAAAATATCAAATTAGGCAATCTATAAAATTTCTTTATTCTTACCAGGAATGCATAGGCCAGGTAATGGCGAAACGAGGCCCTCGGTGCAACGGCAAGTCTTCGAGTCGCACATTGAATTTTTCGTTTTACAATCATAGTTGCCGTTGCACGTTGCGTTGATACCTGCCAATGATTTAATGAAATTGCATTATTCTCTGAAAGAGCCCGGAAAAATATAACGCGTAGAGACACCAAGGTAGTACTATAGGGTGGGATAGTTAGTGAATGACAAGTTCAATGAAAAATATTAATAATTCTCAGAATCTGTTCTTCAGGGGTTTAAAAATAGTTTCAATTGAATCTTATCGATATTCGATATATTTCGACTTCGATGGTACTCATAGCAAAATGTTCTATTGAGTACTCAATGGCAGTCAATGGAAAAGATAAGTTATCATAGGCTTTCGTTGTTAATTTTATGGGAAAGTCCAGGGAAATCTTTTAATGGCAGCAAGCTGAGTGGAAAGACAGTAGTAAGCTCGAATGGTAATTTCTTTCTATAGAAACTGAATGGAAAGACAATGGCAAGCTCGAATAGCAGGTACTGTCAAATACTTACCAGCAACACAGGCACCCAAGAGGTCGAAATAATTGTCGATGCATGCACACGCTTCATTGTGACACTTAGAATTATTCAGAGGCTTGCAATCGAAATCGGCTGAGCAGGGACTACCGAGAGCGGGTGTATCGTCGATACAAGCTGTTTTAGCCGAATTCACGTGAGTACCAATGGGACAAGCGCATTTCGACAGTTCGTTGCAAGTTAATTTTAACTGAAATCCATTTACGTGACAATCATTATCCGTCTCGCAGTTATCACCAATTCCCCTGTTTATCCAGCAAAACATTTTATCCTCAACGTAATGAGATTTCTCGTTGCAAATACAATTCTTCGCGCAAAGAGAATCCGGTCCGAACACGTAGCATTGCTCGTCAAACTGGCAAGACCCGTTGAATTTTGTTGTGACTGTTACGGATTAATGAGAAAAATGTGAGATTTTTTATTTCAACCAGGTTAGCGAGAAAAAAAAAAGAATGAATTTCTCTCTCGACAGTTAACTATTTATATCCACTGAAAAAAGAAAATACCAAAAATTAATAAAATAAGGCCACATCATTTTGCCGCAACGTCGTTCAGCTGATTCGTCATTTTAACAAAATATCATATTGCCGAATCGTCGGATAACAGAAACTTCATATACAATGAACGTCATTTTGCGAACTCGTCGTTTTAACGTAAAATCATATTGCCGAAGGTTATTTAGCCTAATGTCTTGTCGCCGAAAAATTATATTCCCATAGGAATTCCATACAAAATCAAACGTTGAAATACTGCTCAATGACTCATACGTCATTTTTGCTACCTCCCGAACGTCACAAATATTTTGAGGGAGGAAATAGGGTTAGACGGTTCAAAAAATCGATTTTTTTTTTATTTCATAAATTGTTAGTAAAACTATTGAAAAATATGTTCCCAAAATTTTAAATGAAAATTCCGACTCGTTCTATTGTTATAAGCGATTAAAGTGAGTAGCTCTCCTTCAGGCTCCGAGCGCGCCACGTGTATAACCGAGCGGTCACTATTTTTTCAAACGCGTTTTTCTGAAAACGACTTTTTCTGAACTTGCGTACACGCTAGTTTGAAAAGTTTTCAACCAATCGTTTTGAAAATTGGCAGTTACTTTCTTCATAGTATTGCGCTCTATATGAACCTAAAATCGGAATATTATCATCATTTAAAATAATTTTTTCTTTGCAAATAAAGTTGTAAGAAATAGCAAAAAATCATGCTTTTTTATTTTAACCCCTGTAAAGAATTCAATTTTCTATTTTTTCGATAGCATTTAGGTTCATATAGAAGAGAGACATATAATAAAAGTAAATTCCAAGCTCGTTTGATTTCAGATGAAAATTGCGGCTTCCAGAATGTACGCAAAATGCTGAGTCTGATTGTGACCTGCAATATGGGGTCTCTAATACTTTCGGTGTTTTTCAATGAAATTCTTCAAAAATTTTATGGTATATACTTAAATATATGTATAAAACATTCTCAAAGTTTCAATAAATTATATTCATTTTTTATACTATAAAAAAATTCATGAAAATCATTGAGAAAACGCTGTCCCAACCGTATTTCCTCCCTTAATGCCTTCAATATCGGAATTCGGGCTGTTGGATTTAGCAGACAGATTTGAGGGCAATGGCGTTTGACTACATTACTCTTCGATGAGATGACATTCGGCATTATGAAGTTTCAATAATTTGATCATTCGGGCAATATGATGATTCAGCCAAATAACCAAATGGCCAAATTAATTTAATTCCAGCCAAATGAAATGGAAAATGTCTAAATTAATTTAATCAGTATTTTAACATCTATACATGGAGACGTGTCACCAAAAAGTATGAGTTTAAAATTTGTATAAGATTGTTAAAAAGAAAAATTGCTTATTACATTTTTTTTAGCAATTCCAATGGTACATTTTGTCAAAGTATTAATTAAAGACGAGCCATACCTTTTCGACATGAACGATTGTCTCTCAAAGATACTGTAGGTCCCTTACAGCTCCAACGACCGTTACGACACACCGACTTGCTGATAATAACTGTGTCGTTCTCGCGACATTTTTCGCCAATATCTTTAAAATTCGAGATGAGAAGCAAAGATTAAAATAACAATTTGTTGAGACTGTAAGTTATCGTCATAAAAGTATGTTATATATTTGCTGTACATTAATTCTTATACATATTTTATTATTCAATTTCAACGCCATTATTTAATATGCTTTTAACTTAATTTCCTCTCTCGGAAAATTTCTTTGATAATTTGTGCCAACAATGTTTTAAGCTTAATCAATTGTCACCGGTAAAACATTCTCAAATCTACTTTCCACGCTAATTTTTTCGAATTCTTACCTGGTACGCAATTCTTCATTTCCGAATGAAAACTATAACCGGGTTTGCAAATGCAATAACCCATTCCGTTGCAGATGGCCGGTCCGAGATCTGAACACTCGTTGTCCGTTGCGCAGTCTAATTCAGAGATAACGTTCGTGCCAATTCCACGAACTTTGCGAGCGCTCGAAGATACGTCGTTCATTACTTTAACCTCCGTGTTATTCGATGTATTCTCCGATTCTACGTAACATCCTGATACTTTGTTGCAACGAGCATTTTCGTTGAACGTACAGTCCAAATCTATAGTGCATTCGGCTCCAATTGCTACGAATTGTTCGTTAACACAAAAAATTCGTGAGAATCTGTGTATATTATTTTTTATCGTTTCCAAAGTCGTTTGCACTGAGAGAAAAATGTGAGTTGAATTATAAATATAATTGTATTATTTCGCTATATGGCTATACGTTAATTATTATTATTTCAATCGTAGGACGTTCCTCAACAAAACGATGATAAATTGTTTACTAACAAATTAAATGTATAATCGAAGATAAATTCACATTATTTTTTGTTCACACTACGAGGTCTGTTCAAAAAGTATCGCGAATTTTGAATTTCCGCGGGCTACGTATATTCGATTTTCGATTTTTTTGTGGCGTTAGGTTGGTACTCATGTCCCTCACTTATGCTGAAAAAATCGGCCATTTTGAATGTTTAGTTAATTGTTGACAGCTGTTTTGGTTGGACGTGTTTTGGCTTGTCTTCGATTTTTGCCTATTCCAAAAAATGGATCAAAGAATCTATGAAATTTCGTGTGAAAAACAAAATTAATTGCGCGGACACATTCCGAATGTTGACTGTGGCATATGGTGAAACTACCTTGGACCAAAGCAACGTTTATCGGTGGTACAAAATGTTCTCGGAGAGCCGAGAAGATGCGAACAACGAAATGCGTTCCGGACGCCCGAGCACATCAACAACAGACGAAAACATTGATGAAGGGAAGAAAATAATATTGGCCAATCGTCGAATTACCATTAGAGATGTTGCTGAGGAACTAAACATATCGATTGGCTCGTGCTATTCGATTTTTACCAATGATTTGGGCATGAGACGGGTCGCCGCGGAATTCGTGCCAAAATTGCTCAATTTCGAAGAAAAACAGTGTCGCGTTAACATTGCTAAGGAGCTGTTGGACTCGGTCTGCGACGAGCCAAATTTGCTCCAGAGGGTCATAACTGGTGACGAATCATGGGTTTATGGTTATGACGTGGAAACCAAAGCTCAATCATCGCAATGAAAGCTGCTTTTTTGGAATAGGCAAAAATCGAAGACAAGCCAAAACACGTCTAACCAAAACAGCTGTCAACAATTAACTAAACATTCAAAATGGCCGATTTTTTCAGGATAAGTGAGGAACATGAATACCAACCTAACGCCACAAAAAAATCGAAAATCCAATATACGTAGCCCGCGGAAATTCAAAATTCGCGATACTTTTTGAACAGACCTCGTACATCCAAAATTCTCTCAGTGTATAAACAATTTTTTCTTCTTCTTATATCATTACCCTTAGCCTCGCGTCTACAGGTGCGATATTCTCGTTGATAGAAACCTTCGGTGCAACGACAAATCCCGTTCGTGCACGAAAGTGCGTCAAAGTCCGCGTTAACATAACAATCGTCGTCGTTCCGACACTTATCCCTGAGACCTTTGAACAACGAACGTTTGTCAATTTTTTTATTTGTTGTCAAAGCCAAATTCGCAATTTTTTCAATTTTTACTCCGTTTCGTTAAGTTTTATTTGTTGAGTTTTCAATTTTTAATTTGTTGTCAAAGCAAAATTCGCAATATCGACCGATCGGAGAGACGATCTATTATTATTTGGTACGAGGAACGTGGGCTTTTTTTTCTCTCTCACCCGAGGACTTGCTACATCGACCGTGAAGATAGTGATAACCCTTGACACAGTTGCAGATACCGTCGGTGCATGTACCACCCACTGACAAATATGCGACACACTGTGCCGTCTCCACGCACTCGTCACCGTATGCGGTTACAACTGTGAGAGATTCAACGATTATATTGCGATAGCGTATGTGAGCGATATTTTTTACTTCCTCATAGAGAAAACTTTTTGTGATCGTGATAAAAAATAAACAATTTATCAGTTTATTGTACCGAAGTACTGAAAAAACTTTTAAAAGTCCAAAAATCACGTCTACAAAACGTGAACGTACGTTTGTGTGATCGACCGATCGGGATTTGCTTTTTATTGGGTTTGTTATGAATTTCATCAATATTGAACCACTCATTTCGATTTTAAGAGAATTTTAATTGTTACAAAAAATGTTGTTTACTACTCCAGCCACGTCTCCACTGTGAGTTTCTCTTCGTTCTTAATGCAGTTTTTCCAAAAAATTGAAAATACCATAAATATAGAATGTTTCTATCGATTTTCACTAAATTCAATATCAAATATCCTTTCATGGTACCCAATTTATGTGGGAAGTTATAACCCCATAATGCAATAATTACACGAGCGAAACACCCATAACAATTTTTTTCGAAAAATTCAAAATTTCAGGAATTTTGAACGTCTCGATCCATTTCTTACAAACTCAATAGCGAATAGTATTTGATGATTGTTTGATGATTTGACATTTTTGTACATGTGATTTTCCGACGTTTCGACACATTTTGCACACATAAACATTAAAAACTGGAAAACAAAATGTTCACGAATACTAAGCTTCCTCTATGAGAAATTCGAACCGTCAGAAATTTGCACATTAGTTTTCACATTGCTCGTAAAGGTTCCTCTAGGAGGAGGACTTAAGTTAGAAACCCCATACTTGCGCTTATAGAGGCGACTTTGTGATCGAGATAAAGCAATGAGCAAGTACAAATGTATGCAAGTTTCTGATACGCACGGTTTCAGAAATATATTTTTTAACTTCGCCGAAAATCACAATGTAAAGTGCGTATATACCTTGAAGGCAGGCAGTCACGGCAGCATTGAAGACATAATCCGACGGACATTGACATTTTTTTTGTTCATTACAAAAACTTTGGGGAGTCGTGCAAGTTGCATTTGAAGTGCAACTCCAGTCCACATTTACGAATGCATCGTAATCATTTTTACCAATCGGAGAAACCACGATAATACCTAGAAGAAATACATGGCTTTCTTGTTATATAAAGAGAGGTGGTAGCGTCTTGACGACAAGTAATTAAAAAGAGTTTTTAAGAACGCCGCCGCTGTCTCTATACGAGGTCTGTTCAAAAAGTATCGCGAATTTTGAATTTCCGCGGGTTACGTATATTCGATTTTCGATTTTTTTTGTGGCGTTAGGTTGGTACTCGTGTCTCTCACGTATGCTGAAAAAATCGGCCATTTTGAATGTTTAGTTAATTGTTGACAGCTGTTTTGGTTAGACGTGTTTTGGCTTGTCTTCGATTTTTGCCTATCCCAAAAAAGCAGCTTCCATTGCGATGATTGAGCTTTGGTTTCCACGTGATAACCATAAACCCATGATTCGTCGCCAGTTATGACCCTCTGGAGCAAATTTGGGTCGTCGCGGACCGAGTCCAACGGCTCCTTAGCAATGTTAACGCGACACTGTTTTTGTTCGAAATTGAGCATTTTTGGCAGGAATTTCGCGGCGACCCGTCTCATGCCCAAATCATTGGTAAAAACCGAATAGCACGAGCCAATCGATGTGTTTAGTTCCTCAGCAGCTTCTCTAACGGTGATTCGACGATTGGCCAATATTATTTTCTTCACTTCATCAATGTTTTCGTCTGTCGTTAATGTGCTCGGGCGTCCGGAACGCATTTTGTTGTTCGCATCTTCTCGGCCCTCTGAGAACGTTTTGTACCACCGTTAAACGTTGCTTTGGTCCAAGGTAGCTTCACCATATGCCACAGTCAACATTCGGAATGCGTCCGCGCACTTAATTTTGTTTTTCACACAAAATTTGATGCAGATTCTTTGATCCATTTTTTGGAATAGGCAAAAATCGAAGACAAGCCAAAACACGTCTAACCAAAACAGCTGTCAACAATTAACTAAACATTCAAAATGGCCGATTTTCTCAGCATAAGTGAGGGACATAAGTACCAACCTAACGCCACAAAAAAATCGAAAATCGAATATACGTAGCCCGCGGAAATTCAAAATTTGCGATACTTTTTGAAAAGACCTCGTACCGTAAGTTAGCAGAATAATCATAATATTTATTATATTACGCTCGCAAGTGAAATCGTGATCGATTTTGTTGCTGATTTTTTCTTCCATTCCTCGATATAGTATGAGACTTCACGTTTTTTTTCAACTCTTTATTTCTCATGGTTTTCGAGTTATGATTTTTTAAGTTTTGAGCCATCTCACCTACCAGCATATATTATATATTCCGACGGCTATAACTTTTGATTGTCGCAACATATCATCAAAGATTACCCGATAAAAAAAGGTTATCTTGAAACGAATTACTCGAAAAAAAAGAAACGGTCAAAATTCTGGCATCCTAACTACGGTAAAATTCTACTTAAACGATAAATATTGAATTTTCGAAAAGTACGTTCCGATTTTTGATGTTTCATATGTTTTCAATAATTCAAATATTACGTTTCGAGCTACAAACAGTTTTAATAGGTTTATTTTTTATGATTTCTTTTGACAATCAAAATGTATGTGCTCATTCCATTCGGAGAACGAAAATAAAAAATGAGTAACTAAGCCGGAGAACCAGAGGTGAAAATTTTGTGAAAACGGTGTATGGAATAGGTGATATATATAAACTTTGATTGCACTATGGAAATAATACAATTTTTGTGTATACATATATAAAATCAAGGTTGCGATGAAAGGTTCGATCAATTTTTATTGAACGTTAGCGTGATTACGGTAAATTCGAATAACGATTGGAACAAAAGTCAATAGGAAAATCCGCACGATGGTTTGCCCGCGAAATTGACAGGTCGCGTGTCCGTCCATTCTCTCGACGAAATTTCACGTTTGTACGGTAACGATTACGAATCCTGCACGACTATTTCAACTATATACATATGCGGAATAATGTTAAGAGAGAAAGAGAGCGAGAGAGTTCCTATGCGATGCGTGTTTGAGAATAATTTCATGGAGTTTCGTGTACGAGGAAGGGCAACTTTGTTTCTTCGTATATACATACATACGTTTTTTTTCTTCTTTCGTCGAGAAAAACGCAGTACATAAGTTCACGTTAAGTTTCGATGCAATCCGATAAGGATATAATTCACGAGAAAAAATATCACGATTAGAAAATAAGCGTTACCGGATGTTCCAAAGTCTCGGTTGCTGCATAACGCCATCGAGACGAGAACGATTTTCATGAAAAAATTCGTCAACTTCATCGCACGTTTTTCGTAACGTAACTGACCGGGAATAACCGTCTGATTGGGTTTGCGATCGACATTATCAATGAGGTAGATACGACAAAATCGTGAGGTATAATCTCGGGGAAGCCAGCATAGCCCTTATCCGAGAGAAAACACCTGAAACTTCTTATCGCAACTGTGAAGATTCGACGGTCAGCGATTTAAGAACTTTGATCACTTCGTCCATAGCATTCATTCAATGTCTAAAATTCGATACATACGAAAAAAACTCCATGTTTATTTTATGTACCTACTTAATGATTGCTGGTATCGCGAGAAAAGTTGTAAAAAGTTTATAATCTCGTCTGTACTACCTAGACACGTCTACCATCAGACATTTCTAATGACAAATTCAATATAGCAAATTTTCCTGGTTTGTTACAATTCATCGTAATTATCAATAATCGTAATCGTTCGCGCAAGCTCTTGGAAATACTAAAATTTCTATTCTGCGTAAATAAATAAAGTTTGCTCGGGATTATGATAACAGAGAGTTTATAGTTCATCGAGATTAACGTTAGTTCCGTTAGATGTATGTATCGTGTGTCGTTTTAATAAAACCACTAATGAGACCGATTCATCGTGACGACAACGACAACAGATCTATCATGTGGTTGATAAAAAAAAAATCGTTCGTGCTGAATAAATTCTAATAAACTAATATATATCGACTATTGTAAAAATGTGTCGTGCGTCTATGGCAACCGACAAGCAGTCGTGACTTATTTGCTATATTGAAATATTGCGATAGCGCGGCAATTCCACGAAATACAATCGTGTTGCTCACAAGAGTAATTTACTTTTTCTATTAAATTTTTTTCTTCCTTTGTGTATTTTAGTTTCGATACATTTGACCGCGACGAATATTGGAAGATTTGATTAAGGGGGGAAATAGGGTTAGACGGTTCAAAAAATCGATTTTTTTAAATTTCATATATTGTTAGTAAAACTATTGAAAAATATGTTCCCAAAATTTTTAATGAAAATTCCGACTCATTCTATTGTTATAAGCCATTAAAGTGAGTAGCTCTCCTTTAGTAGCTCTCCTCACTATTTTTTCAAACGCGTTTTTCTGAAAACGACTTTTTTTTAACTTGCGTACACGCTAGTTTGAAAAGTGTTCAACCAATCGTTTTGAAAATTGGCAGTTACTTTCTTCATGGTATTGCGCTCTATATGAACCTAAAATCGGAATATTATCATTATTTAAAATAATTTTTTTTTGGCAAATAAAGTTGTAAAAAATGGCAAAAAATCATGTTTCTTTGTTTTGACCCCTGTAAAAAATTCAATTTTCTATTTTTTTGATAGGATTTAGGTTCATATAGAAGAGAGACATATAATAAAAGTAAATTCCAACCTCGTTTGATTTCAGATGAAAATTGCGGCTTCCAGAATGTACGCAAAATGCTGAGTCTGATTGTGACCTGCAATATGGGGTCGCTAATATCCCCGGTGTTTTTCAAGAAAATTTTTCAAAAATTTTATAGTATATACTTAAATATATGTATAAAATATTTTCAAAGTTTCAATAAATTATATTCATTTTTTATACTATAAAAAAATTCATGAAAATCATTAAGAAAACGCTGTCTTAACCCTATTTCCTCCCTTAAAGTATCAAATCTCTGCCTCGTCTCGCTTCAATTTTCAACGCAATTTAATGAACAAATAAGTGAAACATTACATCAGCTATTAAAGGCCGTAGTCTGGTCTAGAGCGAGATTTTTTATGTCATTTCTAATGTGCAATAACGTTTAAACCGTTGAAGTTGTCTTGATGAAAATTTACACGTGCATTTATTGATCCTTAGAGAATACTTGTACATTTAAAAAAAAAAATTTTTTTTATATTTTCATGTAGTTTTTTGCCTTGTTGCAACATGGTACGCCGAAATCGGCGCCCACTCTGGACGATGTTGTATGCATCTGAAAAAAATATATATGTATATTCTTAATCTGTATGAGTATTTTGAGCACTGGTAGCAGAATTGGTACTTAAAAAAAAATTTTGACAAAATGGCGGCCTGTTGAACTTTCATTAATGATATTTCATACATTTTCGGATATTCGACGAGTTATAAAATGTCGGCAAAATTATAGTTCGACTCAATAAAATTTTTTTTTAAGTACCAATTCTGCTACCAGTGCTCAGAATACTCATACAGATTGAGAATATATATATATATTTTTTTTCAGATGCATACAACATCGTCCAGAGTGGGCGCCGATTTCGGCGCACCATGTTCCAACAAGGCAAAAAACTACATGAAAATATTTAAAATAATTTTTTTTTTTAATGTACAAGTATTCTCTAAGGATCGATAAATGCACGTGTAAATTTTCATCAAGACAACTTCAACGGTTTAAACGTTATTGCACATTAGAAATGACGTCAAAAATCTCGCTCTAGACCAGTCTACGGCCTTAATATTTACGATGACAAAGAAACTTCTATGGCAAGTAAATGCTGGCGGACAATTGAAATGGCTAACGGACAATTGCGACACGTAGATGCTTGGAATGACTGTTTTGTATGGACAATTGAGACACGTACAGTATGTGCCATAAAAAACGATTGGTACACAAAAAGGGTGCATACATATGAATCCATTTATTTAAAAAAAAAGACTGTTCCAATGTTTTATTCGATATAAAGTGGCTATTGATTTTGAACGATTGAAAACGATTTTCAATAACTTTTGCTCTACCGATATACATTTTCCTCTGACCCGTTCCAGCACGAAATTTTTCCATCTAGTGTATTATGACCAATCAGCTCGACAATTCGACGGACAAACTATAATCCTAAGTAGCAATGCGCGAGTACAACAGTGACGCTGCTTTTATCGCAAACTCTTCTTCCTCTTTTTTTAACTGCGCATATATTTCTTTGCATAAAACCTCGGAGCAGGTCGAGGTCAATTTCCTAATCGGTGCACATAAAGCTGAGCGCGTGATCCGATAGACTCAGTTCGTCAGAAACTGTGTAACATGAAGTTGAACACCAATATATACGAAGGTGAGTGTCAGCGTTACCATTTATTATTATTATTAGTAATTAATATGTGAGAAGGTTATTGAAATCTGATATTTAAATTTAATGCATTAATTTTTGGGAAATTTGGCGTTAAGCATATTAAATGCTTTTTTTCCCTTCATCAGGCAAACCGCCTTCACTAGAAGAGGCTCCAACGAGATACCAGAGAATTGTCAAAGATTCCAGCTCCAATTGTTTCGAAAGAAACAACGGTTGTAATCGATGCATACAATTAATGAAAGTGATTCTCTATCTCGAATTGATACTTCTCATCGGTTGGATTGGATGCGTATTTATCAACAATTATTACTGGGATCACGGATACCACAGTGTCCATGAGCCATACGACATTTTGGAAAAGACACAAGATCACGATGGCCAAGATTCGGTGACAAATTCGGATCCTCTTTCTGCGGAGGATATCGGATGGTCAATCCGAGAAGACGACTCAAAAGTGGCTATCGAGAAAGATAAAACTCATACAGAATCGATGTTGATGATTGAGGGGAAAAATGATTTGATCGAGACTGAAGTAACGACAATTCCGAGTCTCATCGAGACGGATGCGACAGATATGAACGAGTCGATGTTACTCTCGAAGTGGCTCGATTCGTTGAAACGTCCGATCAACAATTTGGAAGAAAGGTCCTCAAAATTTGACTCTTTCTGGCACAGAGGGATGTCCAGCGTCGAGGAAGAGAACGACAAGCTTGACCCATCGTCGAATGAAGAAATGACATTACCCGAAGAGTCCAACACTGCGGCAACGACTCAGGATTATTTCGATATTATGGGCAGGGAAAGTGACGAACTTGCCGCCAAGGTGCTTGATGATTTATTATCACTACCACTTTGGCAAGATTTCATTGCGGTCCCGGATTACGTAGACATAATAACCGATTTGGACAAAGATTCACTCGAGGACGATCACCATATGAATATGAGATTCGACTTTCAATTTCCCGATCTCGTGGAGCGCCATCTGTCGCGACAGGCACGAACGACTGCAGGACAAAATGAGAGTTCCTCGAGTTCGTCGAGCGAAGAGTCGAATAGTCCAGTACCGGAGGAAAAAGTTTCTAGCGAAAGTTCGTCGAGTGAGGAAACGAAAAATCCAGCGCCAAAGGTGAAACGTTCGGCGGAGAGCTCATCGAGCGAGTCAGATAGTTCTGACTCGTCGTCAAACGAGAATGAACAGACGCAAAGGAAAGCAATCAAGGGAAAAACGAGTTGTCCAAAGATTCTCGATGATGACGGCAGCACGATTGACGATCCCAAGGATATAGTAAATCACATCAAGAGAAACTGGTTCAATTGGTTACTGGAGACACCTGTTCCAGATTGCGACGAGCCAAAGTCTGTCAAAACTGTGTCGATAGACGAGTGTGGAAAATTTGTCATCACATGTACGGCCGATGAGAGCGACGAGAGAGACGGTAAAGAGTCTGTGAAGAATCATCGTGACACCAGAAGCGTGGAAGAAAACGTAGTTCAGCGTGAAATGTGTGAACGATTGATCAATGAGACGCGCATCAAAATCGAAAGCTTGAGGAAATATTTCGTGTTTGGCGAACTAGACGATGCTATGGCCATCAGCCTTCGTGACCAAATCGAAAATGCTTTCATGACGTTGTCTATTCAACTAATCGTCGACCAGTTGACCGGTGTACAGAATAGAACGGATCAACAGTGGCATAATTCTCTGTCAGAGATAAGACAAAAGACGATGGAGTCAACGGACGCCGAGCATCGTCAACAACTCGAGGAACATGGCGGTTTTACTCAGGAAGCTGCCACTAAACTTCGTAACGCCATAGAGTCAGTGGCAAAAACTTACGGGGAGTGTCATGATCTGCCAATGAAGTCGGAAGACAACGGGCAAGGTTTCATGGGCATGGAAGTGCTGATAGAACGAGAAAAGTGCTCGAGAAGCTTAGCGACGACGAGAGAAAGAGTGGACTCATTGGCAGCTGCGATTGTGACGGGTGATTCTTCCGATCCCACTATCATTGGACTTCGTCAGAGATTCGTCGTCATGATCCAGTTTTTGACCAGTAGAATAATAGTCAATCTAGGACAACAACATGGTCCTGATGTGATTCATACCGGTCCCGTTAACGTCACCGATGCGCAATGGAGTACTTATATGCTCGAGCTCAAACAGGAGATCGCAAAAGTTCCTGAAGATTCCAATATAAGACAACGACTCGAAGCTAGTGTTACTCCAACTCAGGAACAGACGAATGAACTTCGAGCAATTGTAGAATATTATATCCGTGAAAATGCACAATGCAGTGGGAGGCGACGGTTGGGATGGGTGCGCAAACGCAGAGGAATGGTCCAGGACGCTAATCGTGGAAGACGATCGGCCGATCGGCAGAGGGAGTCCGGGTACATTGGCGCTTCTCGAATTTATGAAGACTTGAGTAACAAATGATACATCTTAACCGATATTGTACCGAAACGTAAGTGAGTATAATCAAAGTACTTTTGCCGTTGGGGATTGGGTTTTGATTGATTTTAATTGTCGTTTCGATTCGTTGCAGGAAGATGCGGATTTCAGGGGGCAACGCCAAGCTCCTCGAAGAACAACGAGCGCGATTGGAAGCTTGGACCAAGCGATTAGCTCCGGATAATTCGGATGTATAGACACTAAAGGGTTTAATGGTTACCATTGAGGCGGAATTAAAGGCAAAGAATACTTAGAATAAGATATTAAAGGCGAAGAATCAAAGGTTGTTCGATTGGATAAACGACTCGAAGATTCGGCGAGTAAGATTCGGAAGGATTCTGTGTTGTAAAGGAAGCATTCAGCTACGAACGATACAATAAATTTTATACCGCAGACTATTTGCTACTCGTGGAAGACAAAGTTTTTGCGGATTGAGGCGATTCCAGATTATTGATAAGGGTAAATGTAGATATTGATATAGAGCCATCAAATTTCGATACGTCGCACGCAATTTTTTTTTCGACAAAATGGAAGTTATGTTGTTGCGTATATATCGTTTTCACAAATTTTACATGAAATTTAACGAGTTGAACGACGACTATGTGTCAAAGGAATTTCCCATTGAATCAATGTTCAATTATGCATATTAGTATCATTCGAGGGAATACGCATGCTACGCCGATGTCGAAAATTTTGCCTGATAATGTAACGTGATTCTGTATGCTTGGCACATAAAGAAGGGTTGAATATAAAGTTTTTCGAAAACTACTACTTTGTTTTTATGTCATTAAGAGGGGGAAATAGGGTTAAGACAGCGTTTTCTCAATGATTTTCATGAATTTTTTAATAGTATAAAAAATGAATATAATTTATTGAAACTTTGGGAATATTTTATACATACATTTAAGTATATACTATAAAATTTTTGAAGAATTTCCTTGAAAAACACCGAAAATATTAGCGACCCCATATTTCAGGTCACAATCAGACTCAGCATTTTGCGTACATTCTGGAAGCCGCAATTTTCATCTGAAATCAAACGAGGTTCGAATTTACTTTTATTTTATGTCTCTCTTCTATATGAACCTAAATGCTATCAAGAAAATAGAAAATTGAATTTTTTACAGGGGTCAAAACAAAAAAGCATGATTTTTTGCCATTTTTTACAACTTTATCTGCAAAAAAAAATTATTTTAAATAATGATAATATTCCGATTTTAGGTTCATATAGAGCGCAATACTATGAAGAAAGTAACTGCCAATTTTCAAAACGATTGGTTCAAAACTTTTCAAACTAACGTGTACGCAAGTTCAAAAAAAGTCGTTTTCAGAAAAACGCGTTTGGAAAAATAGTACCAACAAAAACAAAGTCAAGGCAGCCATAAATTTTCTTCGGTGTTTTTCAAGGAAATTCTTCAAAAATTTTATAGTATATACTTAAATATATGTATAATGTATTCTCAAAGTTTCAATAAATTTTATTTATTTTTTATACTATAAAAAAATTCATGAAAATCGTTGAGAAAACGCTGTCCTAACCCTATTTCCCCCCTTAATGGCTTGTAACAATAGAACGAGTCGGAATTTTCATTTAAAATGTTGGGAACATATTTTTCAATAGTTTTACTAACAATTTATGAAATAAAAAAAAATCGATTTTTTGAACCGTCTAACCCTATTTCACCCCTTGATGCAAATCGTACGATCCCCTATATCAACGGTGTAATACCAAAATGGTGCATTATGTAAGTTTATACGCAAAATAAACACTTTTGACGACCGATCCTGTCGATATGAAATGCCTGATATGTAATTGTGAACTAAACATGGATTAATGGATGAACAGATTACTTTTCTTTCGTTAAAAATTAAATATTAAAAAAAAATCTTGATTCGAAAAATAGAATATTAAATATTTTGTAAACAATGTTTACAAGTGTGAAAATCCTATTATACATGTATTTGTGGTTTATCCCACTCGCAGTCTGAGTAATAAAATGTAATTGTGAATATAAGTCACTCGTACGGTATCAAAGCACGAATGAAATGGTAACAATTTCCAAATCACTCTTGCACGAACTTTTGTACGAACGAAGAGAGTGGACGAACACGATACAAATCTAATTATCACTGAACCGTTTAATCCAGCAGAGAATCGACTTGATCAAGATTTATGAAATTTATTCCATAACCCATCGACACATTTCTCTAGTGATGCATAGTTTCCTTTGACCTCAGTATCTGTATTATTGCGGTCGAGTGTATCGCGACGATTTAGCTCGACGATTCACACGACAGACTACTTCGAAATAGCGACGGACGAGAGCAACAGCAAAACTGCTCTTATCGCGAAGTCTTCTTCCTTTTTTTTCTAGCTATTTATATTTCTTCTGATAAAACCTCGGAGCAGCAGAGGTCAATTAACTAAAAAATAAATATAAGGCTCGATGCGAGATCGGACAGTCTCAGTTCGTCAGAAACGGTTCATCATGAGGTTGGACACCAATTTCTATCGAGGTGCCCACTAACGTTTGCATTTATTTTTATTATAATTAATTTATGAGAAATTTATTGAAATAATCACGATAATAATACTTATTGTATTTGATATATATTTTTTATTTAAAATTTAACGTTCACATTTTTAGTGCTTCTTTCTATTCATCAGGTAAACCGCCGTCACTCGAGGAAGCTTCGACGAGATACGAGAGAATTAGTGAAAATTTCAACTCCAATCATGCTGAAAGAAATAACGGCTGCAATCGATGCACACAGTTCGTGAAAGTGATTCTCTATGTCGCATTGATACTTTTCATCGGTTGGATAGGTTGCATATTCGTGAGGAATTACTACTGGAATGACAGATACAATAGCGGCGAAACGCACTATATTATTCCAGAATGGGCACAAGATCCCGGCAAAGATTCAGTGATACATTCGGATCATATTCCCGGCGAGGACACCAAATGGTCGACCCGAAGAGACGACATGAAACCGGCTATCGAGAAAAATGAAATTTACACAGAATTGATAATTGAGGGGAAAAATTATTTTATCGAGACTGACACGACGACAATTTCCAGTGTCATGGTTGATATGAACTTAAAGGATGACTTGATGGAGGCGATGTTAATGTCGAAATGGTTCTTGACGTTGAGACAACCAAGCAAAAAATCAGAAGAAAGTTCCCCAAAATCTGATTCTTTCTGGGGCAAAATGATGACCAGTATCGGTGAACAAAACGACAAGTCTTACGTGTCTTCAAAAGAAAAAATGAAAGTGACCACGGACTCGAGCACCGCGCCGAAGCCTCAGAATTATTTTGACATTAATGATAAAGAAAATGACGAATTTTCCGATATGGATATTGACGAATTATTATCTGATCAACTTTGGCAAGATATCCTTGGAGCTTCCGATCACGAGGCCATCATTGCCAATCAGGACAAAGCTTTCTCTCAGGACGTTCACTTTACGGGTATGAGATTTGACTTTCAACTTCCGGATCTCGTGAAGCGCCGTCTGTCACGACAGGCGATAACGACTAACGGAGATGACGATAGTTCCTCAAGTTCGTCAAGCGAAGAGACGAATAGTCCAGCACCGGAGATAAAACGTTCCATGGAGAGCTCGTCTAGTGAGGAAACGAAAAACCCACCACCAAAAGTAAAACGTTCCACGGACAGTTCATCGAGTGAGTCAGATAGTTCTGACTCGTCATCACACGACAATGAGCAACCAATAATTAAAGCAATCAAAGGAAGTACGAGTTGTCCGAAGATTCTCGATAATGATGGTAGAACGATTGATGATCCACAGGATATAGTCAATCACATAAAGGGAAACTGGTTCAATTGGTTGCTGGAGACACCTGTTCCCGATTGCGACGAACAAACATCTGCCAAAACTGTCACGATCGACGAGTGTGGAAAATTCGTGATCAAATGTGCTCACGACGAGAGTGACGAGATAGACGGTAAAGAGTCCGTGACGAATCATCGTGACACGAGGAGCGTTGAGGAAAGCAATGGTGAGAGTGATATGTGTGACAGATCATTGAACGTGACACGCGAGAATCTCAAGACATTGTCGATCGGCGTCGTGATCGGGGAAACCTCTGATGCGATCCTTACGCTTCGTCAGGATTTTGTGGAAGCTGTCATTTGGTTGGTAACTCGTCGAATCGCTGAACAGTCTACCGGTGAACAGAATACAACAGACCACGAGTGGCAAAATGCTCTGATAGATTTAAAACGAACAATCGCTGAATCAACTGACGCCGATCATCGTCAACAACTCGAGGCGAATGGTTCTTCGACTCAGGAAATGGCCAACGAACTTCGTAACACCGTAGAGTCAATGACGAAGATTTACAAGGATTGCGTCGACTCGCTGGCAACATCGGAAAAAAGCCGACGAATTTTGAGGGTCTTGACGATGATGGTAGAACGACAAAAGTGTTTAACGGGTTTCGGGGAAACGCAAGCGAAAGAAAAGTCCTTGGCGGCAGAGATTGTAACGGGTGAATCTTCAGATTCGACTGTCATCGAACTTCGTCGCACATTCAAGAGCATGATACTAGCATTGGCCCGGATGATGACCATTCGAGAAGCAAATAATGCTGACGGTACCTCCACCGCCAACACTACCACCTACCACGACACCTTTAACGTCACTGACGAGCAGTGGAGTACTCATATGTTCGAGCTGAAACGGGAGATCGCAAATGCTACCGAAGATTCTACTATTCGACAGAGAATCGAAGCCAGTGGTCCTCCAACTCAGGAACAGACGAATGAACTTCGCGCAATTATGGAATATTATCTACGCACCAGGCAATGCGACGATACGACACTTTCCGGATTGCGAGGCGCACTCAGAGATACGGACCATGACGGTAATCGAACAAGACGATCGGATCGCTCGAAATGGAGAACAAAGTACAGTGGAGCTTCTGGAATTTACAATGACGAGAGATACTCGAGGGACAAACGAAACATTTTAACCAATCCGAAACCGAAATGTAAGGGCGTATATTCAATATCAATTCGTCGTTGGAGATTGCGTTACGATTGATGATAATTATTGTTTTGATTCATTGCAGCAATGAGCGCAGGTTGCTGGATTGAAGATGACGTCGCCGAGCTTCTCAAAGAACGACGAGCCCGATTGGAAGCATGGCCCAAGAAAAGAACTAAGCACAGAGAGTATGAAGAACAAGGGGGTTTCTTAGATATTATTAACAAGGAATTAAATGCTGAGAATGCTTTGAAAATCGACCCGGCCATCGTGCCGCAGGGATATTCATTTATACTGACGGTGACGAATACCCTCATGTCAAATTGTTCATCGGATTTAATAAAAGAAGGTTACGAGCTTCTACAAGATGTCATTCTAGAATTTCAGAAAGTGGCTAATCATGATCCCGCATGGAAAGGTTACATTTGGGTAATTCTAGATATGATCTGGAACTTCGCGAACTGCGTGGGTGATAACACGCAAATTAATGGCGACCCTTCCGCGCTTCTTCAGGCGATTATAAAATCGGCTGAATCCATGGATCTCCAGTACTCGGAGCTTGATAAGAAGAAACATTGTGGCGCTCCGTTCAACCCTGTTTACCGAAATTTCACTTATGTAGGCAAGAGACGAGAGAAATTGGGTCTACGGAACTGGAGACACATTCTCGACGGCATCGTCAAATGGTACTTGAAGGTCTATGAACCCAGTTCACATCCGGGATTTAAATGCGATTTGATACGGCCATCAATTGTCTATATCTAATACCTTCCGACGGAATAGCACATTTTGTAAACTTATTAACAAAAATAAATGATTTTGAGGTTCTACCATATCCATATGAAATGTCTATCGTAAACATTGTTCTTGGAAATTAATGATGATTTAATGTATCGATAGATTTAATCTAAGCAAATCGATACTTTTCTTTCGCGAAAAACTCAATGTAGAAAATCGTCAATGGATTTTCATGCGAGTACATTTTTTATCGACCTTTTTGCGTCGTTGCCTTTGGGGGGGGGGGGGGGGGGGGGGGGGGTTAAAGGCGAAAAAAGCATATTTTTATGATTTTTTTGCGGCGACATGAGTAATATAATTTTATTAAATAGAATTACATATTATTGTACAACTATTGAAGTATCTCAGAAAAAATGTTCAATGAAAAATATTGATAAATAAGCCGGTGACGTTGAATCTCCAGAGGCGCCTTGAAAAAAAGTGGTTTTGCGGTGAACATTGTAACTCGTTACCGGATCAACTGAAACAAAAAAATTGATGTGCATTTTAAAGGTGATGTATTTCTCGAGGTAATCAGGAAGAGTTTTTTTTTTTTTTCTATTTTTTGCAGCACTTGGAAGTGAAAAACGCAATTTTAGCTCAAAAAATCGCGCTTAATTTGTTATTAAAAAATTGAAAAAATTGAAAAAAAAAACTCCTCCTGATTACCTGTTGATTTATGTGAAGAAGTAATGGTTAAATTTTCAAAAGGATCGCTTCAGTAGATTTTGAGTTCTAATGTTCACAAACTTCAAAAATGACGTTTTCGGGAAAATCGATTTAAAGTTTTTTAAATCGATTACACAGGTATCACGGGCGGTCGTTTGAAACGCTGTAACTCCGTTAGTTTTACTCCGATTGACTTAAAATTTATACACAATATTCTCGACATATTGTTCATTCAGAGAAAAAATATAAAAAAATGCAAAAAAAATCATTTTAAAACCCTACGCCCCCCTTAAAGGGACATGTACAATTAGACGGGGGAAAAAATCAGTCAATTTTGAGGACTTTTTTAACTAAAAAATATTTATTTTAGATTTATCAAGTTGTAGGTATACTTTAATAGTATATTTAAGTATACACATCAATCAAACCTGATACGGATATTTTAACATACGCCATTTATATCGTGCGAGTGTGAGTGAATATTTTTTTTTCTAACGATAAACGTCGTACGTCTTGTCATTATTGATAATACTGCTGATCTCCTGGTGAATTGCTCATATAATGTAGATATTCAGCTCGAAGATTCGTAAAAGACAGACCTGTAAGGCTCCAAGATGGCGACGCTCGGAGATTTGAGTGCCTGGCGAGATTCCTGTATTTCCTATATTTGTCTCGTGAGCGAAGTTTGATTTATTTGCTCTTCTCCGAATGGTACAAGTCATTGGAAATAAACTGCTGGCAAAATCTATGAAGCCAATGTCCAATGGACGATGTTCTAGCCAATGTCGTAGTCTGGTAACTTAAGCCGATTTTCATGTTTTTTTGTGGAGGACGTTTTTTGTAGGAAAATAGAAATGAATAATTTTGGATATTTAGGATGTTTTTATTTACATATTAATGATACAAAAAAATATTTTTTTGAAAAAATTCAATAGTTTATTATTATTATTATTGTTGATCGAAGTTGGCACCTCGAAAAAAAAGCGCGTGGGTGGCCCCGGTGATTTTGGCTCTTGATGTTATCTGAAATAAAAAATTCTTGATAATTCTTCATCTATAGACATGTCATTCTGGTCGGAACTACTGAAGTTAAATTTCATGGATAAATAACAAAATGGCGGACTTTGGAAAAAAAAGTCCTTTTATTTTAGCAAAGGGGTTGTAAAATAAAAAGTTAGGGGTGAAAAAATTTCTCGGTAGTTCCGACGAGAACTATAAGTGTGTAGAGTAACCTGTTAAAATTTGAAAGCAATCGGTTCGGTAGAAAAAAAGTGAGGACCCGGGCTGCCAACTTCGAGGTGCCAACTTCGATCAATAATAATAATAACAATAAACTATTAAATTTTTTCGAACAAATTTTTTTTTGTATCTTTAATATGTAAATAAAAACATCCTAAATATCCAAAACGATTCATTTTTATTTTCCTGCAAAAAAACGCCCTCCAAAAAAGACATGAAAATCGGCTTAAGTTACCAGACTACTCATTCTACCTTAAACTTTGGATGAATAGCGCAGCCTTATATTTGAGTGTAGAAATCTAAAAAAAATCCTAACGTCTGTTTTTTATAGTCAACTATTATCTGAAAACTGCCCCACACGAAAATTTGAAAATTTTTATAAAATGGGCCACCCTAGTGTTCATCCATCACAGGATGAATTTTATCAAGAGTAAATCCCACAAGTCCGTCGGACGACACTCCTTCGAACTGTTGTATCAGGGAAATTGTATAATGTCCTCAATACACGATAAACTTCGAGATATATTTTCCAATAAAGGATTAGAACAAAGTTTGCTTGATCATATTGATTTTTTCGGCATAACTAATATGACATATGTATAAAAGGGAAATATATATTCAATGTATGATTGGCAAAAAGGAAAATTCTCGATTGTCGTGAACATTGTGATTGAATCATATTCAAAGAGACAAAATAAAATTAGCATATTTAAGGATAATTAATAAAGATCATATATTAAAAGCCTCCAATTGTTATTACTTCGTACGAGTATTCCCACGAATAATGTACATATTTTTTCATGAACATGCCGACACGTACAACCAACAATGCGTCATCGTGTCAACGGAGTTACCCTTGCATATCTCTCGAATACGACAATGGCATCAGCCAGTTTGTATTACTCTGCGCATAGACCTTGAACTTTATATGTTAATTTCGTTACGATTTATCGTACACCGGTTAAGCTCGATAACGTTTCGCGTATGTCGAAGAATAATTACAAGCTTCCGTCGTGACCTCCTCTTTAATGGTCGCTACTGCAAGAAATATGATTTCAATAATATTTCCCATTAATGAACACCCAATTCCCACGACAAAGCATAGGAAGAAGAAAAAAATGGTTGAGCGAAGGAAGCACGTGGCAAAAGCAAAAACAAGAATGAAAAATGTCAATTGCTTCTCGAGGGCCTCGGGCATAGAATGAACGTGAAAATAATCTACGATCTCGATTATTATAATTTCTGTTAAGGACGAGAGACGAGCTGTTACTTCGTACTCTTATTGTAATGTCACGATAGGTCGGAATTCCAAAGTGTTCATAATTTCACGATTCTTTTGAAATAGCGACGTGGAATGTTGTCGCGTTTTTTTATCAGATGGTCGGAATTAGATTGTGTGATGTATAGGAGAGACTGGGGACAATTTCAATACTCGTTCTTGGTGAACGCTGTGATATCGGTGAACTTGCTGTCCAATCCAGTGTACAGTCATTGACATACGAGGGGGACCCAAAAATAACGGGAATTTCGTCATAATTTCTTTATTTTTTAATATTTTTACACCAAATTTTGATCACCTTCAAAGTATTCTCCGTTGACCACAACGCACCTCTGCAAACGATCCTTCCAATGTTCAAAACATTTTTTAAATTCACTTATCAGGATGTTCTTTAGGCATTCCAGCGATTTTTGTTTTGCCTTCTCCATAGTGGCAAAACGCTTGATTGCTGCTTTGTTTCGGGGTCGTATCCATAGCACCACGATTCATCACCAGTAATCACCTTGGAAAAAAGTTCGGGGTCCTCTTCGAGCTGATTTTGAAGTTCAAAACATGCCCGAAGTCGACGCTCCCTTTGCTCGTCTTTGAGAAGGCGAGGGACAAATTTGGCTGCAACTCCGCTCATGTGCAAATCTTTGGATAAAATCCTCTGAATTGAACTGCATGATATCCCAGACATCTCACAGAGTTGATCGATGGTTCGGCGACGGTCTTCACGAATGAGAGCATTGATTTTGTCGACGTTTTCGTCACTTCTTGACGTTGAGGGGCGTCCTGAACGGGGTTGGTCTTCAATTGACATTTCTCCATTTTTAAAACGTGAAAACCACTCGTAGACTCTGGTTTTACTTAGGGCAGCATCTCTATAAGCAGTCTTAAGCATTACAGTAGTTTCCGCGGCCGATTTCCCCAACAGGAAACAAAATTTTACAGCCGCGCTTTCCTCTCGACAATCGCCCATCACGTTTTCGCCGAAGTGGAAAAAGTTGTTTCACTACAAAAATTCCCACGGGCGAACCGATGCACTCACGGCGACAGAACTTCACACACTAATTCAGGAGACGTGTCCCCAACGGACACCTGGTCGAGCAATGGGTTCCCCCACTCTCCCTCCCCGCCGCAGCGCAATTCCCGTTTTTTTTGGGTCCCCCCTCGTAGTACCGATATATTTGCGCAAAAAGATTGCAACGTTTCATCACTTTTTCCTCTCGATATTTTACTTTATAATCGACTGGCGAAACTTTTTTATTAATCTAAGGAAAAATGTGATCCCGATAAATATCTTTAAATTCGCTAGGCTGTGAGTATATTGCAGATTGAATCTCCAACCTTCAATTCTAATTTTTAACACGACGATATTTGTGTCATATTTATTTATGAAGACGCGTATTCGTACATAAACAAATGATCGAGAAAAATTTCGAATTCTTTTAGATATCTATTGCGCGCTATTGTTTATTCGTTACAACTTTTTTTCAAATGTATAACAGAGTAGAGCAAGATGGAGCGACTATGAAGAAGACAGTTTTCAAATAATTGCAGGATTCATTGTGCGGAAAAGTTGCTTTTTCAAATACTTTATTCAACAAACTCAGGCTGTCGTTGTAAGCTTATCGCCATTATTATTTAACTATAAAAAGGTAACTATACTGCTCAAAATGGTCTGTGAAGCCATTTTGAAAGTAAACGGTCACAGGTCATTGATAAATCGTTTTCTTTCGGTTACTGGTCCCCGTCATTGCGACAATTGGCAAAAACTGTGTTCCAATTGCTCCTGCTCTACTCGACATATACGATTTCACTATATACACATTGATAATTAGATTCGAACAAATGGTAAAAAAAAACCAACTCGTAAACTTCATCGATCGTTCCCAATAGTGTGAGTGCCCGTTTTCGAATTATAACGTCATCTAATATTAAATTTTCCATCCAGCTACAGGTTACGAGGAGCAATTTGCTTTCCAATTCCATTCCCGATATCCACCCCTCACCGTGCCTCACCCTTCAATTAACCTTCGCCTAATCTTCATTCGCATGTCTGGCCTATACGTGTTCTCGTACAAGATCGATTTCCTGACTATCGATTGTGTTTCGTTAAGCAAAAACCTACCGCTCGTTTCACCTGACCTTTATCCTATCATTCAAGAATTTTCATTAATCATTGAAGAACCAATGATGGGTCATGTGGCTTTTGTGAAACGTTCACACGGCAGGCCAGCGAATTATTTCAAACACGCTAATGCCAATTGACGAAATTGACACGGGAAATACTTTCGTTATTTCTTAAAGACAGATGTTTAGAGGAACAAATCGAACTCCTAAAGTCCACTAATAATAAAACTTGCTCTCGTTACGGAATTATCAAGAATCATAAAATTCCTCGATACACGAAGATTGCGTGCATGGAAGGACACATTTCCGCGATCCCCCACCCACAAAGTGGCTGAAATAACGCTATAAATTTTAGGCTATTTTCACACGTGTCTGTGTCTCTGTGTGTTCTTATGTGGAGTCGCAGGGTGCACTGTCCTATATGCACTCTCTGTGGTCGTACAACATGCACGAAGAACTGCTCGACATGCGAGAGTCCTTTGTACGAAAATGGTTGTAACAAGCCACTGAATATACGTAGTTAGTCCAAGCAATATAAATTACAACCAATCTGGAAGCTGTTGACGTATCAAACATTTTCAGTTATCACGAAAAAGGTCGTAGGGTATGTCCATTTTTGGATTCATTGTTTTGCTTTGAATGGAAAATTAAAGTTACTCAAAGCGAGCTTAAGCAATGCTTTCAGCAACAAACAGGAGTAAAACTACGGTAGAGTAGACGTAAAGTTTTAACTTTGTGGCAGCAAAACGGTAGTTACATCAATGAACGACTTTTGTTTCCCAGCAATGCGACTATGAATCGCGGTGCGCTGCTGTTGATTTTTGTTCGAGATATCATTAAAATATAATCATAAACAACATTTCACTAAAATCGGCAGGCGCAAAGGGCAAGCGTATTACAAAGTATAGAAACAGCGGCATGCCTTGAAAATTTTTCTATTTACTTGGCGTCAAGACGCTTCCGCGTCTCTTGATGAATAAAGTTAAGGATCTCATTAATAATCGGATTAAATCCGATCAGTGATTGTTCTGACAATCAAACGATTCCGTACCGATTTCATGACTGGCACTTTTACGAGTTAATGCAAAATTATATCTTTCCCTCGTATTAAGGTAGTAGTCTGGTAACTTAAGCCGATTTTCATGTCTTTTTTGGAGGGTGTTTTTTTGGAGGACAATAAAAATGAATCGTTTTGGATATTTAGGATGTTTTTATTTACATATTAAAGATACAAAAAAAAATTTTTTTGAAAAAATTTAATTGTTTATTATTATTATTGATCGAAGTTGGCTCCTCGAAAAAAAAGCGCGTGGGTGGCCCCGGTGATTTCGGCTCTTAATGTTATCTGAAATCAAAAATTCTTGATAATTCTTAATCTATAGACATGTCATTCTGGTCGGAACTACTGAAGTTAAATTTCATGGAGAAATAACAAAATGGCGGACTTTGGAAAAAAAAGTCCTTTTATTTTAGCAAAGAAGGGGTTGTAAAATAAAAAGTTTGGGGTGAAAACATTTCTCAGAAGTTCCGACCAGAATGACATGTCTATAGATTAAGAATTATCAAAAATTTTTGATTTCAGATAACATCAAGAGCCAAAAACACCGGGGCCACCCACGCGCTTTTTTTTCGAGGTGCCAACTTCGATCAATAATAATAATAATAATAAACTAATAAATTTTTTCAAAAAAATTTTTTTTGTATCTTTAATATGTAAATAAAAACATCCTAAATATCCAAAACGATTCATTTTTATTTTCCTACAAAAAACGCCCTCCAAAAAAGACATGAAAATCGGCTTAAGTTACCAGACCAGTTACCTTAAATGCTTGGATGCAGAATCGATTTAATATCATTTTATAAGCGATATCATTTTTTGGCTTTTGGTATAGCTTACAAAAATGGCGACAAGTATTTTTGAAATCACTGTATTAAAGTGCGTTCTTTATTGAAAATTTTCCATGAATTAAATTTTTTTTCAATTTGCTACTTATTGTGCAGCAACTGTTGCTTGTCATTGTGGATTAGCAAATATTTTACGTATATCTTCAACAACTATTACTTGTATTGCTTAAGTTGCATTATTCACAAGCAACAGTTATTGGCATACGAATGAAAAAAAGAAGCAGTAATTCGAACAACGTCAATAAGTGAGAATACATTTCCGTGTTAGTAGTTAACTATAAAAATATCTGTCTGAGAAACCTCAAAGTTGTCATTATGACTCCAATATTTATTTTTTCGAAATGTAATTTTTTCTCGAAGCAAATAAAATTCCTCGTTTCATTGTACATAATAAAAGATGTATTATACTTTTTGTATCGTTAAAATTTACTCTGTTTTTTGTTTACGATCTGTACGAAAATTTGAAGCTGGACTGGAAAATGCAGCATGTTATTTGAGATGTGAGATTAGCTCTCGTTTGATCGTTTTTATACTCCACCAACTGCGGTAGTGCTCTTGAAGCTTACGTTAGGGCGAAGTAGAGAAGAAAATACTTAGTTTCTCCGTAGAACAAAATTACAGGTGTTGGAGAATTCGAGGAAAAGTCTTGGCTCGTTCCTTCTTTCTTTTTATGCGACTAACGACCAACTCCCGGTTTTTTGCGACTAACGAGAGTGGCATAGGCATTTGATAAATCTCGTTGCACACGGCAAGAAGAAAAATAAAAGGTTACTTCAGTGAGCAAACCTTGCATTAAAAACTGCAGTGAAATCATTATCAATAATGGTCGGTTTTCGTAATCTTAAGGTACCGAACGACTCGAACCCCATTTAAAATCTCAAATTCCGATAGCAACGTTTGAAAGGTTACGGGAATATTGCTAAGGAACTATGATATTTTTAAGATATGCACAAGAAAGACGTCTTCGTGTGCGACTTTTAGTACAGGCACAATATTTAGTATAAGCCCATATTTAACGTGATAATCAACTAATCAATAATTATTGGGAGGCGCGAGGCAAGCCCCGTCAATGATTCTAGGGTCCCAATTTTTTTTTAATTAGGGGGAGAGAGTTTTTAGCCTTTGCTTAGTATGTGAAAGACGATGAGAAACTCCAACAGCCTCGGTATAGTCGGGACCATTGAAATTTGGATAAGATTCAAAGGACGTGTGCCAAATACCCTTCGGTACGTTGGGTATTTAACTGGTTTATTTTCGAGAATTTTTTTTAACAAACTTCGCAGCCGATTTTTTTCCAAACTCGCAGATATCATCAATTATACATTAGTGTATTCTCATAAGATTTTTTACTAACCAAAAAAATGTCTTTGTCGACTTATGATAAAAAGAACGAGTAGCGCAGGTCGAAGGGTTTCGTCGACCTGATAGACACGATAACTGCTTGTCATTTTGTCTGAAAAAAAACACAAAAAAAACATGTTATAAAGAACACATTTGTCCACAGGATATAGACTTCTTATGATTATCAAAAGAATATTCGCGTTTTTTTTTAAATCCAATTAAGTCACCAAAAAAATCTTCTGTTTCTGTGCCATGAAAATAAATATAAAAATTATTATTCATCAATTATTATCGAAAATTGCACCGATCAAATTTCATACTATTTCTAGGCAAACTTTGTTATTATCTGTGTCCCGGGCAGCGTCTTTCCGTTCCCTACTAGTAGAATAACCACGTTTTTAGTCAGACGGAGGTAGGGGGAGAGCCGAGGATTGTTACCACAGTGGTGGTAAGCACGCGAGAACGGAGTGGAGGGGAGGGCGAGAGTGATGGGGTTGGGACAAACGCTTAAAAGGCCTTCCAACGCCTTTTCGACACGCAGTCCGAGAAACTTTGCCGGTAGTGAGAAACCCACCTGCTACCTTAACAGAACAAACTATCGGGATAACGAAAAAAAAAAAAAAAACGAAAAATCGCAAGAACGCGCGATAAAAATAGCAAATAAAAATAAACAATTATATCAAGTACGATAAGTGGATAATTGTTCGAAGAAGTTCGGGAAATTGAACGCGTGGTGTCCAGTGAACGATCCTTCATATCGGATATAATATACTTGTACTTGAGAGAAAAAAAAAAGAAAAAAAAAATGAAGAACGGCGCGATGATTCACACGTTTATACCGATACTCTTGATCGTGCTGTCGACCACGTCGTTCACGACAAGCGCTCTCACGACATTCGGCAAAACAAATCCTCAGACGCAAAATCAGCCGCCACCTCCGCCAACACCCGGTGAGTAAAACAACATTATTTTCATCCTACCCCATTTGTTTCTTTTTTTTTACCTAATTTTCATACTTTTACAACTTGTGTAGAATTCGCGTGAACGTGAAATCCTTTGATCGTGGCTAGATACAAAGCGATAAACTTCGAGTACGAATAAAAAGAAAAAAAACGTTTGCGTTTAAGAAATGTTTTGAAAGAAATGTTGCACATCGTTCTGGCGAATGAAAGCGATAAAATTAACGAAGGAATACATTTTCTCGATCGATATTCCACGGTAAAAGCGTGCAATGCGGACCTCAAAGATCCAGAAAATTCAGTGGAAATCACAGGCAATGAAAAACGAAGGGAAGGAAAAAAAAACTTTTAAAAATAGCAAATTTCCTCTTGTGACACGATTCTTTACTCGATGAAAGATTACGTTGTAACCAAACATATTAAAACTTTTAAAACATACTTGTATGTGTGTGTGTGAGAGAGAGAGAGAGACAGAAAGAAAGAAGGAGGGGGAGTGGTTGTGGTGATTGTATGCCCATTGCCACGTTGTAAAAGGGCAGCAGGGTTATTTCTTTCTACCGAGAGGGTAATATCTCGCAAGGGGATCTTGACGTTCAAGTGTCAAGGTCAAGTGAGACGGCTATACAAGCATGCTAATGTGTCTTACCGGACACTCGCAGGGTCAGCTTTGAAAAAAGAAAAAAAAAAGCAACCGAGAAGGAAAAGAAATGAAAAAATACAAAGGGAGAAAGAAAAAACCAGGTCGAACGAGCAAACGGATATCTAGCGGTTAGAAAGAAGGAAAAAAAACAGAACGGGCATTTTGTTTCTTTTTGCATACTTGGATCGTTATCTCGCGACAGAGAATACGCGTGACTCGTCGTTCAATTTCAATAACCGTACTATCCCGGAATCTTCATGTCCTGCACGCGGTTTAAATTCCTTCCGGCTTTCACAGACTCACAAACTTCATTCTCAGTTCCTCATACATCCCTTTTCGATTTCTTGCAACACGTTAAGGTAGTCTGGTAACTTAAGCCGATTTTCATGTCTTTTTTGGAGGGCGTTTTTTTGTAGGAAAATAAAGATGAATCGTTTTGGATATTTAGGATGTTTTTGTTTACATATTAAAGATACAAAAAAAAATATTTTGAAAAATTTAATAGTTTATTATTATTATTATTATTGATCGAAGTTGGCACCTCGAAAAAAAAGCGCGTGGATGGCCCCGGCGATTTTGGCTCTTGATGTTATCTGAAATCAAAAATTCTTGATAATTCTTAATCTACAGACATGTCATTCTGGTCGGAACTACTGAAGTTAAATTTCATGGATAAATAACAAAATGGCGGACTTTGGAAAAAAAAGTCCTTTTATTTTAGCAAATAAATTCTGTTATTTATCCATGAAATTTAACTTCAGTAGTTCCGACCAGCATGACATGTCTATAGATTAAGAATTATCAAGAATTTTTCATTTCACATAACATCAAGAGCCAAAATCACCGGGGCCACCCACGCGTTTTTTTTTCGAGGTGCCAACTTCGAACAATAATAATAATAATAAACTATTAAATTTTTTCAAAAAATTTTTTTTTTGTATCTTTGATATGTAAATAAAAACATCCTAAATATCCAAAACGATTCATTTTTATTTTCCTACAAAAAAACGCCCTCCAAAGAAGACATGAAAATCGGCTCAAGTTACCCGACTACTACCTTGAATAGTTTATCAGCGTTATTTCTGAGTTTCTTCTTAATTTTCATTCGTGTCGTTCGTTGTTGTCAATTACAGTTGGAAATGCTCGGGATTGCAAGATGGATTCGGACTGTAATGCCATTCAGAACACCACCTGCATGCCCGATCGTCCACGCGATGGTAAGACGCGATGCCTTTGCGGTGATTACTCGGCTCCTGTCAACGGACGATGCAACAACAAGGGAAAGTGTGAGTTGTTTAAACTTACGAAATGTTTTGACACAGCGAGAATGTTACGGAGATCGTGGCGTTAATTCTACGATAGAAAATTCATTTTTTTCATTAAACAAAATTTGTTTTCAATTAACAGTGTACGGAAAAAGAATCGTGGAATTGATTAAATCTTTCACGTGTTGTCAAACTAAATTTTCGTTTGCTTAATATTTTTTTCTGGAGATCTTTGATAAAGAATAAAGAAGTGACAAAAAAATTGTTAAAGATTAACGTTTTTGGTAAATTTTGTAAGATGAGATGTCGTTTATATCAGTAAATAAATGATAAAGAAAACGAGAAAAGTTATTTTTTTTTTCATAAATTTTGCACGGACTTTTAATACAAAGGACAAATATTTAAAAAAATGGAAAAAAGTTAGAGTGGACGGTTATAGTGAAAAAAAAAAAAAAAACAATTTTTTCATAGTAAAAATGTTTGGATTACAAAAATGGTTGAAGCAATGAAATGTGCTCCTTTTTTTTTCGGAAATGTTGCAAGGGACTTGAACAGATGTACGATACAGTGGGCAAATTATAATTCAAAGAAATCGTGTCGTAATAATAAAAATATTGTATGACAAATATATTTCAGTTTTTATTGTAAAAAAGTTGTTGTTATTTAATGTAAATTTCGTATATGCAGTAGAGAAATATAGTTACCAGGTTTATTTCTAATTATAGAAACTACAATTTTCTTTGGAGTTCAGTCCAATCAATAAAAAAAATAAAAAAATTTTGTTCGAAATAATGTTTTTCGTGTTATCACGCGAGGCGAGTTCGTGCGTCAAAATGTGTAGTCGATAGTTTGCCTCACAGTTTACTAAGTCCCGGTAGACTGCGTTAAAGATTACCATAAAGTTACGTGCGTAAACGCAATACAATCGTAAAGAGAGAGAGAGAAAAAGAGAGAAAGAGAAGCTCGAGGCGTATACATTTTGACGTTAGATATTTATGTAAATTATTCACAAGGTTCTAAATCATATCATGGGAGTACATGCTCTCACAACACAACAATCTTGTTCACCGGTATAATAATTTTCGTAAATTTCCTCGAGCCTCGATGACTTTACGAAATTTTGTCACGTAATTTTTCCTTTTTTTTCTCTATTATTCAACATTAAACTAGCCATCATAATATTTAAACATCGTTAAGTTGCAAATTACAATTACTACAGTATTGCTAATATCGTAGAAATGTGGTTGCAGCATGTGCGACCTTAAAAAAAAAAACAAATGAAAAAAACAATATGGAAAAAATTATTTTTTAATTACTTTTAGAGCTGTTACTTTTTTTTTATAGATACATTAGTTATGTTACAATGCGTGTGGAGAGCCTGCGTGATATTCACTAAATTGTTCGCATGTTTCGTGCAGCGTTACACGCAAGAAAAAAAAAACAAAATGACGTTCTCTCGTACCACCGAGATCCTGTACTTACGAGAGAAACATTTTCAAGTTTCGTCGATTCATCGAACATTCGAGTTTCACGACAGTTAAATTTTTCAATGGACTGAAACTCTACTGTTCGTCGCTTAAGTCTCCTTAAGCGACGAACAGTTTTGGGTAACTCGATCTCTCGAGTTACCCAAAATATCTCAAAAATTAACACCGCTGTAATTCTGTTACCACAAATTTTAAATTAATTACTAGTAAAGTATGGTGTTTGCGATTGAAAAACGAACGTTCCGCTTCCCGACAGAGTCCTGTGACTCTTGTACGAGGTCTGTTCAAAAAGTATCGCGAATTTTGAATTTCCGCGGGCTACGTATATTCGATTATCGATTTTTTGTGGCGTTAGGTTGATACTCATGTCCCTCACTTATGCTGAAAAAATCGGCCATTTTGAATGTTCAGTTAATTGTTGACAGCTGTTTTGGTTAGACGTGTTTTGGCTTGTCTTCGATTTTTGCCTATTCCAAAAAATGGATCAAAGAATCTGTATGAAATTCTGTGTGAAAAACAAAATTAAGTGCGCGGACGCATTTCAAAAGTTGACTGTGGCATATGGTGAAGCTACCTTGGACCAAAGCAACGTTTATCGGTGATACAAAATGTTCTCAGAGGGCCGAGAAGATGCGAACAACGAAATGCGTTCCGGACGCCCGAGCACATCAACAACGGACGAAAACATTGATGAAGCGAAGAAAATAATATTGGCCAATCGTCGAATCACCGTTAGAGAAGTTGCTGAGGAACTAAACATATCGATTGGCTCGTGCTATTCGATTTTTATCAATGATTTGGGCATGAGACGGGTCGCCGCGAAGTTCGTGCCAAAATTGCTCAATTTCGAACAGAAACAGTGTCGCGTTAAGGGGGGGATAGGGTTTTAAAGGCGAAAAAAAAGCATATTTTTATGATTTTTTTGCGGCGACATGAGTAATATAATTTTATTAAATAGAATTACATATTATTGTACAACTATTGAAGTATCTCAGAAAAAATTTTCAATGAAAAATATTGATAAATAAGCCGGTGACGTTGAATCTCCAGAGGGGCCTTGAAAAAAGTGGTTTTGCGGTGAACATTATAACTCGTTACCGGATCATCCGAAACAAAAAAATTGATATGCATTTTAAAGGTGATGTATTTCTCGAGGTAATCAGGGAAAGTTTTTTTTTTTTTTTTTTTTTTTCTATTTTTTGCAGCACTTGGAAGTGAAAAACGCAATTTTAGCTCAAAAAATCGCACTTAATTTGTTTAAAAATTGAAAAAATTGGAAAAAAAAAAAAACTCCTCCTGATTACCTGTTGATTTATGTGAACAAGTAATGTTTAAATTTTCAAAAGGATCGGTTCAGTAGATTTTGAGTTCTAATGTTCACAAACTTCAAAAATGACGTTTTCGGGAAAATCGATTTAAAGTTTTCACGTATCACGTATCACGTATCACGGCCGGTCGTTTGAAACGCTGTAACTCCGTTAGTTTTACTCCGATTGACTTAAAATTTATACACAATATTCTCGACATATTGTTCATCCAGAAAAAAAATATTAAAAAAAATGCAAAAAAAATCATTTTAAAACCCTACACCCCCCCCCCCCCCCCCCCCCGACCGTTGCTAAGGAGCTGTTGGACTCGGTCCGCGACGATCCAAATTTGCTCCAGAGGCTCTGACTGGTGACGAATCATGGGTTTATGGTTATGACGTGAAAACCAAAGCTCAATCATCGCAATGGAAGCTGCTCTTTTGGAATAGGCAAAAATCGAAGACAAGCCAAAACACGTCTAACCAAAACAGCTGTCAACAATTAACTAAACGTTCAAAATGGCCGATTTTTTCAGCATAAGTGAGGGACACGAATACCAACCTAACGCCACAAAAAAATCGAAAATCGAATATACGCAGCCCGCGGAAATTCAAAATTCGCGATACTTTTTTAACAGACCTCGTGTTTGGCTTGTAAGCGCAATTAGAATTTTTCTCTCTCATAAATTCTGTACGTTATAGAGAATAAACTCCTGGACAGATCAATGTCTATGAAATCTTAAATTCCTTTAGAATTGAAATAAAATCAAAATTGTAACAGTTAGTTTGCTAGAAATATCTTACTGGCAAATGAAAATTCAACTTTTGTTGTTTCTTCTTTTTTTTTTTCGTAGCCGTTAATGTCGCGTGCAACGATGACTCGGAGTGTCACGAGGGATCGGAATGCATGGAAAAGAATAATGCGGCGAAAGGAAAGAAATGTGCGTGCAAAGAGGGCTACTACGAGGAAAATTTCAAATGCAACGGTGAGATTTAATTTTCTTACGAAATTCCTCGCTATCTAATCGCGATATTTTCTGTTTTTTTTTTTAATATAAAACTTATCGTTGCTTGTTTTGACATTGCAGGTGCTGAGACGATTTTCAGATCTTCGACAGTGGCGATTATGACCGTGGCATTGTTGTTCGTTCAGATCGTTGGATATTCAACATAAACTTCGTAAATTCGAGAAAAAACTGTCGTGGCAATTTTCGAAATTGACGCGAGCCGGAAAAACGTGCACCTTGGTGGAAAACAGCATTGTGGTAGAGAAAAATTAACGAAGGGATGACATTTTTTTTTTTCATTATTTTCGAAATGTTAAATAATATTTTCGTTGGCTTGCGCGACCATTAATTTACATTCAATCGTCTGACACATTATTATTTATCATTAGAAAAAAATTTCAAGCCGATCGATCGATTTTTTTGTATTATTACGGTAATAAACAAAATCTCATCATTCACGAACTTTGAGGTTTATTTTTATTTATTTTTATCGCACGCGCTGATAATTATCAGTCATGGTATTAAAAGGACGCTGGAGCGCCGCAAACGATTCAATAAATGATTCAACGCTTTACTCAAAAATGTCTCTTTAAGTACCAATTTACAATACGATTTTAAAAAAAGTCAAATAAAACATTGAATCTACTAAATCTCCTTTTAGGATCGTTCAAAACCAACTTTTAATCGCCAAAACACCATTTTTGATAAGCCGAAATATATAGAGCTAAGTCTCTATGATATTAAAATCATCGGAGATCTTTCGTAGATCTCGTAGAAAAAAAAAGAGATTTGCTACAAATTGACAAAATTATGGTTGCTAACGGATGAACGTAAAATTCAGTTGATTGCACGATATTGTCGAAAAAAAAATTCTATTTAACGAAAAATTTATTTGGTCGACGTGATTATTGCATTTTACCAATTAAATGAATCGTTGCATCCTCGCAACCATACTTTCGTTGAGATTACGAATTGTTTTTTTTTTTTTCACAACGTATCGAATAACATGTAAATTTCGCTAATTTTCTAATCAAATTTCTCTCAAAATGCCCGAGAAACCCGTTGGGAATTTCGGCAATGAAATATCGAAGGACATCGATTGTGTACGATGTTAGAAAAAAATAATAATAATAAAATAAAAATAGGGGGTTACATCTGACGTGCCTCAAGCCCCAGTATCCTCAATTCTTAGCTAAATATATATATTTCCGATCAAATTTTTGAACATGCAAATATGGCTATAATAAGTAGCCTCGATGAGCCAACATTGCCTTGTACGATCACCCGAGTGGTGCTTTCACTAGTTCATAATAAAAGAAGAGAAAACAAAAGAAGAAAGAAATTTTAACGAATATTCGCTAATTCAAGAGAACGTCCGATCGAAAGTCAATTTTTATCCCGCTTCATAAAAATCGCTAAGAAGTAGAAGAAAAAAGAATCGTTCGACGATATGAAAATGGAAGGATTATCCGTCATCCAGAATGAGAAAATATGAGCTTAGGGACATTTACATAAATATATTCGAGTGATCTTCATCACACATATCATATATTATAAATTTTCCGATCTCATAGTATTGTATTTTGTAAAGTTTGTATTTTAGAACTTTAGTCTGACGCTCGTGAATATATATATATACACACACACTAACACACATATATATTAGGGCGTTTTTTTTTTCGACTATTATTTTTTTTCAGCCCCCACCCGAAATTTTGTTGGATATGTCGAAAAAGAAATTCCCTGAAAGTTACAGCCCTTAATATTAATTCTAAGTACTCTCCCAAAGCGTGAGAAGATTTTCCATCTAAAATACACGTAAATCGAATTTTTGTTTTTTTTTTCAAATTTCTATAACCAAGTCGCTTTTTATGCTATCATATTGTTCTTGATTTCGATTTACTCAGAATAAAACAATCTAAAAAGTACCTTTTGCGGCGAAAGTGTAAATTGTACTGGTGAGTTGGTACGGGTCACTAAAGTTGATTTTTACCCAAAATTCTCGTTTTTTTTGCTGTTATCTCCGAAACAATTAACTTTACGAAAAAAATGTGAATGAAAAATTTGTTGGAAATTTAATTTCCTACAAAAAAGGTCCTATCGATCCAATTGCTTAGATTGATATTTCTTGAGATATTAAATTTTAACTTATGAGTACTATAAAATATAAAAAGTTCAATATCTCAAGAAATATTAATCTAAGCAATTGGGTCGATAGGACCTTTTTTATAGGAAATTAAATTTCCAACAAATTTTTCGTTTACATTTTTTTCGTAAAGTTAATTGTTTCGGAGATAACAGCGAAAAAACGAGAATTTTGGGTAAAAATCAACTTCAGTGACCCGTACCAATTCACCAGTACAATTTACATTTTCGCGTTTTTTTTGCTGTTATCTCCGAAACAGTTAACTTTGCGAAAAAAATGTAAATGAAAAATTTGTCGGAATTTTAATTTCCTACAAAAAAGGTCCTATCGACCCAATTGCTTAGATTAATATTTCTTGAGATATTGAACTTTAACTTACGAGTAGTATAAAATTTATAAAATATGAAATATTAAATAATAAAAAAAATAATAAATAACAAAAGTTCAATATCTCAAGAAATATTAATCTTAGCAAATAGGTCGATAGGTCCTTTTTTATAGGAAATTAAATTTCCAACAAATTTTTCATTTACATTTTTTTCGTAAAGTTAATTGTTTCGGAGATAACAGCAAAAAAACGAGAATTTTGGGTAAAAATCAACTTCAGTGACCCGTACCAATTCATCAGTACAATTTACACTTTCGCCGCAAAAGGCACTTTTTTAGATTGTTTTATTTTGAGTAAATCGAAACCAAGAACAATATGATAGCATAAAATGCGGCTGAGTTATAGAAATTTGAAAAAAAAAAAAAATTCGATTTACGTGTTTTTAGATGGAAAATCTTCACACGCTTTGGGAAAGTACTTAGAATTAATATTAAGGGCTGTAACTTTCAGGGAATTTCTTCTTCGACATATCCAACAAAATTTCGGGTGGGGACTGAAAAAAAAAAATAGTCGAAAAAAAAAATCGCCCTAATATATATATAGCATAAATAATCTCTTACGTGAGTTTCGTTTGTTTCAGTGTTTCTATTGTAAAGTATAATCGCATGCACGAAATAAATATTGAAGAGTCTCAAATATAGTATTTCTTACCTTATACGATTTTTCTTTGGAATACGAGGGACGACAGTGATTCACCGACTTTACCGCCAAAAGAGAAGGCCGGTGTGTGAAGAGTACGAATGACTTTGAAATCTGGAAAATATAACAGAAAAAAATTATGTTCCATAAAGGACGCTGGACATTCATCAATGTATTGCGAGATTTTTTTTTACATTTCTTATGTTCGATGCAAAATTTCGATAATTTATTAATACTGTAACGAAGATTTACATTTAAATTCGATTAGACTATTGAAATATCATTTTATAAACGATCTTTACCATTCTCGAAATGCGCCATCAACTCGTTCTTGGTCCAATTGCACGATGATATTACTAGATAACCATCCGGCACAAGAATACTGCAAACATTTTTTATGTATTTCCCTCTTTGTCCATGAGGATCCTCGGGACTGAGGCTTATCGCATCGTAAGTTCCCTTGTCGTGAATCAATTTATAATTGTTCGTCAACGAACTCTTCTCAATGTTGAGAATATCGCAAACCATTAATTTGACCAATGTCGTATCGACCTCACTGTCGAGCAACACTTTGGTCGCGAGATCTATGGCTTTTTGGGAATAATCGACTCCGGTGAGATCGGTAAAGCCATTTTTCGTCAATTCTACGAGAGTCCAACCGTTACCACAACCGATATCAATGATTTTATCGGTCCGAAATAATTCCAATTCTTCGCTTATACATCTGTGTAAAAGGACAAAATTTGAACGATAAAGACGATGTACACTACTCAGTCAAATTGTGACGCACAATGGAATTATTATCGTACAGTGGTAAAGCGAATTTTTGATTCCTTGAGGGGGAAAACGGGCACGAATTTTGTTATGTATACAACATCGTGCACTATTGTTTCATGATACTGTGCATTCCCTACCGTATCAGAGGATGAAACGGTAAAGAACGATTGAAATTACTAAAATTCCATCTTAAACACTTTTCTCATAGATGGCGCCACAATGAAGTTTTCAGAGTGCAAATCTACTTCAAAACAAGTGGGTGGTACCTGAGGTTCTTTAGTTTTAACAATAAATACAATTCAATAAATTGACCGTGTTAATATTCACCTAACGACTTTACGAGCATTGTGCTCGCCGAACCAGACTTCACCGACGTCACCGTGATCTTTAAAATTGTCAATTTCCCGATCGTAAATCTTTTCCCAACTGCGTAAAACAACAATTAGTGTGTAAAACATTGTTTATCTTTCTTTGCGAGGTTAGAATAAAAGTGTTTTCAATTTGCCACTGCAGTTACTCACTAATCCAACGTGCCCAATTCCGATGCGTTTAATTCTTCATTCTCGCACATAATTAACAATATTCCTCTTACTCCGCGTGTCGTCTTGAATTCTCCGTGAATTACAATATAAAAACAATATCAAAAACACGTAGTTTCCAACAACTCTCTGTCATTAATGTAAATATGTAATTTTACCGCGTGTCGCGTGTTTCCAAACGCGAGCCAACCTAACACTTCCCAGTGACATAACCTAACCTCACTAATAACAGTGAAAACGAAAATAGAAAAAAAAAAACAGGTGCGACGTGTTTCTTTCTCGAAACTATCGTGTCATCGAGTGTCATTATTATTCCGCGGTGATAATACTCGTTTGATTCGTGGCTACAACAATTTGTTTTTCGTCCATCAAAGTGTCGAAGGAATCTAGCGGTTAAAATGAGTATTGTTAAATTAACGAATATCCTTTCGTTCGGTGAGTACTGTATGAGGTTTGCGAAAGAAATGCAAAAAAAACTTGACCACCAAAACAAACAAACAAAATCATTGAGTCGATGATAATTGATGATTTAGGGAAACAGTACACGAGAAATTTATCCTCGAACGTAAGAGCACTGTCGGTAGCGACGCAGCCAAATTACGATGAGCTTGTTAGACCAAAAACCGCTGTTTTGATGTTAAATATGGGAGGTCCGACGACTACCGATCAAGTACCTGAATATTTACTGCGTATCATGACGGACCGCGACATGATACAACTACCTGTTCAAAGGTTCATACGCTATATTTATCATTGAATAGTTACGTAAACGAGGACAAAAAAAAGAAAACACAAGAAAATATATTTAATACACGTATTGCAGTCGATTGGGTCCGTGGATAGCCAAGCGTCGTTCATCCGACGTACAAAAGAAATATGCCGAAATAGGAGGCGGTTCGCCTATTCTCAAATGGACAAATCTTCAGGGCAAGCTGTTGTGCGAGAATCTAGACAGAGTTTCGCCGGAGACAGCGCCTCACAAGCATTACGTAGCTTTTCGTTACGCCGATCCTCTCACCGAGGAGACGCTACAGCGAATAGAGGAGTAAGAAAATTTGTCTAAACGTAGTGGAAAGGAATTTGGAAAGAATCGAGTATTGAGGAAAGATTATTGGAAAGTTTGTTTGATATTTCAAATTTTTATCTCGTCATCGACTCGACTAGAAATTCAATTTTTAACCCTCGTACTTCCTTTGCATTGAAATAGATATAACGTCAGTTGAAAAAATTCTCTCCAAATTATTTGCCAAAGAGAAGTCAAAATTCCGAATTTCTCAATTCCTCCCAACAAATTTAGAATTCTAAATATTTGATTTCTTCGTGACAAATTTTTTCTTATTAATTCTAGAGACGGTCCCGAACACACCGTTATATTCTCTCAGTATCCTCAGTATAGCTGTGCGACAACGGGATCTAGTTTTAACGCCATTTATCGATATTACAAAGACAGGTAATCAGGATCATCGTGGTCGGTAGGATGGAAAATTGTTATTTATTTTTTTTTTTTACAAAATCAACAGAATTTAGTTTTTGTCGAAACAATTTTGTTTTGTAAAGTAAAAAAAAATTTATTTTTATTCGCAGGCAATTGCCGAAAAGTATGAAATGGAGCGTGATAGATAGATGGTCGACGCATCCACTGTTAGCAAAAACTATAGCGCAAAGGATCGAGGAAGAGTTGAAACATTTTTCAAAAGACGAGAGGGATCAAGTGATATTAATGTTTTCGGCACATTCGTTGCCACTGAAGGTCGAGTTACAAAAAGAAACCTAAGTTTTCGTCATTATCGTTAGTTTTTATTTAATCTTTTTTAAAGTTTCCTAGTTCTCACATTGATCGTTTCCGATACGCAATAGGCTGTGAACAGAGGAGATTCGTATCCGTCCGAGGTAGGCGCAACTGTTCATGCGGTAATGCAGGAATTGAATCACAAGAATCCTTACTGCTTAGTGTGGCAATCAAAGGTATAACACAAATAATAATACGAATAATCTTTATTATTGTCCATTAGAGTAGCTAATGTACGAGAAATGCGAAACAAGCACAAATCTAAAAATACAAATCTTGACGCGCGGGTAAATTGACGACCTTCAAATCCATTTCCCGTCAATTGATCAATTCCCTGATCGTGCAATGCAATCTTTTGCGGAATTCCACAATACCAAACGCCTCGCGTTTGATATTTTTTCTAATTCACGTTATCGTCCGTCTCGATTGGACAAAATTTCAATTCGGTGATTGTGCAAAAAAAAAAAAGAAAAAAATCGTGACGATTGTTCTCTCAGGTTGGACCATTACCGTGGTTAGCACCGTTTACCGACGAGGCTATCAAGGACTACGTAAAAGCCGGCAAAAAACATTTCATTCTCGTCCCGGTCGCTTTCGTCAATGAGCATATCGAGACTCTTCACGAGATGGACATTGAGTACTGTCACGATTTGGGCAAGGAGGTAAAATAAAAAAAACACGAGCGAGGATAGGAGTTGAAACTGAGAGAAATTAATTAGTTGTTACTCGTCGTTTGCGCGAATTAAGCGTGCTTGATGCACGGGCACAGAAAAAAAAATTAAATTCAACGAAAGTTGAAAAAAAAAATGGAATTTAAGATACTAAGTACTTTTTCCAAACTATAATAATACCGAGAAGATTTTAATAAAGTAATTTTTTTAAGTTTACCAAACACTCAGGAATTGTTTCTTTTTAACATTAGATGAAAAATCTTTTGAATAAATGAACTTCAATATTTGATATCACAAATTTTGAAAAGCCCGAAACGTTTTATTAAGAAGAGAAAAAAATATTAAAAGTTCAATTTACATTTTCTATCGAATGCAATTTTTTCATGGCACACGCTCGATATTCTCAACGAAACGTTCCTATTTATCGTTATGATTTATTTATTTTTTCGTTTTTTTTTGCTTTTTAGTTGGGAATTGAGAATATAAGGAGAGCGGCTGCGCCTAACGATCATCCGATATTCATCGATGCCCTGACCGACATCGTTAGCGAACATTTGAAATCCAATCGACCGTTAAGTCCAAAATTCTTAACGAGGTGTCCGCATTGCGTAAACGCAAATTGCGGTTTGAGCAAAGCTTGGTACTCCAAGATCTGCAATGTATGACGATATTGAGGACGCTGCGATACGCTGTAAAGCACATTCTTTTAATGAGAGTGCGGAATTTTTTATTGAAAAAAAATAAAAAAATCAAACAAAAAAACAAAACAAGAGAAACAGTCTTCGAATTTGTATCTAGAAAATATTTATATTATATAAATACTTGAAAATATATAGGCTATAGGGTTGATGTACTATTTTTTGGGCCATTTTCACTCTTAAGATATTTTCATCATTGTTTTTCATATTTCACGATAATCTAGTTATGTGGAATGTTTTGAGCTGATAGTTCAAAAATTGCTCGCGTTATGCTCTTGAGGCATAAAAAAAAATTATTCAAAATCGTGTAAAATCTGAATGAGGAATTAAAACTCGACGAAAATTATATCAGACAAAGCAAGCTGACAGTACCACTCGCATACAAAATTTCGACCTCGTCGATTAAGTAAAAATCAGAATTTTCGAATTTCAGGGAATTAACAATTTTTTTTTTCATTCAGGAAAAATCCTGAATATTGAGTGTCGGTCGTGTTTGTTTTCTCAATGCGAGAACTCGTAGCATCGTCTTATTGACGAATTGTACTTATCTACGATCGCTACTGACGGGATGTACGATCGTAATAAATAACTCTCTATCTCTATATCTGCCTACGCTTCAATCACTACAAATCGTAGAAACGAGTTCAACCAGCGACATATCGACTAACCTTGAATTTGCATTCGAACAGGTCCAATTACGTTGAAGCAAACATTGTTCACTTTTACAAATGAAAACAATAAAGTACCCTCGACGGGTGATTCCATAAGGTTAATTTATGGATTTTTTTGTTTCTTCGCTCCAAATTTAATTAATGTACTTTCGAGAATGGCCGCAATGGCGCTCGTGTTTTTATAAAAGATACAGTCGTGTTTCGATCTCGTGCGATAAAAGATTGACATTGACAATCAATTAAATCTCGCTGTGCGTGAATAACGCACGTTGCGAATATGCGCCGAAAAAATCACGATACGAAACTTTTATATTTACCTCTTGGAATATATAGACATGTATATTAGGGTGGGTCAAATAAAATGACTAATTTTTTTTTCCTCGATATTGAAAAATGTATTGTTTGGCATCTCAAAAAAAAAACCCTCTGCAAGTATGAGCCCTTCATAATTAAATTAGGAGGTCCCTCATCGCGAATTTTTATTTCCCATTTGAATAACATGGAAACATTTTTTTTTAACTTTAGAATTTTATTAGACTTAAACCGTTGATGTTAGGAGAATCTTTTAGCACATTTTTGTAGAACGTGTGATGCTCTACAAAAAAAGCTCTCTTGTGTCTAATCGATAAAAGTAACCGTACAAAAAATAATCGGTGATAATTAGCTCTGGATTCTACTTATCTCGGTTATTAGTACATAAATTTCAAATTTTTTAAAATTCTAGTTATCAACTTGAATAAATATACTACTAATATATTACTAATATACTAATATACTAATATATTACTAATATACTAATATACTACTAATATATTACTAATATACTAATATACTACTAATATATTACTAATATACTAATATACTACTAATATATTACTAATTGTTTTCAAACAAATATGAGAGAATCCAGAGCTAATTATCACCGATTATTTTTTGTACGGTTACTTTTATCGATTAGACACAAGAGAGCTTTTTTGTAGAGCATCAAATGTTCTACAAAAATGTGCTAAAAAACATCAACGATTTAAGCCTAATAAAATTTCAAAGTTAAACAAAAAATGTTTCCATGTTATTTAAATGGGAAATGAAGATTCGCGATGAGGGACCTTTTAATTTAAATATGAAGGGCTCATACTTGCAGAGGGTTTTTTTGCGATACCAAACAATACATTTTTCATTATATCGAAGAAAAAAAAAATTAGTCATTTTATTTGACCCACCCTAATGTATATATATATAATTTGGACCGCTAACGAGCAGAAGGACTTAATCAACAATACGTGTATGCTCAGCAAAATTTGGACAAGTGTGAAGAAAGGTTTTTTCCCTGCGAATTATTGCACTAAGGTGCTTCCACATTAGTCGAGACATTTTTGACATTAAAGTTTGTAAAAATTAGTTGTGTACTCGGAAGTTTTCAAAAATCGTGTTCGCCCGTTGGAAATACGTCGCAAAATATGTGAATTCAGCTTAATGCAATCAAGCATCTAAAGGTGCCTAAAGGGTTTACTGCATCTTTGTTTCGTTAGTGTGAAATTTTGATTTATCAAAAATTGCGCTTAATTGTTGAAGATTTTTCTCAAAATATAGCACGTAAATGCAATTATTCTCGAAAGTGTTTCCTCCGTTACTTCACCATTTGTCAATCTGAAAAATATATTTGTCCAGTTGGACTGCGTCCTGTAAAATTACGTTTTATTGTGAGAATTTTTCGGCAAATGTGCACGCACCTTAATGCTATAATATGAAAAAGACAAAAAAACGCAAGTCTCGCTATGCAATGTTTCTGCATTTGGGGGGTTATATGTGGGAAATTGTGTGGGTTACGTTGTTTGCTTTCTATCAGTCGATATGTACATGTATATAGCTCACGTACATATGCAATAGTACGCGTTTTATTTACGCGTCATCGAACCGCATGCGCGTCGTTGCGCCTCCTGGTGCAAATAAGGTTCTCGTCGAGACAGTGACGCTCAAAGATGGCGGCGGGCCATGGTGTTCCGTGTGCCCGCTGTCCGCCGTAATAAAGAGCGAAAGAAAAATAAAAAATCGAGAAAGAAAAGTTTTGACGTTATATTGGGTCCTAGTATGTCGTAGGATTTTATCCGCTGTTCGGAGAGGTTATGTATCTAGGTCTTGTTAGTTATTCTTTACATATAGCGTAGGTACGAGGAATCAACGAGAATTGAAATAATTTAATTCGCATTGTGCGCGCTCAGCAATCGTCATACATTTATATACCACTTATTGTCCATATATATATATGCATGTATATTAGGGCGATTTTTTTTTCAGTCTCCACCCGAAATTTTGCTGGATAGGTCGAAAATAAAATTCCCTGAAAGTTACAGCCCTTAATATTAATTCTAAGTACTTTCCCAAAGCGTGAGAAGATTTTCCATCTAAAATACAAGTAAACCGATTTTTTTTTTTTTTTCAAATTTCTATAACCCAGCCGCATTTTATGCTATCATATTGTTCTTGGTTTCGATTTACTCAGAATAAAACAATCTAAAAAAGTGCCTTTTGCGGCGAAAGTGTAAATTGTAGTGGTGAGTTGGTACGGATCACTGAAGTTGATTTTTACCCAAAATTCTCGTTTTTTGCTGTTATCTCCGAAACAATTAACTTTACGAAAAAAATGTAAATAAAAAATTTGTTGGAAATTTAATTTCCTACAAAAAAGGTCCTATCGACCCAATCGCTTAGATTAATATTTCTTGAGATATTGAACTTTTTTTATTTTTTATCATTTTTATTATTTAATACTTCATATTTTATAAGTTTTATACTACTCATAAGTTAAAGTTCAATATCTCAAGAAATATTAATCTAAGCAATTGGGTCGATAGGACCTTTTTTGTAGGAAATTAAATTTCCAACAAATTTTTCATTAACATTTTTTTCGTAAAGTTAATTGTTTCGAAGATAACAGCAAAGAAACGAGAATTTTCAGTAAAAATCAACTTCAGCGACCCGTACCAACTCACCACTACAATTTACACTTTCACCGCAAAAGGCACTTTTTTAGATTGTTTTATTCTGAGTAAATCGAAACCAAGAACAATATGATAGCATAAAATGCGGCTGAGTTATAGAAATTTGAAAAAATAAATAAAAATTCGATTTACGTGTATTTTAGATGGAAAATCTTCTCACGCTTTGGGAGAGTACTTAGAATTAATATTGAGGGCTATAACTTTCAGGTAATTTCTTTTTCGACATATCCAACAAAATTTCGGGTGGGGACTGAAAAAAAAAATAGTCGAAAAAAAAAATCGCCCTAGTATGTACGTGGATATAAATATGTATGTACCCGCGTAACGAGCAAGGACTACTCTATTTCAAACATTCCGACAGATCGTGACGCTAATAAAAAAAATATAAAAAACCAGAAAAGCAAGAAAACAAAGTACTCTGACAACAGCATCGACGTGTGATCGCGTGAATCGATAGTTTTTTTTCTTCTTCGAAAGTATACGAGCAAATTGTCAACAATTAATGAATAACGATGCGATAAGTGAGAACAATTGAATATACGTTACATTCAATAAGAACGATTTATAAAAGTTCCATTGAAATATATATGCGCGCATTGCCGTCGCGCGTCTAAATTTTGTTTATTGTCGTTCGTCGCGTGTGCGCAGAAGCACACGGGCCCTCGTTCAGCGTGGCGCCGTCCCTGCGCGAAGCGGTAGGGTGGTATATAACCACGGGAACGTCGTTTACGGAGCTCAGTGCGTGTCATGCTTTGAGGGTGCGCGTTACCGTGATGGCGGCAAGAGTGCGGTTGAAGATGCAATGCGGCACAGTGTCGTTAATGAAGTTTGTTGTTGTTTTTGTTGTTGTTTTGTGCGGTGTGGACATTGTTAGTGGTATGTTCGAGCATCATCAATGCAGTCATCAGCATCCACGGCCTCACGAGGTAAGTTTTTACTTTATTTTTCATACTTTCTCCATTCTATTATCGTTTGATGTGCATTTGCGAGGATAAAATTCTCGTGTATTGATGTTTAGGCAGTAAAACCCAAGGGATTACGTATTGTTCCTATATTTCGTCGCATACTCGTCCTTTTCTCTCGCGCTCTCGCTCTCTCGTGTTATTTCGTTCGTTCCTTTTTTTACTTCCTAACCCCCTTCTATCGCTGCTCTGTCTGGCAGTCGCGCCGGTATGTCTCGTGCCACGAGGTCCCTTTTGTGGCGGCGTTCCAGAATCACGGTACGATAAACACAATCGATTGTGTACATTTTTATAATGTGAAAATAAATGTCTCTTTTCATTTCGTTTTTTTTTCTACTTTCTCCACGAAATCCACGTGTTTACGATCGGAAAAATAGATTCGAAAGATGGCGCGCAGTCTTTTTCGTTAAACGTCAAACGGCCATGTTTAGTTCTCTAATTTTCCGAGTTACATTCGAGTGATTCGCGTTATATTTGAGTAATTTTAGGTTAAACTTTCAATTGTTGAAGCTTTTTGACTATTTTGACATTTTACACTTTTCTGGCGACAGCGTTTTATTGTTCTTTTTGTTTTAATTGTTTTTTTTTCTCGAAATTCACGTGTTTACGAATTAAAAACAGTTTCGAATGATTGCGCGCGTTTTTTTCAAACGTCAATCGCCGAGGTTTTTTTACTTTAATCTCGTTTTCAGTTATATTACAGTAATTCGCGTTGTTTTTCAGTACTTTGAGTATAATGATGTTGAAGTTTGCATCGTTGGAACGCAACGCAAATAGGTTTTTAAATTTTCATATTTAGTATTGCTCTTGCTTCTTGTGATCATTTAGGTCCAAGCATTAAAGATTTTTGTCATCGATAATCCAATCTTAAGGGGGATTAATGATGTAAAAAATCCATTTTCGTTGCATTCCAACGATGCAAAATTAAACATCATTGAGTATAATACAGAGTATACTTGAAATCGCTGTAGGTCATTCATTTTGTGCGATCTACAATGTATTTGAAGGAAAAAAAAAGTCAATGCAGAAGATCACAGCCGGGTCGGCCTGGCACGGAATGCCTCACATGTAGTACAATCGATATTAATAATTTATATGAGGAAAATCAATAATACAATTAATTCGGCTATAAACTAAATTCACTCTATTTATAATAAATAGATTCATCCTGTAGGAACTATATATTTGCTTCAACTATAATTTTACTCTTTTACATACGTTATCGCATTGTTTACCGTTTTTCAACATAAAAAAACGTCGCTTTTTCTCATTCAATGCTCTGTACCAATGGGTTTCTCTCTTTCAATTCGTTTCTCTCGTTTCACGTTCTCGTTACAATGAAATATCTCGTTTCAATAATTACGCCGTTTTGTAAATCAACGAGTCACATCATAGGTACGCGGAGTTTCCGTTCATAAAAACCAGCAAATGGTTTTTTTTTTTTCATACGACGCAAATTCTCTTTACTGCGATTGTATGGTTCTCGTTTCTTAGCCTCGTTTCTTAGTTTCAAGTAAAATTGAAGGCTCACATACCGCTGCGCGCGCTGAAATCCGAGTGAATTTGAAAAATTATTATAAAGGTTATATGGTGAAACAAAAATTAAATTGTTGATTTCACATTTTTTATTAACTTTTCAACTATAGGAAGAAAAATGTTTAACATTTTTTTAACAATATTAACATTGTTTTCTACGGTTATAAATAGACCACGGATGAAAACCATGGCGTCTCCTTGTCGACATCATAACTTCACCAAAAATTATTCAATCTCCAAAAATAAAAAAGAATCTAGTGGAATAATATAGTAGTAATAGTCTGACGGAGGGATTTTTTTTTTTTTTTTCAAAAATAAAGAAATTACAGTATTTCAAAATTTAGTATAGCAATAAAAAAAAAAAATCAGTGTTTAATAATTTATAAAAAATTGTCCAACCAAAAAATTAAAAAAACCTCTCGTCAGACTATAGAGAAAGTAATTATTGAGATTTAAAAAAAAAACAGTCAAAAAATATTAAAAATTGACTGAGTTATAGTGCTGACCCTGGTAGAAAAAAAAATTTTCGACAAAAACGCGTTTAAAGTTTCTGGTACCCGTTTCTGTGACCCGATGTCCGGTCACATTTATTGCTATAACTTTGTAACGGAGTGGAATTGTCTTAAAAATTTTTTTTTTTGAAAAATCCTCAAAAGTATAAAGAATAAAAATCTGTAAAAAAAACAAATCGATTTTTTGAAATTTCAGGAGTATGTGAACCCTTAAGTAAAATTATAGTAAAACGTGTAATGAGGATAAAACAAAAAAACGCATATTTAACGGTGACGATGTTCCGATAAACGTTTAGACCTTGATGCTCCATTCGCGTGTTTGATATAAATCCGGTATATCACGAGATGCGAACCCGATTATCTATATATATATATATAGTAGAGAGCAACCACTTTCACGAAGTATTCTGTACTCGGGTTAGATATATATTCGCGGTTCTAACCGTGTATATCCCCACTTTCCCGCGCACGACGTATAGTGAAAGTTTCGTTAGATATATGTATATATATCTATATATGCATGAAATTGGTCGTCGTCTTTCGGAGCGCAGGACCGAGCCAAACTTTTGCTTTTTGACATTCGAGATCTCTCGTTGTCCGAGCACGTGGCAGCTTATTGTATATATGGTATATAAATTTGTCACGTGCTACTTGCGTATATTTCACCGCTCGTATTTAACAAGATTAATGTTAGCGTCGTAAACCGGAAAATCATATGTTTTTATGCTGCTCACCTAATTATCGTGACAGTAATAGTAATAATTATAATGATAAAAGATTTTTTACGGTGAATCGGGACAGATATCTCGCGGCAACGTTTTAACACCAAGTAATTAACAATTCAAAAAAGTTTTTAAGTACGCCTCTGAATAGTAAGTTGGCACAATAAACATAATATTAAAATTTCTAATTAACCTCATAAAAATATACCGATAGTGAGGAAAAAGTATTTATGAAAAAAACAAAAAAATACTTGTACGAAACATAAATGGACGTGAATATCGTAAACCGGAAAATCATATGTTTTTATGCTACTCACCTAATTATCGTAACAGTAATTATAATTATAATGATAAAAGATTTTTTACTGTGAATCGGGACAGATACCATCGCGGTAGCGTTTTAACGCCCAGTAATTAACAATTCAAAAAAGTTTTCAAGTACGACTCTGAATAGTAAGTTGGCACAAGAAACATAATAATAAAATTTCTAATTAACCTCATGAAAATATACCGATAGTGAGAAAAAAGTATTTTAGAAAAAAAATACTAGTACAAAAAATAGATGGACATGAATGTCGTAATCCGGAAAATCATATATTTTTATGCTACTAATTATCGTAACAGTAATAATAATTATAATGATAAAAGATTTTATGATGTTGAAGTTTGCATCGTTGGAATGCAACGAAAATAGACTTTTCACACCATTAATCGCCCTCAAGATTGGATTATCGGTGACAAAAATCGTTAAAAAACGTTTTATTGCGGTCTCCTTCAAGGACCTGGGCCTAAATGGCCACGAGAAGCAAGAGCAATACTGAAAATGAAAATTTAAAAACTTATTTGCGTTGCGTTCCAACGATGCAAACTTCAGCATCATAAGATTTTTTTTACTGTGAATCGGGACAGATATCTCAAGTACGGGATTTAGGTTTTTTATTATCGGAGAAGCGTAATAAGAAGAATAATGAAAATTAGGAATGATGAGGCGCGGCAGCGTTTTAACGCCAAGTAATTACAAATTCAAAAAAGTTTTCAAGTACGTCTCTGAATAGTACGTCGGCACAATAAACATAATATTAAAACGGTAAACCTCAGGTTTAGAGGGCCCCCTTCCGGTTCCTTTCGTAATAGGCTCATTTGACGCGATTTCGCACGCGGAACAACTTTTTCCTCTGACAAAATTGGGGGACGTTATTTATTAAAAAGTTATTAACAAATAAAGTTAATAATTCATATAACTATTTTCCTTATACCAGCCAGTCCCAATCATCTTGTCCTTCACATGTGTTGTTAAGAACACCCCCTGAGTAACATACAACAAGTTTTATCCGTCGCTCATTGTTTGTTAAAAAGTTATTAACAAAAGAAGTTTCATAAATCAAACATAAAATAGTTATACTAGTGTATGGTACACGTATGAGCGGATTGGCTGCCGCCCCCTGTATCCCCCACACACCAGCCCAAAAACAACCCAAACATCAAACAACCCATACAACCCATACAACACAAACAACAAACAACAAACAACAAACAACAAACAACAAACAACAAACAACAAACAACAAACAACAAACAACAAACAACAAACAACAAACAACAAACAACAAACAACAAACAACAAACAACAAACAACAAACAACAAACAACAAACAACAAACAACAAACAACAAACAACAAACAACAAACAACAAACGACAAACGACAAACGACAAACGACAAACGACAAACGACAAACGACAAACGACAAACGACAAACGACAAACGACAAACGACAAACGACAAACGACAAACGACAAACGACAAACGACAAACGACAAACGACAAACGACAAACGACAAACGACAAACGACAAACGACAAACGACAAACGACAAACGACAAACGACAAACGACAAACGACAAACGACAAACGACAAACAGCAAACAACAAACAACAAGTTTGTTGTTTTTGGTTTATTTTTGGGTTGTTTTTGGGCTTGTGTTCGGGGGATGCAGGGGAGGCGCAGTCAACCCGCTCATACGTTTACTGTTCACCATACACTAGTATTAGTATTTCATGTTTGATTTATCAAACTTCTTTTGTTAATAACTTTTTAACGAACAATGAGCGAAGGATAAAACTTTTTGTATGTTACTCAGGGGGTATTCTTAATAACACATGTGAAGGAGAAGATGATTGGGACTAGCTGGTAAGAGGAAATTAGCTATATGAATTACTAATTTTATTTGTTAATAACTTTTTAATAAATAACGTCCCCCAATTTTGTCACAGGAAAAAGTTGTTTCGCGTGCAAAAACGCGTCGGATGAGCCTATTACGGCGGAAATCGGAGTGGGGTCCCCTAAACTTGAGGTTTACCATTAAAACTTCTAATTAACCGCATAAAAATTTACCGGTATCGAGAAAAAAGTATTTATGAAAAAAAATACTTTGAAAAAAAGTATTTTTTCTTTATATGTTTGTCATAATTTTTGTATTATTATCTATTTTATAATTAATTATACGGTATATCTGTTACTGCATATTTTTATATTTTACTTCATAATGTAAAGTATCATATTTCTTTTGCGTTCCATGAAAAAAAAAAAACACAAATGTATCGAAGAAATATAGTAATCGTTACTTTCTCCATTACAATAATCAATTTCTGAAATAATCAAAGTTCCATGCTCAAAATAGCGAAAAGAAATAGAATCTAACTAAAAGTGCACATTAAAAAAAAAATCGCATATATAATGCTGATCGTTTCACAGTAATTGCTAAAATAATAAAAGCAAAAAAAAACGTTACTCGCGTAAACTTACTAACAGTAATTCGCATGAAAATTTCTCTTCATGCATCAGTGTATCTCGTTATCTAGTTGATTGCTCGTGCTCAAATTCACGTTGATGTTCCCGAAAGATCGTACATCCAACGCGCGAAATAGTTAGATCATTCGCGGAATCTCCGACGTTCCGCAGTCATCACTTTCGCTAACCTGAATTCTCCGTCTTTCCCCTCGCTCTCGCGCTCAAAAATTCTTAAATCGCAGATGAGAACGCGACGTACACATAAACATTCATGTATGTAGAGTATAAACCACACACACACACACACACATACATTTATATGGACAAAGCTCCGCGCGACCGCCTAAGTGGCAATTAGCAATTCGTAATTAGCGTTTACGCGAAGGGTAAGTACTCCCACGTGCTCTTACCGGTTTCAATTGCCAGACATACACGGTTGAGAACCGAACCAACCTGTGTTCACTCGGGCGAAACTCGCTACTATATTTACAACGTATATATCGATGGCTTAAAGTGATAAAGGCGTTAAAACTATTGCTCAGCTAAATTCGTTACGCCCTTTTAACTTTATATCATTGATATATATATATAGTGTTATAATATGTGTGCGAGTGTCAAAGGAGTGAATGCCAGGAGTAAGTGAGGACATTTTACCTCACTCGTTCTGTCCGTCCTTCTCCCGTTTCAATATCCTTTGTACATTAAAATCCCACTCCTCAAAGTGTATCAACATCATCTACGGTTGTATTTATTCCGGTAGCCGCGTTTCTCGAGGAACGTAGTAGTACAATCAATAGGAAGCCCGCTACTCTTGTCCGCATCGCACTAAAAATAAAGGGCATTTTTTTAAAATAAGGTTCAGTATCACGTACTGAATGTGAATTAACAAAATGGTTACAAATTAAGGGAGCGGAAGTGCCGTCATTTTGAGGAAAACCGTATTGGCCAATATCTCCGTTACCGTGCACTTTAGGCCAAAAATGGTAATAACCTTTCTTGCAGATAATTGAATTTCTCATCTTTTTTTCTAAATAATTTTTTTTGTATCACTTACCGTTTACGACTTATACGACTGTTAAAATTTATTTATTCACTTTTTGACCTGTATCTCTCCTAATAATTGTTTAAACAATAAAATGCTAATAACTTATCTTTCAAATCCATACATTTTCCACAACTTTTATTTAAAACTTTTTTGTCTAAAATTAATATTCTCAAAGTTATAACGCGTTCAATGTTGCGGTACTGGGTGCAAGGCGAATAGAAACGCGTTATAACTTTGAGAATATTAACTTTAGACAAAAAAGTTAAAAAAAAAGGTGTGGGAAATTTATGGATTTAAAAGATAAGTTATTAGCATTTTATTGTTTAAAAAATTATTAGGAGAGATACAGGTCAAAAAGTGAATAAATAAATTTTAACAGTCGTACAAGTCGTAAACGGTAAATGATTCGAAAAAAATTATTTAGAAAAAAAGATGGGAAATTCAATTATCTACGAGAAAGGTTATTACCATTTTTGGCCTAATGTGCACGGTAACGGAGATATTGGCCAATACGGTTTTCCTCAAAATGCGGCACTTCCGCTCCCTTAATTTGTAACCATTTTGTTAATTCACATTCAGTACGTGATACTGAACTTAATTAAAGAAAAAAAAATGCCCTTCATTTTTAATGCGCCACAAGTTTCTCTATTGATTGTACTATAGCTCGCAATCTTTACGGCATTAACAATAAGATTATAAAGAAAAAAATAGGAGTGCTCGCTCGAGGCGAAAATGATTATTGAAGGATCGGAAGAACATCAATTACGGTTATTTTCACTTTTCATCAAGGGGTAACACCATCTCTAGCGTCAGAAAAAAGGCCTAACTTTGACGACTTATTTTGGGAGCATGAAAAAAGGAATGGGATTCCTTTTCAGAGGGTTCATTTAACACATATTGAAGAGTGAAAAAAAATTTTTTATTACTATTTTGATACAAAATGGCGGCGACAGAGCCCATCTTGAAAATCGATAAAAAATGATGATTAGACAAAGCATTTTTTTTCCTCACCCTTAGTGTCTATGGGTACAAGAGGAAATGCTTGAAGAACACTTCCCTCGGCATCCGGCCCAATTGAAAATCTCGTCCATATGCGGCCTTCGTCGGTTTTACTTCGCGCAATTAACCCAACCGTTTAAGCGAGCTGCCAAAATAAATAAGCGAGAGGATACGAGAGCTCGCGAGATTAATTACACGTCCGCGCCGCCGCCGAGAGCGAACCAACGATAGCCTCAAGCGAATATTCGCATAACGCGCTCCCCGCCCGTATCCATATAGTCTTCGTCTGCACAGTTGTCGCGCATGCATTCCGCGTAAATGCAGCTGCATAAACACATTAACAATCCACGCACATTAATGGTGTGCAAATGCATCTAGCGTATATAACCGCGAGTCGGGACGTTCTAATCGCGATTTATCTTGAAAACTGGTGAAAAAAAAAACATAATACGTTAAATGAATCGTTGCCTCTGTTTAATAGTCCGAGAAGAAAAACTAACAGAGGGATTAGAATGACGAGAAATAAATTATTATCGTTAGGAATAGATGAAAAAATAAAATACAGTTTATTTTATTTTTAACTTAGATATCTTTCAATAACCTTTAATTTAATTTCATATAACTTAAGGTAGTCTGGTAACTTAAGCCGATTTTCATGTCTTTTTTGGAGGGCGTTTTTTTGTAGGAAAATAAAAATGAATCGTTTTGGATATTTAGGATGTTTTTATTTACATATTAAATATACAAAAAAAATTTTTTTTGAACAAATTTAATAGTTTATTATTATTATTATTATTGATCGAAGTTGGCACCACGAAGTTGGCAGCCCGGGTCCTAACTTTTTTTCTACCGAACCGATTGCTTTCAAATTTTAACAGGCTACTCTACACACTTATGGTTCTCGTCGGAACCACCGAGAAATTTTTTCACCCCTAACTTTTTATTTTACAACCCCTTCTTTGCTAAAATACAAGGGCTTTAGCAAAGAAGGGGTTGTAAAAAAAAAAGTTAGCGGTGAAAAAATTTCTCGGTGGTTCCGACGAGAACTATTAGTGTGTAGAGTAGGATGTTAAAATTTGAAAGCAATCGGTTCGGTAGAAAAAAAGTTAGGACCCGGGCTGCCAACTTCGATCAATAATAATAATAATAATAAACTATTACATTTTTTCAAAAAATTTTTTTTTTGTATCTTTAATATGTAAATAAAAACATCCTAAATATCCAAAACGATTCATTTTTATTTTCCTAAAAAAAAACGCCCTCCAAAAAGGACATGAAAATCGGCTTAAGTTACCAGACTACTACCTTAACGCAAAATTAAATTTTTTATATTTCAGGAGAGATTTATAAATATGGATTAGTTTTAGAAAATATTTTTTATTTCAATATGAACATTTTTTAATTACTTTTTTTTAGCCTAGTTATAGCATAGGATGAATTGGTTATAACAGGCCAGTGGAATGACTTTTAGGGATTAAAATAAAAACCGAGAAATTTTTTCACCCCTAACTTTTTATTTTACAACCCCTTCTTTGCTAAAATAAAAGGACTTTAGCAAAGAAGGGGTTGTAAAATAAATAGTTAGGGGTGACAAAATTTCTCGGTGGTTCCGACGAGAACTATAAGTGTGTAGAGTAGCCTGTTAAAATTTGACAGCAATCGGTTCGGTAGAAAAAAAGTTAGGACCCGGGCTGCCAACTTCGATCAATAATAATAATAATAATAAACTATTAAATTTTAAAAAAAATTTTTTTTTTTTGTATCTTTAATATGTACATAAAAACATCCTAAATATCCAAAACGATTCATTTTTATTTTCCTACAAAAAAACGCCCTCCAAAAAAGACATGAAAATCGGCTTAAGTTACCAGACTACTATCTTAACGCAAAATTAAATTTTTTATATTTCAGGAGAAATTTATAAATATAGATTAGTTTTAGAAAATATTTTTTATTTCAATATGAACATTTTTTAATTACTTTTTTTAGCTTAGTCATAGCATAGGATGAATTGGTTATAACAGGCCAGTGGAATGACTTTTAGGGATTAAAATTAAAAAAACCCAACAAGATTGAAAAGAAAAAAATTCGTTCTGTACGTTTAACTCAAAATATTATTAACTAATATATTCTGAAGAAGAATTCAAAGAATTCATGGCGATTTATAAAAAATAAAAAAATTTGACAATAGGCAAAATGATCATTTAGGGAGAATCGTTCACATAATTCGAACGAATGTAAATTCGAATATTTCAACGAAGAGAATTTTGCAATATTAAAAGAAATGGATTTCGGGTTTTTTCTTGTTCAAAATACCAAAATTTCTCGACGAATCACAATGGGGTCATGTTCTATTGATAGTATAATAACGAATGACTAATGTCGTAGACCTTTTGCATCAACAAGTTGACAAGAGCTTCCAATTTTCAGCGACATAAATTCTCTAGTATAATTTATTACGAAGTCAGAAACCGCGCTTGCAACGTTTTTCTTGCGGCGAAAAAGCTTTTTCACTGGAGTAATTAATTTTCGCTGATATTTCTCGGGATATCGTAACGTGTCAGGCAGAATATCGAATCACAGATTCCGCGAGCTTTCCTATGAATTATTGAAAGAAATTCTAGCATCGAAGGGACGCATTGTTCATGCAAAAAATTACATATTTGCATAATAACAGTGGAACGATGCAAGGGAAACAGAACGAATATTTTATATTAAAAGTACGTTTATACGCTTCTGGTTATTTATTCACGGTTTACGATTCCGCAAACATTCTCATATAATTTTTGTCCATCGTTTTTGATTTAGTAATTTTTTAAAAGTGAACAAATCGCTTATAATTTCAGGAACGCATTAATTCCTAACAAATTTTGTCTTTATGAGAAATAATAAAATATGTTTTTGCTAAAATTGTTGAAATTTCGAGATGAACAAATTTTCGATAGTGAATATATTCATTACAAGCAAATCCTTTTAGCAAATACAATTCGGGACATTCGTCACAACGCGAGACGACAGAAATATATTGGAGAAATAGTGGAGTATAGAGTATTGTGTTATTTCGCGCGTTTCGGCCATTCATCATGTTATCATAAATTGGATATGATTCATTTATGAGCTGTGCGTTATTGATCGCGTGGGCGTCATGGCATATTTTGAAAGGACAATCCTACCGTAATATTGCATCCCCACTACCAAAAAATATCCTCTACCCGATGGATATGCAACAAAGTGATGCAAAAAAATTATGGAAATTGAAATTTGCATATTGCATCTACGTCATTTTTCCGCCGTTACAACATTTTCCTCAATGGGGGAAGAGACTTTTTCAATTTTTGTTTCCTCGTGGAGAAAGCAATGTGCAAGATTTGAATTGCATCATTTCTTTTTTTTTCCCAAAGGAGACAGTGTGAGGATTACTTGATTTTTAAAGAATTTTCCGAAAATTTTATATCTTAAATGTAGATTGCTTCGTTTTACTTGCATGCAAAATTTCGATCAGATCGTTCGAGCCATTTCAAAGTTATAAATAATCGATTTTTTTTTGACTCGTCACACATACACCAACACACAGAAAGCAATGAGCAAGATTTCATTCACATTCTTTTTTTCTTTCCCCAAAGTTGACGGTGTGAGGATTACTTGATTTTCAAAAGAATTTTCCGAAAAATGTAATACCTTAAATGTCGAATGCTTAGTTTTACTTGCATGTAAAATGTCGACCAGATCGGTTGAGCCATTCCAAAGTTATAAAAAAAAGATTTTTTTTTAAACTCGTCACATCCACACCCACACACAGAAAGCAATGGGCAAAATTTAATTTGCATCATTTCTTTTCTTTTTCCAAAGTTGACAGTGTGAGGATTGCTTGATTTTCAAAAGAATTTTCCGAAAAATTTAATAGCTTAAATGTAGAATGCTTAGTTTTACTTGAATGCAAAATTTCGACCAGATCGGTTGAGCCATTCCAAAGTTATAAAAAATAGATTTTTTTTAAACTCGTCACACCCACACACAGAAAGCAATGGGCAAAATTTAATTTGCATCATTTCTTTTCTTTTCCCGAATTTGATAGTGTGAGGATTACTTGATTTGTAAGAATTTTCCGAAAAATGTAATACCTTAAATGTAGAATGCTTCGTTTTACTTGCATGCAAAATTTCGACCAGATCGGTTGAGCCATTCCAAAGTTATAAATAATAGATTTTTTAAAAACTCCTCACACACAAATCCACACACAGAAAGCAATGAGCAAGATTTGATTCACATTCTTTTTTTCTTTCCCAAAAGTTGACGGTGTGAGGATTACTTGATTTTTATAAAATTTTCCGAAAAATTTAATATCATAAATGTAGAATGCTTCGTTTTACTTGCATGCAAAATTTCGACCAGATCGGTTGAGCCATTCCAAAGTTATAAATAATAGATTTTTTTTAAACTCCTCACACACAAATCCACACACAGAAAGCAATGAGCAAGATTTGATTCACATTCTTTTTTTTCTTTTCCAAAAGTTGACGGTGTGAGGATTATTTGATTTTTAAAGAATTTTCCGAAAAATTTAATATCTTAAATGTAGATTGCTTCGTTTTACTTGCATGCAAAATTTCGGCCAGATCGGTTGAGCCATTCCAAAGTTATAAAAAATGGATTTTTTTAACCTCGTTACGCACACACCGACACACAGAGGCACGCATATCCATCTGAAATTTTTTTTCTGAATGAGTTTTTCCAATGTTCCGGACCATTTTTAACACGGTGACATTAAAAACACGGTTCTTTATATCTTCGTGAAAACAAAACGCACTCCACGAGTAAACAAAACAATGAGAAATAATCTGAGGGATTTTTTTCACAATTATTCGACGTCGCTTTATATAACCCGTACGATGGGCCATTACTGTGACAATTCAATTTTTTACGCGCCCTCCTACATCAATTTATAGTTAACTCGAAAAAAGTTTGTATTTTTTTTTGCAAATAATATGCAAATATTGCAAATAATATGCGTTTGAAAGAATTTAGCTTCTCGTTACTAGTGTATTCCATTTTATATTGAAATCCATAAAAAACGAGCGCTATATTCCCTCTCGATAAATTAAAATATTGTCAATTTCTCAACAGTTTTGCATTTGACCAAAACGCCACATATAGACATTCATGCACTTTTTCCTCGTCAGCTTCCCTCCCTCCGCGGTGCACAGTGACGAGATTTTCATCTCTTCGTTCTTCGTTCATTTGATTCTTTCACGCAATTGGCTTCAGGGTGTGCGTGCACGGCTATGAAAACACGTTCCCCTATATGCATATATATCTATCTAAACCCCGGTATATGATGCGTGTATTTACTCTGCCGAATTCGTTTCATTTAGCGAATATACATGCATGACAAATGTAGCAATAGAGGGGCAAAAAACGGCTGAGTCCAGAATATATATATAGATTTGGATCCAGTTACTCGATTAAATATTGCGTTCGTTAGGTTATAGTATTGGCAGAACCAACGTGTTCGATTTATCCTCATATCCGCGGCTCTCCGGGCTGAAAGATTGAATATCAAAAATATAAAAAAAAATTTGTTTATAAAATGAACGGAAACAAATTTTATACCGCGGCCATGGTATTCGCTCGTTGATGTTTTTTCCCGCGTGCTCATGAAACATTGACTTGTTCAAAACGATGAGGGTACGTACAATTATTGTGTGCCTGATGGGTACGTGGACCAAAATGGGGTTTTTTTTTTTCCTACACATATATCCGATTTCACATATAGATATTCGGTCGAATCATTTTGTCGACCATTCGATCGATACAATTTAATTTCGTCGGTGGCCAGAAATTTCGTTGATTATACTATTTCGTTCGCGCAATTTATGTTTTCGCCCCCCCTATATCGGATTTATCGTGACATTGTTAATAATATTTCGTCGGAACAACGATCACCTCATTTACGACGTGGAAATGAACAAATTCTTGCTGAGAGCATGTGAAAGACTATGAGAAACTCCAACAATGTCGGCATATAGTGGGAACCGTTGAAATTTCGGTAACATTCAAGACACATGTGCCAGTTACGCAATTCAACCGTACCGGATGCAATGCACTATGTATTTTAGTATTGTAACCTCTAATTTGCCAGCTACAACCCGAAAAACTCACGGAAATTGCCTGTAAACTGAAAATTAAGTAAGGAAAATCTCGCGTTCGAGTCTGGAAGTGGCGCCAGTGGAATATAAAGGAAACCAAACCTACCTTTCTACGATTGCTGTGCAGTTTTTTCTGGCCAAATGCCATTTCGTTAATTTTACAAATACAGCGAGAAATAAATGCTCGTTCGTTAGAGTCTTTATCCGTCTACATCAGAAGGGTGACATTTTTCAGAATTACGCTATACAATAATAATTATGTCCACTTTTATTTTAGACCTCTCCGTTTTTAGCTGAAAATGTACATTTACGTTTTGAATTTTAACATCTTATGATCCTTACGATATAGATAGAGATGTCCAGAAATACTTGACCGAAGATCAAATCATTCCTTTTCACAGTTTAGCAATGCCGTTTGGGCGAAAATTTCAATGCCTTCTGCCGGTAATGCAGAATCGATAAAACAGATCTTTCCTACATTTGCAGATGCTTAGCGTGTTATCCAAAGGTTTAGTTCAATGAAAAATTGAGAGAATGTCGAGAAATGTTTATATGTTTCCGTATAGATAGCTTCCGTATTCCATTTGCGGTGTTTCGCAGTGATTTACTAACCAGTTTCACATAATTCGTGCCTCAAAGCTGCTTTAGTGATGTTTTTTTTTGCCATTATTATTCTTTATCGTCAATAATTTTTGGTACTTCAGTGTCGTTGATCACGTCTGTTTTTTTAACGGCATTTCGATATGTACGAGGTCTGTTAAAAAAGTATCGCAAATTTTTAATTTCCGCGGGCTGGGTATATTCGATTTTCGATTTTTTTGTGGCGTTAGGTTGGTCACTCATGTCCCTCACTTATGCTGAAAAAATCGGCCATTTTGAATGTTTAGTTAATTGTTGACAGCTGTTTTGGGTTAGACGTGTTTTGGCTTGTCTTTGATTTTTGCCTATTCCAAAAAATGGATCAAAGAATCTGTATCAAATTTTGTGTGAAAAACAAAATTAAGTGCGCAGGACGCATTCCTAATGTTGACTGTGGCATATGGTGAAGCTACCTTGGACCAAAGCAACGTTTATCGGTGGAACAAAATGTTCTCAGAGGGCCGAGAAGATGCGAACAACGAAATACGTTCCGGACGCCCGAGCACATCAACAACGGACGAAAACATTGACGAAGTGAAGAAAATAATATTGGCCAATCGTCGAATCACCGTTAGAGAAGTTGCCGAGGAACTAAACATATCGATTGCCTCGTGCTATTCGATTTATAACAATGATTTGGGCATGAGACGGGTCGCCGCGAAATTCGTGACAAAATTGCTCAATTTCGAACAAAAACAGTGTCGCGTTAACATTGCTAAGGAGCCGTTGGACTCGGTCCGCGACGACCCAAATTTGCTCCAGAGGGTCATAACTGGTGACGAATCATGGGTTTATGGTTATGACGTGGTAACCAAAGCTCAATCATCGCAATGGAAGCTGCTTTTTTGGAATAGGCAAAAATCGAAGAAAAGCCATAACACGTCTAACCAAAACAGCTGTCAACAATTAACTGAACATTAAAAATGGCCGATTTTTTCAGCATAAGTGAGGGACACGAGTACCAACCTAACGCCACAAAAAAATCGAAAATCGAATATACGTAGCCCGCGGAAATTCAAAATTCGCGATACTTTTTCAACAGACCTCGTATTCAAATACTCGTTGAATTTAACTTTTAGGAGTGAGCCCATCCAATCGAACATATCCATGAATCGATAATACGTCTCATGTTCAACAAGCACTTAAAATTCTAACGGTCGATCGCCGTCCAATTCTCTTGTAATTAAATACGAGGGGGGACCCAAAAAAAAAACGGGAATTTCGTCATAATTTCTTTATTTTTTAATATTTTTACACCAAATTTTGATCACCTCCAAAGTATTCTCCTTTGACCACAACGCACCTCTGCAAACGATCCTTCCAATGTTCAAAACATTTTATAAATTCACTTATCGTAATGTTCTTTAGGCCTTCCAGCGATTTTTGTTTTACCTCCTCCACAGTGGCAAAACGCTTGATTGCTGCTTTGTTTCGGGGTCGTATCCATAGCACCACGATTCATTACCAGTAATCACCTTGGAAAAAAGTTCAGGGTCCTCTTCGAGCTGATTTTAAAGTTCAAAACATGCCTGAAGTCGACGCTCCCTTTGCTCGTCCGTGAGAAGGCGAGGGACAAATTTGGCTGCAACTCTGCTCATGTGCAAATCTTTGGATAAAATCCTCTGAATTGAACTCCATGATATCCCAGACATCTCACAGAGTTTATCAATGGTTCGGCGACGGTCTTCACGAATGAGAGCATTGATTTTGTCGACATTTTCGTCACTTCTCGACGTTGAGGGGCGTCCTGAACGGGGTTGGTCTTCAATTGACATTTCTCCATTTTTAAAACGTGAAAACCACTCGTAGACTCTGGTTTTACTTAGGGCAGCATCTCCATAAGCAGTCTTAAGCATTACAGTAGTTTTCGCGGCCAATTTCCCCAAAAGGAAACAAAATTTCACCGCCGCGCGTTGCTCTCGACAATCGGCCATCACGTTTTCGCCGAAATGGAAAAAGTTGTTTTACTACAAAAGTGCCCACGGGCGAACCGATGCACTCACGGCGACAGAACTTCGCACACTAACTCAGGAGACGTGTCCCCAACGGACACCTGGTCGAGCAATGGGTTCCCCCACTCTCCCTCCCCGCCACAGCGCAATTCCCGTTTTTTTGGGTCCTCCCTATAATGATGTATCCTTTGGGATTTCGAATCAATGAATTGACGAAAAATTTTCTTCACGAACGATCGTATCGTCATTTTGACTTTATGAAAAGAGACATTGAATAAAATTCGGCAGATTCGCGCCGTTCTCGACACCCACCCTTTCAAAGCCATGGTCATTCGTTACCGGAACTTTGGCATTAACGTATATACGAGTAAATCGTCAACCACCTGTGCTCGTCCGCTAAAGGATACACAACTCGTTTGCGATAATGTCTCTCTCGTATAATATATATCCCTGTTGCAGTCGAATATTTGCCGTTTATTAACTGTACCTCGCTCTTCGTTACCCTATGCGATGCGGTTGATCTTGTTTACTTGCATTTCCGTTCACCCCGTTCCACCATTGCAGTTGTATAAACATACATAATCTTGCTTTATACACGGGATGTCCTGTTTTTTAATATACGTTCGTCTCGATTACCAACAATATTTTTTGTCTTGTAAAAAAAAAAACGCTTCCGTGTCTCTCGTTAGTTTAGTCGAAAAATTTCAAGGAATTCCTGATGACGGTGAATCTCTACACTATAAGAATCCAATTGTCATTCTTTACTGTCTTTTCGTCTAGCAAACGCTGTACACACTTACGAGTATCTATACAGTTATGTTTATGACGTTATGCCTCCGATGTAAAAACATTTGTAAGTCTGTAAAAACATTTGTAAGTGTGTAAAAACATTTGTAAGTGTGTAAAAAGCGGCTACCATAGAAAAGATAGGAAAGAACACACGATTTTGTGCATTGTGCCGAGATCTCAAAGTCACTTGTTGTAAAAAAAAATGAGAATTTCATACCATGTTTTGTAGACTGAACAACAGAGCTTCTCCGTCATCGACAAAACCAAGCATATAAACAGACAAAATATATGAAATATAACATTTTAACTCTCATTTGACGTTTACCATTTGACCATTACTCTCGCCCAAGATAAGCGGACATTGTTTCACGAAAATTTACATCTCTCGCGATAACTCAATAATTTTTAATGAAGAACATCCAAAAATAAGGACACCCTGTACGTATATTGACGTTGTCGGTGCAGTGACGACCTGTCGATTCATCGGCACCCGATATCGTCAATATATTGCACCCGCGGTTTGTATGTATAATTAATTTCGTCGGGACCGGGGGAATATAGCGAGAATGAGGAATATATAGATTGACATATAGATAACATCGTGTTGGTTCACGCTACTTGTGTATCATATATCCAACGGCTCAGAGTGTTCTAAGTGGCAACATCTGCGAGTTGATGATGCTACCACTCCGCCACTATACTCTCGCGAAACATCCCATGTACATACATATATGTATTTGCGTATGGAAACCGATCGAGCCGTATAATGTCTCCGGCAGAGGAGTCAGGAGCGTCGAAATAGCCACCGAGAGTGATCAAATATTTATATCTCGCGTCACCCGCGCCCCCCTCATGTGCGGTACTCGCGCAACGTGTGGTGGAGATGCCCGGAGAATTGTGTTCGATTATTCCGCGTTTCACCATCCGATCTCGTGTGCCACTCGCGATCGAATGTTTCCGGGGGATCGGTGGATTGCGGGAGGGCGACGGGAGGGGACGGGACGGATAAATAAAACACGTATAACGCATACCCAATCGTTCAAACGGAGAAATAATGTTGCGATGAATTTTACATTTATTGCCGCACACGAATGGCATGTTTTGTGCATCATACATTTTACATTGATCCCCGGAGAATTTACGGGCGCGTTACGTGGACCTCTTTTTTTCATTTTATATAGTATATTTGCAAATTTTTTCTGAAAAAAAAAAAAAAAAACACACAACGAGAATTGGAATACAAATTGAATTGGAAAAGAAAAGTCTGCGATTGTTGAGAGGAAGAGAGCGTGCAGATTAGAAACTTGCACATCGCTTCCTCGAGGAAGCAATGAACAATTTTGTAATTTGCTTTATTTTACTCTGTGTAAAAATACGAGATAGATTGCGAGAAACATAGATAAAAAGGGTTTTAATTTTTGTCATTTTCTGTAACTGTAAGCTAGAGTTTATATATATATTAATGCCACTTAAAGTAGTAGTCTGGTAACTTAAGCCGATTTTCATGTCTTTTTTGGATGGCGTTTTTTTGTAGGCAAATAAAAATGAATCGTTTTGGATATTTAGAATGTTTTTATTTACATATTAAAGATACAAAAAAAAATTGTTTGAAAAAATTTAATAGTTTATTATTATTATTATTATTATTGATCGAAGTTGGCACCTCGAAGTTGGCAGCCCGGGTCCTAACTTTTTTTCTACCGAACCGATTGCTTTCAAATTTTAACAGGCTATTCTACAGACTTATAGTTCTCGTCGGAACCACCGAGAAATTTTTTCACCCCTAACTTTTTATTTTACAACCCCTTCTTTGCTAACGTCCTTTTATTTTAGCAAACAAGAGGTTGTAAAATAATAAGTTAGGGGTGAAAAAATTTCTCGGTGGTTCCGACGAGAACTATAAGTGTGTACAGTAGCCTGCTAAAATTTGAAAGCAATCGATTCGGTAGAAAAAAAGTTAGGACCCGGGCTGCCAACTTCGATCAATAATAATAATAATAATAATAAGCTATTCAATTTTTTCAAAATTTTTTTTTTTTGTATCTTTAATATGTAAATAAAAACATCCTAAATATCCAAAACGATTCATTTTTATTTTCCTACAAAAAAACGCCCTCCAAAAAAGACATGAAAATCGGCTTAAGTTACCAGACTACTACCTTAAGGGGCAAATAGGGTTAAGACAGCGTTTTCTCAATGATTTTCATGAATTTTTTTATAGTATAAAAAACGAATATAATTTATTGAAACTTTGAGAATATTTTGTACATATATTTAAGTATATACTATAAAATTTTTGAAGAATTTTCTTGAAAAACACCGGGGATATTAGCGACCCCATATTGCAGGTCACAATCAGACTCAGTATTTTGCGTACATTCTAGAAGCCGCAATTTTCATCTGAAATCAAACGAGGTTGGAATTTACTTTTATTATATGTCTCTCTTCCATATGAACCTAAATGGTATCAAAAAAATAGAAAATTGAATTTTTTACAGGGGTCAAAACAAAAAACCATGATTTTTTACAACTTTATTTGCAAAAAAAAATTATTTTAAATAATGATAATATTTCGATTTTAGGTTCATATAGAGCGCAATACTATGAAGAAAGTAACTGCCAATTTTCAAAACGATTGGTTGAAAACTTTTCAAACTAGCGTGTACGCAAGTTCAAAAAAAGTCGTTTTCAGAAAAACGCGTTTGAAAAAATAGTACCAAGAAAAAGAAGCAATATGGGGTTGCTAATATTTTATAGTATACACTTAAATATATGTATACAAATTTTATAGTATATACTTAAATATATGTATAAAATATTCTCAAAGTTTCAATAAAATATATTCATTTTTTTTACTATAAAGAAATTCATGAAAATTATTGAGAAAACGCTGTCCTAACCCTATTTCCCCCCTTAATGGCTTATAACAATAGAACGAGTCGGAATTTTCATTAAAAATTTTGGGAACATATTTTTCAATAGTTTTACTAACAATTTATGAAATAAAAAAAAATCGATTTTTTGAACCGTCTAACTCTATTTCCTCCCTTAACGCACTGAGTATGAACTCTACGATAGCGCGAGAAAGCAGTAATAATTTATCGCAGCGCTGTGTGTGAGCGAGCTTGTTTGACGGAAGGGATAGAATATTCTCTCGTAGAATAGAGGAAAAAAAGGGGGATATAAGAATACGAGGACTATAAAAGGATTACCAACAAGGTGTATGAAAAAGAGATAGATAAGATTGAAATGAATTATGCCACGCTTATTGGCCACCCGCCAAACGGTTTACCCAATTTTCTATTTTTCCGCGGTATTTATATATATACAATTTATATCGTACGAAAGCAAGTCATCCTGAAGTCGCTCGGGGGGTGTAGAGTCTCCAACGCTGTTAGGAAGTGAGAGTCTGAACTGCGACCACGATTTGTGTACACGTTCGCCTCCTGGGGCTCTTTCGTTCCGAAATACAAACGCAAACCGCGATTGTCCTCCGTTTCGAAGAACACGAGAGCTTCGAGCTCTCCGCTCACGGTTTATTGTATTTTTTCCCAGAAGCTTCGAGAATATTTGAAAAAAAATGAAAACGAAGAAGTCGAGAACAAATCGCGGTCCCACTCGAGGTCCAATTTCAAATTTTTAAAGTCAAAACGCAGTTCAGAGCATTTTCTGTATCGATATACAGGTGAGAGCAATATTTTTTTGTAGCATTTCATTTAATTTTCGTTCTCAAATTTTTTGATAAAAAAAAGGACACAGATACGTGAGATATCTATTGTATAAATGTATTAAAGGAGGATTTAGCGATTTCAGAGCATAACCTTTTTTTTAAAAGGTTATTTAAAACTTATATCTACTCGCGATGATTTTTTTATGATTCACGAATTACGACTGGATTATATTTCCCTATGGTCCTAGATGGTCAGGGCGGGTATTCCAATGTTTTTCAAAGGGAGACTCGAAAAATGTTATCACGAAAATATTTACACAAAACTCCGATCAATCGACGTTGAATGGAGTTTTGTGTAAATATTTTCGTGATAACATTTTTCGAGTCGAACTCCATTCAACTTCGATTGATCGGATGCGTTATGTGAAACATTGAGAGCTCTCCATCGATTATTCTAGAAGCAATGTCGTTAATTTTCATGTCGTTATTGAAAACTACCAATTTCCACCGGTTACGTTCCGAAAATGGGTATAAACTATGCTTGAAGTACTCGATTGACGTGAATTCATCGGTTAAACGGGAGGGAAGCTTTAAAATTCAAAACCATAGAAAAATGTGTTTAACTTTTTCTATTTTAAGAAATTTGTTTCTTTGCTCCAACGTATAACCTCCCCCTCCCGCGAACGAGGTAACTGATGGTAATTCAGGAATTTTTTTTCGTACCTAAAATACATTTATTTATCGAAAACAGAGGATGATTTTATCTTACAATTATTGAACTTAATATATAATTTTGTTTTTTAAGATATATTTAGAAACTGCCGAGATACAGCAGTGCTCCAAAAAAGTTTTTTTTTTTACGGTGACCACGATAACTCGAGAACGCCTTATCTGAAACATGCGAATAAAATAATTCTGTTAGAAGACATCAATATCTGCTGATTGAACTAAGGATATTTCGAAATTCTGATTTTTACCAAAATGGCAGTGGTTTTACTGGAAAATCACTTTTTTTCGTCTTACAACATTCTCGTTTTTCCTTATTAAATCAGCAAGCTTGCATAGAAAAAAAAAAAATTCTTAGTTCGTTCGGCAGTCCTCTATGTGCAGAATGAGTCCTGAAAATTTGTAGCCGATCGGTGAAATACTTTTTGGGATATTGTGGTCACCGTAAAAAATAATAATTTTCGGAGAATTGCTGTACCTCGGCAATTTTTAAATATATCATGACAAAAAAAAGATTTTATATTAAGGTAGTAGTCTGATAACTCAAGTCGATTTTCATGTCTTTTTTGGAGGGCGTTTTTTGTAGGAAAATAAAACTGAATCGTTTTGGATATTTAGGATGTTTTTATTTACATATTGAAGATACAAAAAAAAAATAGTTTGAAAAGATTTAATCGTTTATTATTATTATTATTAATGATCGAAGTTGGCACCTCGAAAAAAAAGCGCGTAGGTGGCCCCGGTGATTTTGGCTCTTGATGTTATCTGAAATCAAAAATTCTTGATAATTCTTAATCTATAGACATGTCATTCTGGTCGGAACTACTGAAGTTAAATTTCATGGATAAATAACAAAATGCCGGACTTTGGAAAAAAAAACTTTTTTCCAAAGTCCCCCATTTTGTTATTTATCCATGAAATTTAACTTCACTTTGGAAAAAAAAACTTTTTTCCAATGTCCGCCATTTTGTTATTTATCCATGAAATTTAACTTCAGTAGTGTTGGAAAAAAAACTTTTTTCCAAAGTCCGCCATTTTGTTATTTATCCATGAAATTTAACTTCAGTAGTGTTGGAAAAAAAACTTTTTTCCAAAGTCCGCCATTTTGTTATTTATTCATGAAATTTAACTTCAGTAGTTCCGACCAGAATGCCATGTCTATAGATTAAGAATTATCAAGAATTTTTGATTTCAGATAACATCAAGAGCAAAAATCACCGGGGCCACCCACGCGCTTTTTTTTGAGGTGCCAACTTCGATCAATAATAATAATAATAAACCATTAAATTTTTTCAAAAAATTTTTTTTTGCATCTTTAATATGTAAATAAAAACATCCTAAATATCCAAAAAGATTCATTTTTATTTTCCTACAAAAAAACGCCCTCCAAAAAAGACATGAAAATCGGCTTAAGTTACCAGACTACTACCTTAAGATCAATAATTGTACTATGAAATAACGCTCTGTTTCCGATAAAAAAATTCATTTTCATTGAAAAAAAAATCTCGACTTTCGCTTATGGCAACTGCATACAATCCCTTGAGTTTTCTCACGATAATAATGCGTTCCATTTACTATTTACAATTGAATAACATCCCTGTGTCCTGACTATTCGTCATGTCGCGAGAGAGACAAAGTACCTTTTGAATTACCATGGATACATAGTGTAACGAGTCTCGAAATTCTTAATGGAATTTGTTGAATGTCTATAAGTATATAGTATATGGTATAACCCAATTCATAGACAGAGGTACAGAATGATCTGGTTTGCCTAGTTCTATTACACTACGACAGTCGCGAGGATACAGCGCTAATCCTGTGTATGACATATATACGTTATTCTACGTCTCGTCCCGATTTATTTAGTCCCATTCCACAAGGAGAAATGTTAGGAGTATGCAGTTTACGTGTATAACTATAACATATGGTGCCTGCAGGATTGTGCACGATGAGAAAACTCGATTATGCGATAGAAGTTTGATACATAGTTCTAACTCGGTATTTCTGACGATCTGCTTTCCAACTAATCTTCGATGAAACGATATGAGCAACATGCATTTTATCTTATTTACATCATAACGAAGTATAGCATCTCGAATTGATGTATTACTATAATGAACAAACTTTTGTCGATGATACAAAGCTTGCGAGTGCGCGACTTTGTCGTAGCTGCTGAAGTTAAGTGCTTACATACCGCTGCGAGCGCTGAAAACCGAGTAAGTTTGAAAAATTATTATAAAGGTTATATGGTGAAAAAAAAATTAAATTGCTGATTTCACATTTTTTATTATGTTTTCAACTATAAGAAAATTTTTTTTTTAAATTAAAAAACAAACATTAACATTAATTTTTACGGGTATAAATGGACTACTGATGAAAACCATGACGCCTCCTTGTCGACATCATAACTTCACCAAAAATTATCCAATCTGCAAAAATAAAAAAGAATCTAGTAAAATAATGTAGTAGATGATGTTGAAGTTTGCATCGTTGGAGCGCAACGCAAATAGTTTTTAAAATCTTCATTTTCAGTATTGCTCTCGCTTCTCGTGCCCATTTAGGCCCAGGTTCTTGAAGGAAAGTCTCAATAAAACGTATTAACGATTTTTGTCATCGATAATCCAATCTTAAGAGGTATTAATGGTGTAAAAAATCAATTTTCGTTGCATTTCAACGATGCAAACTTCAACATCATTGTAGTAGTAATAGTCTGACGCAGGGAATTTTGTTTTTTTTTTTTTTTCAAAAATAACGAAATTACCTATTTCAAACTTTAGTATGCAATTTAAAAAAAACAATTACTGCTTAATAATTTATAAAAAAATTCTCCAACCAAAAAATTAAAAAAACCTCTCGTCAGACTATAGAGAAAATAATTATTAAGATCTAGAAAAAGAATCAGTTAAAAAATATTAAAAATTGACTGAGTCATCGTGCTGACATTGTCTAAAAACATAGTTTCGACAAAAACGCGTCCAACGTTCTTGGTAGCCATCGCAACCCGATGTCCGGTCACATTTATTGCTATAACTTTGTAACGGAGTGGAATTTCCTGAAGAGATTTTTTTTTTAGAAATTCTTAAAAGTATAAAGAATAAAAATCTGTAACAAAATCGATTTTTTTTTAATTCCAGGGGTATGTGAGCCCTTAATTAAGCAGTATTGGCCGCATTCGATATTGCGATGGGTGATCGTTTAGACGTGAATTGATTTGCACACCGACTATCGAGTGGGGCGCAATTTTTCTGAATTTCTGACGGTGATACAAAATCAGTTAAGGCAGTCGTCTGGTTTAGAGCGAGATTTTTGACGTCATTTCTAATGTGCAATAACGTTTAAACCGTTGAAGTTGTCTTGATGAAAATTTACACGTGCATTTATTGATCCTTAGAGAATATTTGTACATCAAAAAAAAAAATTATTTTAAATATTTTCATGTCGTTTTTTGCCTTGTTGCAACATGGTGCGCCGAAATCGGCGCCCACTCTAGACGATGTTGTATGCATCTGAAAAAAAAAATATATATATATTCTCAATCTGTATGAGTATTCTGAGCACTGGTAGCAGAATTGGTACTTAAAAAAAATTTTTGACAAAATGGCGGCCTGTTAAACTTTCATTAATGATATTTCATACATACATTTCATACATTTTCGTATTCGACAAGTTATAAAATGTCGGCAAAATTATTGTTCGACTCAATTCTGCTACCAGTGCTCAGAATACTCATACAGATTGAGAATATATATATATTTTTTTTTTCAGATGCATACAACATCGTCCAGAGTGGGCGCCGATTTCGGCGCACCATGTTGCACAAAGGCAAAAAACTACATGAAAATATTTAAAATAATTTTTTTTTTAAATGTACAAGTATTCTCTAAGGATCAATAAATGCACGTGTAAATTTTCATCAAGACAACTTCAACGGTTTAAACGTTACTGCACATTAGAAATGACGTCGAAAATTTCGCTCTAGACCAGACGACTGTCTTAAATGTAGCCAGCCTGTATCGGACAGGTTTTCCGCAGTTTCAATAATCATTATACAATTTCGTTGAAATAATTCCATTCTTATGAATAACTATCTGTACTCTTTGGTAAACTTGAGGTTGTAATAGTTTTTAATCATTGTCAAACATTTCCAGCGCTTCTAAAATTGTGAAGAAGTAATTTTACCTGTGAATGTTTTGCCGGCAATTGCATTTTTGTTACATCGATATTATTTTTTCCACGCTACACCACGTTTTATCATGATGAAATTCTTCTTATTCACATTTCCCTTTCCTAGTAAATTTTTTACACCTCCTGATTCGGCATAAAGTTTGCATTTCTTCGTGTAAAAAGTTACCAGTGTTCGAATTGTACTTGTATTCTATATACGCTCCGAGAGAATGCCCGCATCGACAGTCCAACAACTCTGAATAACGTGCAAGTGAGCGCGCGCGCGGCGGGCGCGTAAAAAATTCCTCGTAACTTTTTTTATCATCGCTGCTGTTCGTTCGTTTGTCAGAGGAGGGTTTTTTTTTTTTGTTTTTATGCTTTCAATTTGTCGAGGATGCAGTTCGTGCGGTCTCTCAATTGGAGCACAACCCGCTATATATATAGACATAAATGCAAACACATATTATAAACTATGCATATCCGATATTTTGTCGATGAGATAACGAGTTGAATCAGCAGATTTACGTAATGTATATATATATATTGAATTGAAAAAAAATATCGATTTTACGTAATTCACTATTGTAAAAGACCACACGTGGATGCGAGGCTTTCGGAATCCATTGGGAAATTCCTATCATTATTTTATCGAGAATTTCAACAAATTTTTCACTCTTTATAGTTATATAGTTATATTTATACACAAACCTGTCGTTCTCGTTTTTGTCTATCGAATTTCTATCAGTCGAAAATGCTCCCCGTTCATATTCTGAATAATTTGTGACCGCCATTACGTCCCTTCGACGGCATGTCACGGGAGTGTGTGTATCGAGAGTTGTTTCGCCCTGAGGCGAGATATTTTATTAATTCTCGATTTTTTTTTTTTTAATTCTCTTTATTTCGACAAGCCCTGCCGAATTTTCGGAGTGTCGTTGTGTCACATTCGTGTAATATAAAATATATAAGGACAATCGAATGCTTTTTATGTCAAATTTTTTTCGAAATTCTATAGAAACGTTAAATGTTCTATAGAAACGTTAAATGTTATTTTCATTCCCGTTCTGCAGGATACATTCTTAAATATAATCTCGCATATATGTTTCCTTTTTCGAATCGTACTTTATAACTATAATTATACCGCTATAAACACTCGTGTAACCGGAATAGGATAAGGTACGAGGTCTGTCAAAAAAGTATCGCGAATTTTGAATTTCCGCGGGCTACGTATATTCGATTTTCGATTTTTTTGTGGCGTTAGGTTGGTACTCGTGTCCCTCACTTATGCTGAAAAAATCGGCCATTTTCAATGTTTAGTTAATTGTCGACAGCTGTTTTGGTTGGACGTGCTTTGGCTTGTCTTCGATTTTTGCCTATTCCAAAAAAGCAGCTTCCATAGCGATGATTGAGCTTTGGTTTCCACGTCATAACCATAAACCCATGATTCGTCACCAGTTATGACACTCTGGAGCAAATTTGGGTCGTCGCGGACCGAGTCCAACAGCTCCTTAGCAATGTTAACGCGACACTGTTTCTGTTCGAAATTGAGCAATTTTGGCACGAATTACGCGGCGACCCGTCTCATGCCCAAATCATTGGTAAAAATCGAATAGCACGAGCCAATCGATATGTTTAGTTCCTCGGCAACTTCTCTAGCGGTCATTCGACGATTGACCAATATTATTTTCTTCATTTCATCAATGTTTTCGTCTGTTGTTGATGTGCTCGGGCGTCCGAAACGCATCTCGTTGTTCGCAACTTCTCGGCCCTCTGAGAACATTTTGTACCACCGATAAACGTTACTTTGGTCCAAGTTAGCTTCACCGTATGCCACGATCAACATTCGGAATGCGTCCGCGCACTTAATTTTGTTTTCCACACAAAATTTGATACAGATTCTTTGATCGATTTTTTGGAATAGACAAAAATCGAAGACAAGCCAAAACACGTCTAACCAAAACAGCTGTCAACAATTAACTAAACATTCAAAATGCCCGATTTTTTCAGCATAAGTGAGGGACACGAGTACCAACCTAACGTCACAAAAAAATCGAAAATCGAATATACGTAGCCCGCGGAAATTCAAAATTCGCGATACTTTTCGAACAGACCTCGTACATCCCGACATCCGTTCTAATTTTGAACGCATTAACGTTGAAAACTCGAAAAAATAATGTATGCATCGTCACAAAGCTTCGATGTACTTTCAGCGAAAAAGTACTTTCCAAATAATAGTGATAAATTAGGTGATTCCTCGGTGATCATTATATTATGATGTGAGATGTGATTATATTAATTGCCGATTAATTCTTGGAAATATAATAGAAAGAATATCTAAGCACGAAGCTATGGTTTTTTCGGAAATAACTATAGCTGCGGAACAACCCCAATAAACGTACAGGATCGACGCGAGCCTGTAAGTCTATATATTTCCGATATACATGAATATATAGAAACGATAGGATAACCGATATACAGTCGACCTTCCACTGCTGATTGCTCCCCTGTACAGTCAATAGATTGCTACCCCCGTACGGTCTATGCGCATGAAAACATGAGTGGAAGGGAAAGAGATAAACAATATGCCGTTAACGAGAGGTTCAGAGGGGGAGAGAGAGAGAGAGAGAGTTCGAATGTACTCGTATGTCTCAAAGGGACCGATCACTGTTCGGTATACAAGATATAAACTGCACTACAGTTATGAACGTTGCCTGCGAACCTGGACCAAACGGCTCTACCACACCGTATCGAGCCATTCTCGCGTCGTTTCGTGTGGACCTTTGCCAAAGGGTTTGTACTCTCCGCTACTGCATCATGAGCGCAACTGTGCGGTCCAGCATCGACAAATGCATATACAGATAGATACTACTATATGTGCAATAAGGTTAGATGTATATGCGTGTATGTGTATAAACATCGCGCAAAGGAAATGCGGGGACGTTTAACATTCGCGCAATACTGATCGACTCTGCTCTGCTCTGTCTCTTTCTTTCTCTCTGATCGACGAGAGAGCGTGCAAACAGACGAAAAGGGAGCCAAGACTACCGTGAGCAATGCGCTCCGGATCGAGCGAGATCCCTGCGGTTTGCGTGCATCCTGCAGTCTGCATCCATACGTATGTGACATATATCGTCTTGTTGTATTGGGAAATATGGCTAATTAGCCAATACGGAATTATATTTGGGGATTGTTTGCCAATAAAGAATGAGAATTCAAGTTAGAATTTTAAAATTCTATCACGATTTGTTTGAACATGATACTTTAAGTTTTTTTTGCAGTTTGCCGAAATGAAAAATAATTACAATCGTCAGTTTCAATTATTGAACAAACGCTCAAGCCCACGAATCAATTAAGACTGAAGAATATTCGATTGGAGTTTCGCGAACGAGCTCGGTCATTGATCTCTGCTTGCACAGAGATTTTAGATACTTGCGAAAGCGTACTAGCTTCGACGTGTTTCTCAATACGTTCGTACATTGTTTCGGAATATCAACTTCGATTCAATGTCCAAAGTTCGTTCTACGAGGTCTGTTCGCAAGGTATCGCGAATTTTGAATTTCCGCGGGCTACGTATATTCGATTTTCGATTTTTTTGTGACGTTAGGTTGGTACTCGTGTCCCTCACTTATGCTGAAAAAATCGGCCATTTTGAATGTTTAGTTAATTATTGACAGCTGTTTTGGTTAGACTCGTTTTGGCTTGTCTTCGATTTTTGTCTATTCCAAAAAATCGATCAAAGAATCTGTATCAAATTTTGTGTGGAAAACAAAATTAAGTGCGCGGACGCATTCCGAATGTTGACTGTGGCATATGGTGAAGCTATTTTGGACCAAAGCAACGTTTATCGGTGGTACAAAATGTTCTCGGAGGGCCGAGAAGATGCGAACAACGAGATGCGTTCCGGACGCCCGAGCACATCAACAACAGACGAAAACATTGATGAAATGAAGAAAATAATATTGGCCAATCGTCGAATCACCGTTAGAGAAATTGCTGAGGAACTAAACATATCGATTGGCTCGTGCTATTCAATTTTTACCAATGATTTGGGCATGAGACGGCTCGCCGCGAAATTCGTGCCAAAATTGCTCAATTTCGAACAAAAACAGTGTCGCGTTAACATTGCTAAGGAGCTGTTGGACTCGGTCCGCGACGACCCAAATTTGCTCCAGAGGGTCATAGCTAGTGACGAATCATGGGTTTATGGTTATGACGTGAAAACCAAAGCTCAATCATCGCAATGGAAGCTGCTTTGTTGGAATAGGCAAAAATCGAAGACAAGCCAAAAGACGTCTAACCAAAACAGCTGTCAACAATTAACTAAACATTCAAAATGGCCGATTTTTTCAGCAAAAAAATCGAAAATCGAATAAACGTAGCCCGCGGAAATTCAAAATCCGCGATACTTTTTGAACAGACCTCGTATATAGACTTACAGGCTCGCGTCCATCCTGTACGTTTATTGGGGTTGTTCTGCAGCTATAGTCATCTCCAACAAACCATAGCTTCATGCTTAAGGGAGAACACCACTGTGACCCCCTGTTTTTTTTCACATTTTTCAAGAGTTTTTTTTTGTGGGAAAAAAAGAGATATTCGAAAAATTTGTTTGGGTTTTGTTCCTTGTTTATTAATGTATCAAGAAACATTTTTTTCACATTTTTCAGGCCGCATGGTGGCGCTGGGGAAGCTCTTGCGTCAGGTGCTGTCATTTCCGCGGCACGCAGCAGAACTCTCTTCAACGTCGATCTGAAAAGAGATATCGAGTGATTTCGTTAATAATATGATATTTTGAAGAGAAGTACACAGGGATTTGGAAAAATATTGTTTTAAAAAAAATACGCCTTTGAAATTAAAGTTAATTTCAAAGGCGTGCCTATTTTTTTTAAAACAATATTTTTCCAAATCCCTGTGTACTTCTCTTCAAAATATCATATTATTAACGAAAACACTCGGTATTTTTTTTTCAGATCGACGTTGAAGAGAGTTCTGCTGCGTGCCGCGGAAATGACAGCACCTGACGCGAGAGCTTCCCCAGCGCCACCATGCGGCCTGAAAAATGTGAAAAAAATGTTTTTCGATACATTAATAAACAAGGAACAAAACCCAAACATTTTTTTCGAATATCTCTTTTTTTTCCCACAAAAAAAAAATTCTTGAAAAATGTGAAAAAAAACAGGGGGTCACAGTGGTGTTCTCCGTTAAATATTTTTTCTATAATATTTCCAAGAATCAATCGGCAATGAATATAATCACATCTCACGTCATAATATAACAATCACCGAGGAATCACTTAATTTATCACTATTATTTGGAAAGTACTTTTTTGCTGAAAGTACATTGAACCTTTGTGACGATGCAAACATTTTTTTTTGTTGCGTTTTCAACGTTAATGCGTTCAAAATTAGAAATGATGTCTGGATGTCTATGTCTATGCCTATGTGTGTGTGTGTGTGTGTGTGTGTGTGTGTGTGTGTGTGTGTGTGTGTGTGTTTGTGTGCCATCCTGCAAAATACAAACGTTTGAATGTCGGAAACGGTTTGAGCTTGCAGCGCTCCAATTTCGCATGCAAGTAAAGCAATACGTCCGCTTTATTTGCTACAATTTTTATAGAAATTTATGAAATGACTGACAATCGGACGTTGTGATTTTTCGATATTTTCGAAAAATGCCTGTGCGCGCTCCATTTTCCCCAATTTTTCGAACGTCGGGCTAATTTTTTCAATAAACATATACTCTCAAGACAGTTGATAATGAATTTGGCGATAGTCGGTGAAGCGGTTAGGATTTTATGGAATTATGAATTTTCTGAAAAATGCTTGTCGTTGCTGTAACTTCCATGAATTTTGAAATATCGGAGTAAATTTCTTTTATATAAATAGAGGATTTAAGAACGTGCGTTACTAAAATTGACGAAAATCGGTCGAACAGTGAGAGTTTGATAAAATGTTGAATATTTAAAAAATCGGACTAAAATTCTGGATACAACTGGAATATTATTAAATGCACGTTGTTACTGCGAGAATCAACTACGGATATTTCTGGTATCTCTATAGATGTATGCGTGGGTGTCACAGTTGAGATCCCTACGTATGAATTTCATATTTGTGCTCCCTCATTCACTATATATCCCTACACGCCCACTTAGTACATATATATTACATATGTTAGACTTAGATACAGATATATTATATTTATCAAACCCCCGCTGGTTCGAATATCGATTATCGTAACAGAACGCCATAGACTAGGTTTTTCGTCCTGTTATATATGTACGTACATACATCAATACATACACAGTTATAGGTTTTTATCCGCCGGGGCAACGAGACGAGTCTCGTTGCGAAAAAAAAACATATAACATAATACACGAATGCATGCATCGAAAAGTCATTTTATTCAATTTTAACATTTTTTTGGTTCGAGCCAAACAATATTTGTTTACGTCAATTCAAATATATTTCATACCAATGGAATTCTATTTGATCTCTCGAGCTAAACAATATATTTGTGTTTGTAGTCTAAAGAATTTATTTAACTTTAACAAATCATATATATTTGTTGGTTATGGCGAAATAAATATTTAGTTCTTATTACCTAATTTTATTCGAACCACATAACATTTGTTAATTATTACCAAGTGGCATTTGAATTTGTTAAATATTTCGCCATATTCAATAAAATATTTGAGATTTGTTCGCCTTTCTCAAAAAAAAAGTTATGACACTCAAAGATCAAACTTCGATAGATTAATATCGGAAAAGTGAAGCCGGATATAAAAACGAATCAGAGGGTGACTGTAGGTCACGTATTCGTCCAACTTCAATACACTTCACTGTATTGAATCTCGATTCAGCTGATAGGGACACTCCTAACTTAAAAACTTCAAATTTCTTTCTCGATAAAGTGATGACACTCGAAGAACCAACTTCGACACGTTAATATCGAAAAAGTGAACATGATATAAGGGCAGCACACTTTATTTGATTCGATTGAATATCAGCTCAGCTGATAGGGACACACTTAAGCGGGGAATCGGGTTAGGACAGCGTTTTCTCAATGATTTTCATGAATTTTTTTATAGTATAAAAAATGAATATAATTTATTGAAACTTTGTGAATATTTTATACATATATTTAAGTATATACTGTAAAATTTTTGAAGAATTTTCTTGAAAAACACCGGGGATATTAGCGACCCCATATTGCAGGTCACAATCAGACTCAGCATTTTGCGTACATTCTGGAAGCCGCAATTTTTATCTGAAATCAAACGAGGTTGGAATTTACTTTTATTATATGTCTCTCTTCTATATGAATCTAAATGCTATCAAAAAAATAGAAAATTTAATTTTTTAGAGCGGTCAAAACAAAAAACCATGATTTTTTGCCATTTTTTACAACTTTATTTGCAAAAAAAAATTATTTTAAATAATGATAATATTCCGATTTTAGGTTCATATAGAGCGCAATACTATGAAGAAAGTAACTGCCAATTTTCAAAAGGATTGGTTGAAAACTTTTCAAACTAGCGTGTACGCAAGTTTAAAAAAAGTCGTTTTCAGAAAAACGCGTTTGAAAAAATAGTACCAAGAAAAACGAAGTCAAGGCAGTCATAAATTTTCTTCGGTGTTTTTCAAGGAAATTCTTCAAAAATTTTGTAGTATATACTTAAATATATGTATAAAATATTCTCAAAGTTTCAATAAATTATATTCATTTTTTATACTATAAAAAAATGCATGGAAATCATTGAGAAAACGTTGTCCTAACCCTATTTCCCCCGTTAATGGCTTACAACAATAGAACGAGTCGGAATTTTCATAAAAAATTTTGGGACCATATTTTTCAATAGTTTTACTAAAAATGTATGAAATAAAAAAAATCGATTTTTTGTATCGTCTAACTCTATTTCCCCCCTTAACCCAAAAACTTCATGATTCTGTCTCAATGAATTGAGGATCGAATTTAGATACATTAATATCGCAAATGTGAATCGATATAAGGATGAATCAGAGGGTGATCTTTAGTCACGTGTTCGTTCAATGTCAGTAAACTTCGCCCTATTGAATCTCAGCTCAGCGGTGGTGCAGGCCTAATCTAACTTCATGATCTAAGACCAGCCGTCGCGGGGGCCCATTGATGCTAATAATATTAAAAAAAGTTTTTTTTTCATCCATTTCTCACAAATTTGATCTTTCAACGTGAATTCTGTTTGATTCCGATAAAATTTATGGACATCTAAATAAATTCATCTTTCCCGAGCTGGATAACTTTGAAACGTCGGGCGAATATACTCGAAAGATCTTAATCTAATTATGTTTATCTACCATAAAAGTGTGTTTGTCGTTGAAATGCTATCTGGCTGCTGCCATCTGTTGATAAGTATATTTACACCTTTCCACACCAAGTACGGAAAGAACCACGCGCCGTTCATTTCTCCCACACATATTCAATGTCGTCGCTAATCTCGTAGCGACGCGTGACTTCGCTAAAATCTCTGACTCATCCGCTGAGTTGTTCGCGGGTCAGGACTGATACACATTTCCCTTTACTACCTGCGCTGTGTAAATGATGTACGTGTGTTAGCGATCTGTGATAATAAAATGCAAATACACGTTTTGATATTGTCCGGCCTCCGAGAGCACGTACCAGTTTTCCACGTTTCAACCCTCCATAGTTACTCAGAATTTTACCTGCAGAATTTCCAACAATGCGATATTGGAGGCGAGAGTCTCTTTTGTGATGCTGTGTCGCTACATGGCCCGGTATGGCATTTTGTGTATTAAACCTTTTATTGTATATCTCATTATCGTTTATTCCGTATGTTCGTACGAAAATTGCAGTCGCTCTTTATCACTGTTGGCGAATTATAGCGATCAGGTAATTACTCATTGTTCTGACGGATTCATAAAATTTCAAAGGCTCCCATTTACGTTCCATTGTTCTCTGATTAATTACATTGCAGTTTTAAACCGTAGACTATAAAAGTGTTTCAATTGACACTGAACGATGACTGTAGAGATCCACACCAATAAAACGTGATGAACGTCTTGTCAAAAGTGTTAAAACACAAATGGCATACTAACAGTGCAGCCGATCTAATCGTTGGCCAACCGCATCCAATATGGTGGATGGAAAATTTTTTAAATGCAAAGAACAGGTATTACTTTTTTTTAAATCGTATTGGACTCAAAAAACCTTTATTTAATCATGTTTTTAATAAATTCCAACTAAGATCAACCATTCAAAATACATCAGGCCGCGTTCGTTTGATCACGGACTCGTGTTATCGGCATAATTAATGTAACGACGTCAGCGGCGTTAATTTAACGCCACAAAATGGGTTAACCCACTAAAATTGTGACACGCGAATTCTGATTTGGGACAAAATTAGCTTATAGCTAACGCACATTTGCCGCAAACATTGGTTATGTTTTTACTTTTTTCCTTTCAAAATCTTCACCGTTCCGGAGAAATTAGAAAGCTCTCTTTTTCGACTATGTATCTTTATGGGCACTCGTGCTCTAAATTACGGATGTGACACTGCTCTTGAACACCGGCAGAATGTCCGCACTAACGACATTTCGCATCGTCAATTTTTTATAGTGCACCATATTCCACTTGAAATGAGAATTAATTTACGGGCAACACTCGCGCTCGTATTTTTTCCGTCTGTTATCCAACGTTCTCCTCATAAATCTTTCTTTTTCTCCGCGTGCACGGACCCGTTTCTCTCCCTTTCGTCATAAATAATACCGGAAATCCATCGAGACCTTTCCGACATATTTTGCTTGCATTATTTCGTACGGGCCAGAGTCCCTACGAATTCATGGCCCTAGATCGAATCACTCATTAACTTTAATCGGGAATGAGCACAAATTTGACGTATCAAAAATTGAGGGAAATTTTACAATTCACAAAGGTTGCTAATCGCTGCTTAATTGAAGAAAATAAAATGGTGCAAATTGAAACTTGCATATTTCTTTCTCGTTATTTTGGCGCATTCCAAAATCTTCGCCTAGACGCCATGGCTTTTTCTATTTTGGCTTTCACATAGGGGAGGCTTTTGATATACGCAAGGAATGACAATAAAGCCAATATTCAAGTTTAAAGTTGCACCATTTTTCTCTTCTTGATAGTGCGACGTTCGCTTGACTTTTAATGTATTTTTCGAAAAATTGAAAATATAAATAGTCTATTTTCATTGATTTTCTCTAAATTCATTATCAAATATCTTTCCATGGTATCCAATTAATGTAAGAAGCTTTGATCCGAGAGCGCGAAAATTAAAACTTCAATAAACACCCGTAGCGATTTTTCGAAAAATTCAAACGCTTCGATCGATTTTCACCAAATTCAATAGGGCACAATATATGTGTCTATTCGTGTACAAAGTTTTAGCTCGATAACTCGAGTAATTGCACGAGTTATGGTCTTAAGGGGGGAAATAGGGTTAGGACAGCGTTTTCTCAATGATTTTCATGAATTTTTTTATAGTACAAAAAATGAATATAATTTATTGAAACTTTGAGAATATTTTATACATATATTTAAGTATATACTATAAAATTTTAGAAAAATTTCCTTGAAAAACACCGACGATATTAGCGACCCCATATTGCAGGTCACAATCAGACTCAGCATTTTGCGTACATTCTGGAAGCCGCAATTTTCATCTGCAATCAAACGAAGTTGGAATTTATTTTTATTATATGTCTCTCTTCTATATGAACCTAAGTGCTATCAAAAAAAATAGAAAATTGAATTTTTTACAGGGGTCAAAACGAAAAAGCATGATTTTTTGCCATTTTTTACAACTTTATTTGCAAAAAAAAATATTTTAAATAATGATAATATTTCGATTTTAGGTTCATATAGAGCGCAATACTATGAAGAAAGTAACTGCCATTTTTCAAAACGATTGGTTGAAAACTTTTTAAACTAGCGTGTACGCAAGTTCAAAAAAAGTCGTTTTCAGCAAAACGCGTTTGAAAAAATTGTACCAAGAGAAACAAAGTCAAGGCAGTCATACATTTTTTCGGCGTTTTTCAAGGAAATTCTTCAAAAATTTGATAGTATATACTTAAATATATGTATAAAATATTCTCAAAGTTTCAATCAATTATATTCATTTTTTATACTATCAAAAAATTCATGAAAATCATTGAGAAAACGCTGTCCTAACCCTATTTCCCCTCTTAATGGCTTATAACAATAGAACGAGTCGGAATTTTCATTTGAAATTTTGGGAACATATTTTTCAATAGTTTTACTAACAATTTATGAAATAAAAAAAAATCGATTTTTCGAACCGTCCAACCCTATTTCCCCCTTTAACAGAGATTCTCCAAAAAAATCAAATTATTGTAAAAGCTGAGCACATTGTTCAAATTTCATGAAAATTATATTATACAAAGGGGGTTGACAGCGCGAGGGTAGATGTGTTTATCCGACGTTTTCAACGCATTGATGGCATTGCAAACAGGATTGAATTTTTTTTAAAACGAAAACAAATCTTCCCCAACGAGGAAGCAAAAAAAAATCGTTACTACACTCCTTATTTTTAGTGTCGCGTCTAGTTATTATTGATAAAATTCACAATTTGTTAATTCAACGCACGATTTCAACATTTGCAGTTTTAACACAGCGTCATTTGAACATAGAACTAAAAAAATAAGAAAATAATTGAAAAGTTCTGAATAATTCTGGAGCAGATGGAAAAAAAAATAATTGTGCCACGGGCTATATATAAACATAACCAATGACGCAGAGATAAATGACTGTTATATCGCTGTGGACCAACTTAGATATCTTCTTGTTATATTCATGTGCTCTCCGCGGTAGTTATTTCTCTGCGCGAAAGAGGATAATGGTTCGATCGTCATTCCACCGAGACCGCTACCGGTCTCTTCTACATCGTAAAATCGTTCGTACTTTATCTTTTTCTTTTCCCCCGTCGAACTGTGAAAGTCCCCGGCGGTCAGAACTCCGCTGAACTCGGAACGCACCTACCCTTATCCATATTTCATACAGCAACGACGTATATAATGTAAAGAATGTTACATAATAAAGGAGCTGAGACGAGCCGCGGAAATGCTCCATTATTCGTAATATTTTACTCGATTTTTTTTATCGGGGATTGCGATGTTTATTTATATATTTTTTTCTTCATAAAACACGAAACATGTCACACTAAGAAATACGTAAAAATCTGATCCGATCGTGTTGTAAAGTTTGACGTTTTTTTCCCCCTTCAATATATACCCTTGCAAGCTCTGAAAGCGCCTCTAAATTAGATATATCTTTAGTAACATAACCTCGTTCATGCTCGCGTGAGGATCAACTTCGATCTCGGATATATACGTATACACACTGACATATGTGTGCATGTAGGATATTCCAGCCCAAATCGACAGGGACCGTGATCATTGTCATTCCTTTTTTTTTTTTTTGCTTTTCAGTTTGTCGTACGGTCACACGAAAAATCTAATCGACATAAATTTTCGGATTCATATGGAAATTCGTTCCGGGCATTATCAACGAAAATCGTTGAATTAATACCGTTTGCCATGACCGATTTTTCTGACATTTTTTATAATAGAAAACTCGATAACTCGCGCACTTAGCTTCCGCTGACCTCTTTTTTTTTTCAAACGAAAAATTGTTGAGTCAAACGTCATCAGATTTGTTTGGTTTGTTGGGTCAAACGTCGTTATGTTTCTAATAAACGAGATAAAATTTGGGGTCATTATTTACATGGCTCTTCGGTCTACGAAGAAAATTTTTTTAATTATAACGTTCGTGGCCTCCGTCGATTTGACCTAAAATGCCTCGTGTACATTATACACATGATATACGTCGGAGTCGTCGATGCAAAGAAAAAAATACCCCCCCACGTGCCGACGCATTGCACACGCCAGGTAAACTACACACTGACGATACAGGACCACAGGTTTTTATCGCTCCATAAAAAGTTCCTCCCGTGTTTTTCTCCGTCCCATCCTTTTACTATACTCCGGCTTTTCCCACCTCTGTGTCATCGTTGATGTGATGTTGCAATATTATTTCTCCGTGATCTTCCTCTCGTCACGATAGTGTGTGTCCGTGGCCTAGATCGAAGAGGACGAACGATAACATCCCGCAAGGGCCAACGGAAGAATTCATGAATAGCTGAGAAGAGGGTAGTTTTCACATGTAAAAGGGGAAATGATATTCATATAATCAAAAAGTACCAATAATATTTGTAAACTTCGTAAATCGGCTTATGAATCGGAAACGTCGCTTATTATTTTTCTAAAATTAATTTATATATATTGCTTTTATAGTATAAAGCTTTGTTGTCGTTGAAAAAAAAAAAAAAAAACACAAAATGTTTGGAGTTTCAGTATCGACGTATACGAAATGTTTTAAAACGTTGGAAAATCAAATTTGTTTCAATCTAAATGGATTTTATTCAAGTTCGATGAAATTGAATTGAAAAGTTACATTCCCTTTTGTCCTCGTGCAGTGCATTTTATAATGTCGATGTTCATCCTAAAGTAAACTCGTTCCATTCGACCCCTATTCAATGATTTTATAGTGTAAACGAAAAAAAAAGTTGCTTTCCATTAGTGATGTGTTTCGTGAATTTTCGTAAAATCGAGACGCAAACCAACGCGAACTATTTCGCTATTTGGTATCATGCCAATTCGGCTCTAATTAGTCTAGAAGCTTCGCAAGAGGGGAGATGGTTCTCGGACCTCGGGGGATGTAACGCGGGGATAGCGATGAAACCGCAGAATTGGAGTGAAGAAGGGCATCGTATTACCTTTCCTGTATATAATAAGTGTACGTATATATAAACGAGGTGAGGGCGTTATTCGCGTCTCATCTTGCTCGGAGGGGAATAAATATATATACTCGTCACTAGGCTACTCCAGTGTAATGGATTTTTATCGATTACCACGACGACGTACACGGTAATCTGTTTCGAAACGATCTCTTCTCAGCGTCTCGATGCCAAAAGTAATTAAATTAAATAGGTTTCAACGGGCATGCATATATACACTAGGGCGATTTTTTTTTTTCGACTATTTTTTTGTTCAGTCCCCATCCGAAATTTTGTTGGATATGTCGAAAAAGAGATTCCCTGGAAGTTACAGCCCTTAATATTAATTCTAAGTACTTTTCCTTAGCGTGAGAAGATTTTCCATCTAAAATACACGTAAATCCAATTTTTTTTTTTTTTTTTCAAATTTCTATAACTCAGCCGCATTTTATGCTATCATATTGTTCTTGATTTCGATTTACTCAGAATAAAACAATCTAAAAAAGTGCTTTTTGCGGCGAAAGTGTAAATTGTACTGGTGAGTTGGTACGGGTCACTGAAGTTGATTTTCACCCAAAATTCTCGTTTTTTTGCTGTTATCTCCGAAACAATTAACTTTACGAAAAAAATGTCAAAGAAAAATTTGTTGGAAATTTAATTTCCTACAAAAAAGGTCCTATCGACCCAACTGCTTAGATTAATATTTCTTGAGATATTGAACTTTAACTTATGAGTAGTATAAAATTTATAAAATATGAAATATTAAATAATGAAAAAAATTAAAAAACATAAAGTTCAATATCTCAAGAAATATTAATCTAAGAAATTGGGTCGATAGGACCTTTTTTGTAGGAAATTTAATTTCCAACAAATTTTTCTTTAAAATTTTTTTCGTAAAGTTAATTGTTTCGGTGATAACAGCAAAAAAACGAGAATTTTGGGTAAAAATCAACTTCAGTGACCCGTACCAACTCACCAGTACAATTTACACTTTCGCCGCAAAAGGCACTTTTTTAGATTGTTTTATTCTGAGTAAATCGAAACCAAGAACAATATGATAGCATAAAATGCGGCTTAGTTATAGAAATTTGAAAAAAAAAACAAAAATTCGATTTACGTGTATTTTAGATGGAAAATCTTCTCACGCTAAGGGAAAGTACTTGGAATTAATATTAAGGGCTGTTACTTTCAGGGAATTTCTTTTTCGTCATATCCAACAAAATTTCGGGTGGGGACTGAATAAAAAATCGTCCCAATATACACGTATATATTAGGTGCATACATCAATTCGGTACTTCTTTTCCACAAATTAGGCGTTTGTCTATAAAAAAAACAAACAAAACACCCCTTCATATTAAAAGCAATTCCCACCATTTTCTGTACATTTAAACCATCTATCGGACAGTTGACGAATTTCCTTTCGGAAAAAAATGTGTTTAAAGTTTCAGGTCGTTCACGGTCGGAAAGATCGAAATCTTCGCCCCCGAAACCGCGTTGTAACCACTTTTAACACTTTCTGTGTGTTACACCACTTTCCTCTAAAGTGGTGCAAATTATTTCGTAACTTTCGTAAATTTTCCAAGCTATCATGTCAAAATTTTCTATACAAATCGGTTAGGGAATGAACGTTTTTATTTGATTAAATCGAAGAACGTTCATTTTGGCATTGATATTAATCTCGTTGAAATAAAATAAATACATTTTTACTCGCGGTAACTATACTTAATTCGCAAAACGAAACGTCACACATATCTGGTGATGCGCGTTTCACTTTTACGTATCGAGAAAGTTTGTATATCGTCGAAATATCGAGTCGAGAGTGGCCGTTCGTGCGCGGCATTAAATTCGCCGTTCGATATAAATGCATTCGACAGATTTCGGCTCATCGAGCCGAATAGCTCTATATATAGAAAGTCCGGCACACGCTTGATGGATGCTTGAACTTTAACCGTTGCCGCCGGACTTTTGGTCGTTGTCGTGTATATATATATGATACTTGGAGTAAACCAATTTTCGCGGGACCTCACATCCGGTTTCATCCTTGCCACTCTTGCCAAAACTTTGCGTGCGAAGGTGGTCGATGAGAAGTTTTCTCGTCGCGTACCACGTCGATGCCACCGGCAAGCGTCTTTGCGGAGACTTGAGAAGCTTCCCTTCCCTTTATGCTCTTCTTTATGTATATAGCTAGTGCTAAGGGGATGAATGGTTACGGTGCAACTGGAGCAAGAGTTCACATCGATTTCATGAATTTCTCGTTTGACAGAAAGCCGCACAAAGATTTCTATTCCCTTTGCTATTGTACATAATATAGTAAAATTCATGCGACCACTCGATATATAAGTAATCTTTCAGGATAAACTACTGATACACATCAAATATCCAAGAAATTAAATTCATTCGTGAATTTCTTTTTTGCTGTCGAATAAGTTTGGCGTATATTTCGTCAATGCTTCGCGATGCAACAATCGGTACTTTTGTCACGATTTAACGCATACCTGCTATTTTTCATCCTGTAAATATCCCACAAAGTACAAAGCTTCGCCATCGACTTCGGTTGTAACTTCAATTCTGCTGAAGTAACGGCAATCACGTCTTTGAGAAAAATCAAAATTCGTTAAAATATCGGCAAATACGCCATTGACTAAAATCCTCACTAATGTACGAGGTGTGTAAATTAAGTAACGAGACTGATTTTTTTCATTTTTTTTTATCCAAATAGAATTACAATTTTATATTGTCACCCTCAAAATAAATTCCTTCTGAAGCCACACAGCGCTGGAGACGGTTCTTCCAATCCTCATAGCAATGCTGGAACTCCGATACTGGAATAGTCTTCAGCTGGTCGATTACAGCCGTTTGAATGTTTTCGAGTGTCCCAAAATGAGTTCCCTTGAGGTGATTTTTCAATCTCGGGAAGAGAAAAAAGTCACAAGAGGAGCGTGCGTTCTTCGCCATCTTGAAAAAAGTGTTAGATTTTGCTTTTTTTGCAATAACTCGGCTCTCCGTCGAGATACGAAAATTGCGATGGGATACTTTTTTGTTGCTTCTTTTACGCTCTACAATTCAGGACATATACATTTTTCACCTACCGTTCATCGTTGTTGAGATATCGAACAAGAAAGTCAAAAATTCAGGTAGTGGCAGCTTGTTTTTGGCTGTACACATTTGTATCCACACATGTATATAAATCGTCGAGCGAGCATGGACAACGTGCGAATCACCGCACAAAGAGGAGACGGCAAGAATGAGGCGCGACTGTGAAACATGAAAAAATATATATATATATATTTTCATGTTTGCTTTTTTCCTCACTGACTTTTTTCTTAGATACTTTTTTACGTAAATTTGACAAAAAACTGTAAAATTATATTTAACAATCTTTAAAAATATTTTGGTGGTTTTTGTAGAAAAAAAATATTTTTACTTTCTCGTTCGATATCTCAACAACGATGAACGGTAGGTGAAAAATGCATATGACCTAAATTGTAGAGCGTAAAAGAAGCAACAAAAAAGTATCCTATCGCAATTTTCGTATCTCGACGGAGAGCCGAATTATTGCAAAAAAAAACAAAATTTAACACTTATTTCAAGACGGCGGAGAACACACATAGGAAATCTTGGTCGACAATTTGAAGTTGAGCTTTTCTAAGCCTTCCCCACACAATATCCAAAAATCAGCTTTCTCGGTTCACATGCATTTCCAAATGTATATAATGACTGGACTACAAGTATTGCCAGATCGAACGCTACGTTGCCAGTCTCATTACTTAATTTACACAACTCGTAAATGTGAATCACATCTTCCAATCCCAAATTTCTGTCCAATAGCTGTAATCCATTTTATACCTATGATCATTTTTTGGCACATTCGTCACGCACCAGGCATCCTTCCATCCTATACATCCTTCTGGAAATTTTTTTATAAATGTGATTTTTTGACAAATTGAAGTATTTTCAACGAAATGAATATTTCGAATATTTGGAAAAAAAAAAAAATGTTTTCCACCGAAAAACATGTCTTGATGCTTTGTGAAGGAGTGAAATTGACGCACGAAGCTATATACGCGATAATGGAATCCTTAATAATCAACGGCTTCCGCGAACACGTCTCGTAACTTGCGTGATGAGAAAATAATGAAATTGCAGTATCTTTGCGCGAAACTTAAAATATTCTCTCGTCCGGATCCCGGTTGGGGGTGGAAAAAAAGGGGTTTGTTATTATTATTTTTCTGCCGTTTTTGTTTCTTTTGTGATACGTATACCCTCTTTCTTTTTATCACGGTCTTCGTCGTAATTTATTATCGTGTTATTGGCACGAAAAAAAAAAATACAAGAAATAGGAGGGATGTGTCATAATAACGCGTTTATATACAGATGAGAGTTGCATATATCGTTGCATCAACATCTTGTTCGCGCGTAACCATAACACTCCTCGTAACGTATTCACGAAACGAACTATTTCGTTTCTCATTTAACTCTCGGCTCTTGCGGTAACGTTAACTTCACAATATTCGTCGAAATTTCATTCGCCCGCGTAACAGCGAAGTTTCAGACGCTCTTCTCTGCCCAACGCCCTGCAGCGAACTAATGAAAGTTTTCCGTGAGAAAATTTAAAAGTTTTTTCCGTGTCGGTTGTTCTCTAAGATGTGAAGTTGAATATTCCTCGCGTTTGTTCCCTCACCAGATCGTGCAGCTAAGTCCACGTTGTTTACACCATAAAGCATACGTTATCATGAGGAGAGAACGTTAATTCGTTATGTTTCTTCAATCTTATGTTTGTACAATCTTTCATCACTGAAAAACGTTTTGGAGGTTAAAAAAATATCATTTAATTTCACTATCAGAAATGGGTACCATCTCATTTAAGAAAAAAAAAAAACATTAAATTTGTGCTTGTTTTTTAAAGAAAAAATTAAGATGGTTTATTATTATTATCTGCTAACCCCCTGAGACCCAACTCAATCCGACCCGAAATTTTTTTTTTTCATTTTTTTGCAATGTTTCGATATCCTATTTGATCGGAAATTTTTACCTACTTTTTGTCGAAATCTTAAAAATCAATGACAGAAATGCAAAAATCGAAAAAAATCACTTTTTAAGCTTATTACACGAATTTTCAACGAAATTTCGAGTTTCTGAAGGAAATGGCTATTGAATTAGTAATCAGCGAGTCAAAATACATCGATATAGCGTCCTAAAATAAAATTTAAAAATTCAAAATTTTTTTGCATTTCGGCCAAACAGAAGTGGCTTCACTAAAATCGCTGTAACGTTGCTTCCCGATGGAGTTGGAACCCCACTCTGTGCTCGTTCTTTTCGTAACCGTTCAACCTTTAAAATGCCGCCTCATTTATTGAGCTACGATTTTTTTTCGATTTTTCATAGATTTTCAAAGTTGGACCATCGATTTTTGCGAATTTTTCCATACATACCCCTTCTCATTTTTTTCGCCTGTTTTCAACCCGCTCTCACGGCTACAATAATTGAGATATCGGGATGATCCAAAATGCATTCTCTAAGTCTACTCGAGACGTTTTGAAAACGCTCGTTAAAACCCAAAATCGATGAAACGGGAGCCAAGTTATGACCATTTGAAATTTCGAGATTTCTAGGTTTTCGAAAAGGTCGGCAAAAAATTACAAAAAAATTTTTTTCCCTTTTTCCAATGTTTCGATATCCTATTCGATCGGAAATTTTCCGCTGATTACGAATAACACCGAGTTTTAGTCGAAATCTCAAAATATCAATGTGAAAAAGGCGAAAAACGAAAAAAATCACTTTTTGGACGATTTTCAATGAAATTTCGAGTTTTTCAAAGAAATGGCTACTGAATTAGTAATCAGCGAATCAAAATACATCGATATAGCGTTCTAAAAGAAAATTTAAAGAATTCAACATTTTTTTGCATTTCGGCGAAAAAGAAGTGGCTTCACTAAAATCGCTGTAACGTTGCTTCCCGATAGAGTTGGAACCCAACTCTGTGCCCATTCTTTTTGTGATCGAAAACCCTTTAAAATGGCGCTTGAATCATTGTGCTATCATTATTTTTCGATTCTTCACAGATTTTTAAATTCGGACCATCGATTTTTGCGAATTTTTCCATACATACCCCTTCTCATTTTTTTCGCCGATATTCAACCCGCTCTCACGGCTACAATAATTGAGATATCGGGATGATCCAAAGTGCATTCTCTAAGTCTAGTCGAGACGTTTACAAAACCCCCCTCAAAATTCAAAATCGATCGAACGGGAGCCAAGTTATGGCCATTTGAAATTTCCACATTTTAAAGTTTCTGAAAAGGTAGGCAAAAAATTACAAAAAATTTTTTTTCTTTTTTTTTTTCAATGTTTCGATATCCTTTTCGATCGGAAATTGTCCCCTGATTACGAATAACACCTAGTTTTTGTCGGAAACTCAAAAAATCGTTAGGTAAAACGCGAAAATAAAAAAAAATCACTTTTTGGACGACGGTCGGCAGGCTGATTCCCCGAGTTAGACGAACTGTCGTTATGACGATCGTTCGTCTCACTCGGGGAATCACGCAATTGGACAAAGTCTGCGAACGAGTCCGGGATCCCCGTCAGAATTCATTTCACGATCGTTTCATTTCGCCATTCTCTCGTCGTCTCATCCTATCTAACCTGGCCCAGTCTAACCTCGGCGACGATATATTTATATAATATAGAGAGATAAAATTAGCCTGATATCTCAGAATTTTTTGAACTGTTCAAAAATTCCTAAAATCTGAGTCACTTTATAAATTTCAATGAAAGAACCACACTAAATTGCGAAATTGACGTTTCGGCACGTTTTGAACACATTGGCATTGAAAACTCAACAAAAAAATGTCACATCACAAAGCTTCCTCCAAGTAGAGGCAAAAAATTGCGGCAAATTCGACGCTGAACCTATCGTTGAATTCGTCAGAGTTTGAATGTAAAAATCGACATTTTCCAGACAGATATTTCCTTACATGCGGACATTTGCGGTTAAATTGCACCACGGGGTTTGCAAAATTTCATATGACGAACACGTCACGCCGCTTGATTTTACAACTTCGCGAGTTTCACTTCTTCCCTTCCGTCGTTCTTCTTCTCTTGCTCATCCGTTGCTTCATCGTCTTGAACGTCTGATCCGGCGCACATACCGCTAGAAACTCTCGCGAGCTGGCAAACTTTCGCGGCCAGAAGCCGGGAAGTTCTGAGTTTAGAGCGGTGGAGAACGCGGTAGCGTTTCTTGTGCAAATAGTCTGTAGTCCCTCCGTCTTCCAACTATTCCTATCTCTCTTCGTTGCGCGTGCAAAAAGGGGCGGCGGGGGGGTGAGATACTTGCACAGGCTAAAACTTATTTCGCGAGAGGAACTTTGGCTCATATTTTCCTAAGGACCTCTCTATTACCTCAATCTTATCTCACTCATATTCTCTACCGCCAAGAATTACATCGAAGAAGAATATTTATGCATATGTATTCATGCATATATATATATGTGATCTTTGTGTGTAACGGTTACGGTGTCTATTTACCGCAAGGTACATACAGAATAATGCAAACATTCGCAGTCAACCCACCGTCTAGTTTTTCCATGTGGTTTCTATAAACTTTCATATTGAAATATCTTCAAATTATTTTCCATATTGACGTACGGAACGAGGGAAATTAATTAGCAGAGCGAGTTCGCCTTGAACTCGTTTAACATTTTTCAAATAAATGTTTTCGTGTCGAAAGAAACAAAAAATGAAATTTATAAATTATGGTTTTCCCAGATGTATATGCAGGGTGTCCTAAAACTAGCACGTCGAAGTGACACGGGGGTTAGATTGGCTCCGGACTTGGCAGAATAAACTAATTTAACCTCAGTAAAAGTCTAATGGTTTCGGAGAAAAATTGTCTTTTTTGATTTTTTGGAAAATCAAAAAATCTAGTCTCTACCTAGTAATTGTTATTCCGCTGCCATTGCTATGAATTACTTTGGGTTTATTCATATTTTGTTTCTAAAATATGTGCCGTTTGTGTATTACAGTTGGAGGCAGACAATTCGAACACTTGTAAAAATTAAATAAATTATCAAATATTATGTTTTTTTGTTTCCATGTACTCCCACAAAGGTACTAAATTTTTTTCTTGGAGATTGAAGCGTCCACTTCGAACCCAAGTACTACGTAGCGATTTTACAAAAAATAAAAAAAGATGATTTTTCTGGAAAACTATTAGACTTTTACTGAGGTCATATTTGTTTATTCCGATAGTTTCTGAGCCAATCTAATGCTTGTATCCCTCTGACGTACTAGTTTTCGGATACAAACACTACGCACTACGGTTAAAATTGTGTTATGTTAGAAGGGTAGGCGAATACCATATTGAGAGCCCGTTGATGCCCGGGAGCTTTCAGTTAGGAGCGAGGATATATGGTTTATCCTTTTGGTAAACTATCGTGCGAACGGGAGGAGATAGCGAAAGAGAGGAAGACGATAGACGATATAAACTCGTACCGATGAGTCTTGAACCAGTTCCGATCGCCCACGCTCAAACCTTCGTCTCGCTCGTATACTCTCCCTCTCTATTTCTCCCACCGTTGCATCGCTAATTCGTAGGATAGTCTCGAGATTATATATTCAACGAGATAGAGAGCTCACGATGAGAATCTGTATATATACAGTCGAGATGAGGCTTTTCCTCTCAATTCGCTCGACGATCGATCGCAGCCAATCGCTATACATCGTTTTATAATCCGATATCCCATAATTCGTGAGAGTTAGCGATAGAGCCTCGAGTTCTCGTGCAGAATATCTCTCTCTTTCTCTCTTTCTCTCTTTCTCGCCCCCCCCCACCGGTGTACCCTTTTCCACCACTCGGCCTGTTTTAACGTCGACAAAAAAAACGTGCTTGAGAGTTGTTTGTAACTATATATCGACGCTGCTTACGAAAACTAGCATGTTTCAGATTTCTTACGAAAACAAGCACGCTTGATATCTGCGCGAAAACTAGCATTTTTCGGCTTTTGCCACGAAAACTAGCACATTTCGATATTCGCCGCGAAAACTAGCATGTTTCGACTTTTACCACGAAAACTAGCGAGTTTCAACTTTCACCGTGAAAATTAGCACGTTTCTGTATCACTGGAAGTGTTTCTCATTTTTTTACTCCACGTTTTTTTAACATCCTTTTTTACTCCAAATTGACGAAATATTTATGCTTGTCATTTTGTACCGTTTTATTTTTTGTTTGAATTCATTTCATACATATTTTACTGTTTGAATTTTGGTCTGCTACGCTTATCATAAGATGGCAAACGGCAAATGCCTCGTCATTTTGGAGTAAAAGAACCATGGTCAAAAAAATTGGAGAAAAAAAATCGAAAACAATTGCGGTGTATGCAAAGTTAACAATGTCAGTTTTTTTCCCTCTTGCTACTTCGTCCAAGACCTGACATTTCTCGAGATATCTCAATCGATTGTTTTGAAGATTTTGTCAACTGTACTTTATACTTATACTGTACTTTACACTTTAGTCGATAATCACTCCAAGATTGTGTTTTTTTTTAATGAAATAAAAACACAATGAACGATTCTTCAGACTGTAAGTAGAATATACTTTTTATAAACAATAATTTTGTTCAATTCCATGGCTGACTCCGAAACTTGAAGTCACGAAAAATATCATTGATGAACAATTTTAGTTTTTGAGTGGTGGAATATTGCGTATCGTATTTGCGAATCGTATTTTCAATAATGTTATCATTTTTTTAACGCGATAGTCTGGTCTAGAGCGAGATTTTTGACGTCATGTCTAATGCGCAATAATTTTTAAACCGTTGAAGTTGTCTTGATGAAAATTTACACGTGCATTTATTGATCCTTCGAGAATACTTGTACATTAAAAAAAAAAATTATTTTAAATATTTTCATGTAGTTTTTGCCTTGTTGCAACGTGGTGCGCCGAAAGCCGCCTTAATCGGCGCCCACTCTGGACGATGTTGTATGCATCTGAAAAAAAAAAATATATATATATTCTCAATCTGTATGAGTATTCTGAGCACTGGTAGCAGAATTGGTACTTAAAAAAATTTTTTGACAAAATGGTGGCCTGTTGAACTTTCATTAATGATATTTCATACATTTTCGGGTATTCGACGAGTTATAAAAAGTCGGCAAAATTATTGTTCGACTCAATTCTGCTACCAGTCCTCAGAAACAGGCTACCTAAGGTACGTGCAAAATTTGAGCTCGATCGGTCCATCAGTTATCGAGATATCGTGGGCGCCGATTTGAAAAACATAGTTCTGAGATAAACGCGTTCAAAGTTTTGACACCGTTGAATGAGCGACTCAGTATCCTCTGCGTTAGCTGCTTCCCGACCGCGCTACCTGAGCGCGCGGCTTGCTTAGAATTTTTATTTCTCGGCTAATTTTTGAAATATCAATAAACGGTTTTCAGGAGCGTATGAAGAAAGGTCTAAGGAATAATAGAATGAAAAAAAAAAAAAAAATCGATTTTTTCAAATTTCTAGACCAGACTACCGCCTTAATAGAAAACGAATATAAATGTTTGAGGGTGTACAGGCGATACATCCTTAATGTTTTTCGTTTATTCCTTATAGTGCTCCCGAACGAATTATTAAAACATTTGTGAAAGTTCTGAATCTTATTCGATTTAGTTCGGCAAATATACTACTTTTTCCAGTGCAAATCGTAATATGCTAGTTTTCGCGTTGAATATCGAAATGTGTTGATTTTCGTGGTGGAATTCGAAACGTGTTAGTTTTCGTAAGAAATTCGAATCGTGCTACTTTTCGTAAGCAGCGTCGATAAAAACTAGCGTAGAGATTGTCATCGCAACCCTAATGGAAAAATATTTAGAAATTCATATCGTAATGCACAAAAATTATTAAAAGATATTGCAGGCATTAATTATTTATTGCCAAAAGTATTAATGTTCAAATTTAATTATTTTTCTTCGTGACGAATATTCATTGTTTTGTTATATAGTAAATTTTAATGGTTGGTTATTCGAATACCGTGAGAAAAGTATACGGCACATGAGAAAGTCATTAAATGCTTTGGAGTAAAAGTAATAATAACATAGTTGGATCCAGTATTAATTTTCCGCAGACCATTGTCTCCATGAAAATACGGTATTACCTTTAAACTTATATTTTGTTTAACGAGTGAATTGCGTTGTAGCGTAATTTTTTACACAGAATTACGAAAAAAAAAAAACCAATTGCGAGATAATTAAGATAAAAAGAAAAATGTTCATCCACGTGTTACGTCATGAGGCATTGTGTTGCCGTATTTTCATCATCGACGAGCGACTGCACCCGGATATATTTGTATATATACACATTCTCCCGTAAACTTGCATTAATTAATAATTAATTCAAAAGTTAACTCCTATGTCTCGCTTTGTAATTCGTTTGTCTCATTACCGTCGTGCTTTCGTTATGTGCATTGCGCGAAACGAGAGACAAGAAATTTCGCGTTAAATACAATGTTCTTTGTTCCATCGTCCACCGTGGACGGCGTTAATTGCATTGAACAAATGTCCTTTTTCCCCTCCTCTTGTACATGCAGTTTATTCATAAAAATTTGCTTCTCTACAGAATTGTCTCTGTCTATACGGAAGTGGACACAAAGAGGCATCCACCTACCGTTCGTTAAATCCGCGTTTTACCCTTTTCATTTAACGTTTTTTTTTTTTTCTTATGACTTTTTACTTTGCCCATCGAAACACAATCTTGTGTGCACAGGGGCGTGTACGTATAATCGCGGGGTTCGTAGTTATCTAAGAATCGATGTGCCCATAATTCGGTGATTCAATTACTGTTACAATTATAGCCAATTGTGAACGACATACGTTTTACGATTATCCCATATATATATTGGGACAGCTCAGTCAGAGCTGGTGATGCTTCCAAGGCGCTTTAAGTCTCGTGTGTTCGACAATTGAGATTGTCTCGGGAATCTCGTTGTTGGATCGAGGAGCATTAAGCAACCACATGCGCAATACCAAACGATACCTCATCCCAGATCTCTCACTCTCGTGCAAATCGACCGCTGACAAACGAATGGGCGCAACTTTCTATCAATATACATGTTAAATGGTCCGGGTTTGTGCCTTTTGTTTGCCAGTAGTCGATAACGTGCAATATACGCGTACAGCAATTACATGTTACTTGTAACGCGAATTCGGGTAGACCTACCAATCACGGGTACATAGACGGTATATGTGGCACTAGATACCGTTACACATCGATATGTTAATTAGAATCCATACAGCGTCGCTGATTTAATGAGGTGCGCACTGAGGTAAATGCCCTCATTACCGATACCGCTCCAATTCCGGATCGACGTACCTTCACCAATATCCATTTTGGCTGGCCCTGACCACCATTCAATAGACTGCAGATGGACACGACGTAACGCTTTCTTTTTAAACAATTAGTTCAGCTTTTATTTAGATGTATTTCTGACGTTATCAATATCGATATATTTGAAAGTGTCTAATGAACAAATCGTTAAGAATCGTTAGGAATGTTTGATGAAAACAGCATGATGTCAATGTGGAACAATATAAATCAGTATGAAGAGGAGGTACTGCATACGAGGTCTGTTCAAAAAGTATTAGTACAATCAATAGGGAGCCCGTTACTCTTGTCAATTCCACACTAAATTACAAGAGTTATATTTTTTTTTTAATTAGGTTCAGTATCATGTACTGAATGTAAATAAACAAAATCCTTACAAATTAAGTGACCGCAAGTGCCGGTATTTTGAGGAAAACCGTATCGGTCAATATCTCCGTTACCGTGCACTTTAGGCCAAAAATGCTAATAACCTTTCTTGTAGATAATTTAATTTCCTATCTTTTTTTCTAAATAATTTTCTTTTTACCACTTACCGTTTACGACTTATATGACTGTTAAAATTTATTTATTCACTTTTTGACCTGTATCTCTCCTAATAATTGTTTAAACAATAAAATGCTAATAACTTATCTTTTAAATCCATAAATTTCCCACACCTTTTTTTTAAACTTTTTTGTCTAAAGTTAATATTCTCAAAGTTATAACGCGTTTTTATTAGCCTTTCACCCAGTAGCGCAACATTGAACGCGTTATAACTTCGAGAATATTAATTTTAGACAAAAAAGTTTTAAATAAAAGTTATGGAAAATGTATGGATTTAAATGATAAGTTATTAGCATTTTATTGTTTAAACAATTATTAGGAGAGATACAGGTCAAAAAGTGAATAAATACATTTTAACATTCATATAAGTCGTAAACGGTAAGTGATACAAAAAAAATTATTTATAAAAAAAGATAGGAAATTCAATTGTCTACAAGAAAGGTTATTAGCATTTTTGGCATACGGCGAAGCTACCTTGAACCAAAGCAACGTTTATCGGTGGTACAAAATGTTCTCAGAGGGCCGAGAAGATGCGAACAACGAAATGCGTTCCGGACGTCCGAGCACATCAACAACAGACGAAAACATTGATGAAGTGAAGAAAATAATATTGGCCAATCGTCGAATCACCGTTAGAGAAGTTGCTGAGGAACTAAACATATCGATTGGCTCGTGCTATTCGATTTTTATCAATGATTTGGGCATGAGACGGGTCGCCGCGAAATTCGTACCAAAATTGCTCAATTTCGAACAAAAACAGTGTAGCGTTAACATTGCTGAGGAGCCGTTGGATTCAGTCCGCGACGAACCAAATTTGCTCCAGAGGGTCATAACTGGTGACGAATCATGGGTTTATGGTTATGACGTGGAATCCAAAGCTCAATCATCGCAATGGAAGCTGCTTTTTTTTGGAATAGACAAAAATCGAAGACAAGCCAAAACACGTCTAACCAAAACAGCTGTCAACAATTAACTAAACATTCAAAATAGCCGATTTTTTCAGCATAAGTGAGGGACATGAGTACCAACCTAACGCCACAAAAAAAATCGAAAATTGGATATACGTAGCTCGCGGAAATTAAAAATTCGCGATACTTTTTGAACAGACCTCGTATGTCACACTGTGTGCACCAGGTCACCAATCTCTCAGATTTGCTACCGTTTTTATATCTATATTTTTTTTCACATATTTACGAAATCTCGGCCTAAGATATATTTAGTTGACGGCAATGAAACGATTTCTTTACTTTAATTTAATCTTTTATTGAGTTTCTGATGTAGCAAATACGACGGAGAGTCGGTCATAGCAAAGCCGCCTGTATCGACACAGGTTTTCCGCAGTTTTCCTGTGTCCATGGCAAATGCGATACAGTGTAACTAAGACGTCTGCGGGCTCAATGGATTTTGGATTAGCTTAGGGAATTGCGGGTAGGGCGTGATAGGGGGAAAAATGGAAACATGGAGTTGGGAAGGGGGTGATACGTGAAAAACCCGAAAGGATATACGTTGGAACAATGAGAAAAAAATAATATTAAATCGCTTCTAGCGTTAATTTGTGTGTTTGGTATATGTTCCGTGAACGTTACCAAGATTTCAAAGATCCCTAGTATACCGACGCTGTTGGAGTTTCTCGGCGTCTTTCACATGGTCTTAAATATGGCAGACCGTCGAAGCTATCGATTAGGAATAATTTTATGTTACCTCGTAAGCTATAGCTCCGAACAAATCAAATGAGAGACGCCATTTCGTTCATTATTCTTTATCTCTAATGAATTTTCACGATTTGATCGAGATGTTTCCCTTACTTGACCCAGTAATAGCGTATCTCGTTGCGACAACTCTCTCGGAGTGTCCTTTTATTCGTTAAGATCGATGTTTACTATGGAGTTATAACTTGTATAGCTCAGAAGATTTGTACAGCTTCCGCGAAGTCTTGTCAGATTGAGCGACAGGTAGACGATATATACAGCACAAAGCGGGGCACGTTTCATCTTTAACGTATAAGTAGTAGGTATACATTCAGTTTGCGTACCGTCTGTGAGCAAACAAAAGGTCGCAATAAGCAATACAACTTGCGACGTAAAATGATGTGAGTTACGTCCTCTTGTTGGCTAGCAGTCGATACGTTTATAGGGAATTATATAAACAGACGTGTACATTGTATATATATACGTGTGTATGTGTGTATGCCTGGACTGTCAGAAACTTGAACAAACCCTGGGCTTCCGGTACGGCACCCCGACGTCTCGTCATCAATTCTATCTATGCAAGTGGATAGTACACGTTCTCCTGTCTCGGGATCTGAAATTCAGATTCAGTATTCGCAGTCGATCGTGTACCGCACAAGCAAGAAGACGTTTGATGGTAGACTCTATCACGTCCGTGGGCCTAATCAGATCGTGTTTATAGTCGGTGCACGGATCTCCGGCCCTTTGGACTGGAAAATCGACGGGTTCGACGTCGTCTTCTGTACCTTCGACAACCGAGTTAGTTTAGCACACCGCTAGAGAATCGCGAAGACAGCGGAAGAGGTTTTAGGTTGGTCGTAAACACGAAGGTTGGATGCAACCTTTTGTTTTTATCTTATGGTTATTCGTAGGCTTCGCGGATCATATACATACCAGAGTTTGAGAAAATAATCGTGTTAAATTTAAGGGGCGGAAATAGGGTTGGACGGTTAAAAAAATCGATTTTTTTTTATTTCACAAATTGTTAGTAAAACTATTGAAAAATATATTCCCAAAATTTCAAATGAAAATTCCGACTCGTTCTATTGTTATAAGCCATTAAGGGGGGAAGTAGGGTTAGGACAGCATTTTCTCAATATTTTTCATGAATTTTTTTATAGTATAAAAAATTAATATAATTTATTGAAACTTTGAGAATATTTTATACATATATTTAAGTATATACTATAAAATTTTTATACATATATTTAAGTATATACTATAAAATATTAGCGACGCCATATTGCTTGTTTTTCTTGATACTATTTTTTCAAACGCGTTTTTCTGAAAACGGCTTTTTTCGAACTTGCGTACACACTAGTTTGAAAAGTTTTCAACCAATCGTTTTGAAAATTGTCAGTTACTTTCTTCACAGTATTGCGCTCTATATGAACCTAAAATCGGAATACTATCATTATTTAAAATAATTTTTTTTTGCAAATAAAGTTGTAAAAAATGGCAAAAAATCATGCTTTTTTGTTTTGACCCCTGTAAAAAATTCAATTTTATATTTTTTTGATAGCATTTAGGTTCATATAGAAGAGAGGCATATATTAAAAGTAAATTCCAACTTCGTTTGATTTCAGATGAAAATTGCGGCTTCCAGAATGTACGCAAAATGCTGAGTCTGATTGTGACCTGCAATATGGGGTCGCTAATATTTTATAGTATATACTTAAATATATGTATACAAATTTTATAGTATATACTTAAATATATGTATAAAATATTCTCAAATTTTCAATAAATTATATTCATTTTTTATACTATAAAAAAAATCATGAAAATCATTGAGAAAACGCTGTCCTAACCCTATTTCCCCGCTTAACATCGTTTTATCGGTGGCAGATTCCCTGTAACGCTTCATCACTTTGATGGTAAACAGCGTTTTTTATAAAAACAAAATAATCATTAAAACCGTATGATTGCGCAGACTTATTTTTTCACAGTTAAAGCCGGTTGTGCAGTTTTGTCCCTTGACGAAAACGACCTTTTTGTCGTCGTTGAAAGAAAAAGAACGCACACAAAACTTTGCTTACATTGCACGCAGCGGCACTGAGGGAATTTTTGCTCAGGATCATATAATTCCCCATTAATTTTCCACTCTGCTACCAGTCCTGATGTGAATGCAATTTTCAATGGACACTTTACTCAGGAAAAACGGTTTTTTTCATTGCGTCCCGCGGTACCGATAGTTCAACGGCATTTTCATTAATAGCATTGACTCAATGACGAATATAAACTCAGTTTACAATTAGAAAAAATATAGCTTTAAACGTCCTCTCGACAATTTTCATTTCCTTCTCGTTTTACTTCTTTTCTGTTTTTTTTTTTTGCTCTTTATCCGTGGATTCTCTCTTGGGAATACGAGGAGGGAAATGTTCGAGTAAGAGTTGCCGAGGGGGCGCGGAGAAAAAAAATTCATCCCTCTCGATCACGAGTCCCGCGCGACTGGAATGTTTGATACGCGCCTAGAGACGTATACACTTCATGTTATACCGTATACCCAACGGGGAGCCGAGAAGCGCTGATGCCTAACATCTCGAATGTTTCACGCGTATATTTTGCTGTTGCTGATGCTCTATATATACATGGATATATAGTTATAGGTATAGTAGCGAGTATGAAATGTTTTGTTATGCAAGTCGCGTACTTGGTAACGCGATAAAAACGAAAGTATTCCGCAGGACTCGTGTAGGAGTTTGTGAAAAAAGTGTCTTAGAGACGCATAGCGGGGGATGAGGCAAAAGTGGTGTATACGATCGTGAAATTACTCGGGGAAAAAAAAAAAACGAGTTGCGAATTGTCGAGCAGTGATGTAGATAATAATCGTAGTCGTCGTCGTTGCCGTCGTCATTGTCTCTTGGTCACGCCATATAATCATACAGCGGCGAACATTCAGAATTGACCCACTAAACTGGAGCGCCAACTTATTATACGACCGCACTTGCGATCTCTCTTGTTGCGATCTATATTTTATGCAAGAAAGTCGTTGAAAAGATATTACCGCCTCCCGATATTATAGCTACCGATTGATAGATCTTTATACCATATACGTAGATCATTCCAGGAGAGTTGAAACACGTTTTTTTTGAGTCTCGGTACTTTTTTTTCCATTCTTTCACGTTTATGCAATCGGCCAAATAGCCTTTTATGATTCATTCACGGACATCCAAATTTGCCGCAGACAAAGAGCATCGTTGGGTGTTTCCAACTGTCTTCAGTGGTGCGTTCCTTCTCTCCTGGAATTGTTTCGTTACCGATTAAGGCAGGGAATAGGGTTAGGACAGCGTTTTCTCAATGATTTTCATGAATTTTTTTATAGCATAAAAAATGAATATAATTTATTGAAACTTTGAGAATATTTTATACATATATTCAAGTATATACTATAAAATTTTTGAAGAATTTCCTTGAAAAACACCGAAGATATTAGCGACCCCATATTGTAGGTCACAATCAGACTCAGCATTTTGCGTACATTCAGGAAGCCGCAATTTTCATCTGAAATCCAACGAGGTTGGAATTCACTTTTATTATATGTCTTTCTTCTATATGAACCTAAATGCTATCGAAAAAATTGAAAATTTAATTTTTTACAGGGGTCAAAACAAAAAAGCATGATTTTTTGCCATTTTTTACCACTTTATTTGCAAAAAAAAATTATTTTAAATAATGATAATATTCCGATTTTAGATTCGTATAGAGCGCAATACTATGAAGAAAGTAACTGTCTATTTTCAAAACGATTGGTTGAAAACTTTTCAAACTAGCGTGTACGCAAGTTCAAAAAAAGTCGTTTTCAGAAAAACGCGTTTGAAAAAATAGTACCGCTCGGTTATACACGTGGCGCGCTCGGGGCCTGAAGGAGAGCTACTCACTTTAATGGCTTATAACAATAGAACGAGTCGGAATTTTCATTTAATGTTTTGGGAACATATTTTTCAATAGTTTTACTAACAATTTATGAAATTAAAAAAAATCGATTTTTTGAACCGTCTAACCCTATTTCCCTTCTTAAGGCGGTAGTCTGGTAACTTAAGTCGATTTTCATGTCTCTTTTGGAGGGCGTTTTTTTGTAGGATAATAAAAATGAATCGTTTTGGATATTTAGGATGTTTTTATTTACATATTAAAGATACAAACAAATTTTTTTTTGAACAAATTTAATAGTTTATTATTATTATTATTATTGATCGAAGTTGGCACCTCGAAAAAAAAAGCGCGTGGGTGGCCCCGGTGATTTTGGCTCTTGATGTTATCGGAAATAAAAAATTCTTGATAATTCTTAATCTATAGACATGTCATTCTGGTCGGAACTACTGAAGTTAAATTTCATGGATAAATTAAATTTCATGGATAAATAACAAAATGGCGGACTTTGGAAAAAAAAGTTTTTTTCCAAAGTCCGCCATTTTGGTATTTATCCATGAAATTTAACTTCAGTAGTTCCGACCAGAATGACATGTCTATAGATTAAGAATTATCAAGAATTTTTGATTTCAGATAACATCAAGAGCCAAAATCACCGGGGCCACCCACGCGCTTTTTTTCGAGGTGCCAACCTCGATCAATAATAATAATAACAATAAACTATTACATTTTTTCAAAACATTTTTTTTTTGTATCTTTAATATGTAAATAAAAACATCCTAAATATCCAAAACGATTCATTTTTATTTTCATACAAAAAATCGCCCTCCAAAAAAGACATGAAAATCGGCTTGAGTTATCAGACTACTACCTTAAACGAACAAAAGAAATTTCACTGCTGGTAAAGTCCAGTGAACGAGCCTATGAGGATACCGAGTGTCAAGAGATTATTGCCTTGAACTACTCCAATATGGATGCTATATATTATACGCCGTGGTGGCAGAAGGCTCTTTCTTCGAATGTAAAGTCAAGTAGGTAAAGTACCGCGTACACTCGTAGATATATCGACGTAATTTTTAACGAAAATCTCCGTCCTTGTCCGCGATACAATTTTTGTTCATTGTATAAAGAAACTTTTTATCTTTCTACAACGTCTAATGCTCGATCTCAATTTTTCACGACCTCGTAAATATAAACGTTTCGGAATGGTATATAATGAGCGTGTCTTGACGAGGAACGAGATCATAAAATTCTGACGTTACCGTTTGAGATATCGGAGTACAATTTGACTCTGATCTTCGGCTAGCCTGACAAGTGCGTCACATTTTTATGAGTGCGATTATTCTGGGCATCAACGAGACAGACGCGCGATGCATATCAGTATTAATATGTAACAGGTCCGAAGGCAATGTCTATGACCTCATTTTGTAATCGTTTAAAATGAAAATTAAGTGGTTTTCAGCCTTTGTAATTACCTAATGCCTAATGTATGCAGTGTGTGTTAACTGGTATACAGTGTGATTTAATGAATGTGGTTTAGATTTAAAAAAAATACACGCGACGTATAACGATATTTAATTAAAAAGAATAACATGGCCACAAATTGATGAAATTGTTGAATGAAAAAAAAAAAACAATTTAGTTATTGATGAAATAACACGGGAAAAATTATATACTTCAGCGCAGATCGATTCCAGCGATGATATATGAACAAAGACTGCGTAAGAGTAATCGTTAAAAGTTCATGAAACTCGAGTAGAAAAAAATTGTATATAATCCAGCAATAATATTAAGACGAACGTAGAATCATAGCTCTCGACGAATTGTGTCAGCGCTGACTGATTGAAACGGCTTCGATCCACGCTCAATTACATATTGGCCAATCTTCAATTCAAAATCAACTTCTATTATAATACTCAATACGAATTTTCGAAAGGTCTTGACGGTCGCAGCTCGTGCACTCCCTTCCCTATTATTTCCATGCAGATAGCAACCATCTATTGAAATACTACGTCGGAGATAGCGAAGACCAAAGAGTGAGGGACGAGAGAGCGAGAGCAAGAGAACGCCAGAACATTGTGCTCTTTAGCGTCGCTATTAGACCCGCTGACATAAGTATTCGGCGGAGTCGGAGAGCGGGTGTGCGATCGGTCGTTCGTGCTGTGAATCACGATTTGGTTTTGCCGATGCTTTCTCGTCTCTCGCATTGCTAACTCCTTTGCTCTCTACGAACCTGGCTCTGTCGCAGGGGCCATCGAGAGAGTTCCAGTACGATGTATAAGGCCCCTCTCAATACGAATAAGCTGCTTCGCTGACCGAGCAGTCCGGACAACCCACTGGCTTACATATAACTCGAGAGCCTGGTCTCTGCCCTCGTAATACCCGATCACCACGGAGAGGTTTTGTTTTTTGGGGCCGCGATCATTCCTGTTGAACCGTTTGATTAGTCATCATCATTCGGGAAGTGCTCGTCTATGACTTTCAATATTGGTCCGCCGTTGGTTACACTCGTCTGAATACCAAGGTCCGCGAGTGAGGACAGCTTACGTTTCTCTTCTTTTGTACTCGGTCGCACGTTTTAGCTCGACGATCGGAAACTCTTTTCTCTGTGTTCGGCGCGAAGTTTTTCCTTCTACCGCGTCATACGAATGTCGAAAGGTATTGAGCGATAGTCCTTTGGAATACTTATGAACGGGATAGAACGTGACTTCGCTCGATGTGCGGAATGGACTTCCCACCACTCCAGTGTGCATTGCGAGACTGCTGCTGTTCGGCACAGATATTCACACCATCCAGCCTTCACTATTCTCACCATTGGGATTTCTTTCCTTGGAGCAGAATCCTTGCTACGTTAACTGCTGTTCAATCTGTTGACTTTACGTAAATTCTTGGTCCAAAGTGAACTTCTGGATCGTAATTCGATAAATCGAGCCGAATTTTAACGTTTGAACGGGTACGAACCCAATCAGCAAAGAGCGGAATCCCGACCCTATTTGACCACGTTACATTTCCGATATTTCAACTCATTTTTTCCCGAAAATCCCCACCACTCCAGAGTGCATTGCGAGACTGCTGCTGTTCGGCACATATATTCACACCATCCAGCCTTCACTATTGTCACCATTGGAACTTCTCTCCTTGGAGCAGAATCTTTGCTACGTTAACTACTGTTCAATCAGTTGACTTTACGTAAATTCTTGGTCCAAGGTGGACTTTTGGGTAGTAATTCGTTAAATCGAGTCGAATTTCAACGGTTAAAAGGTTACGAACCCAATCAGCAAAGAGCGGAATCCCGACGCTATTTGACCACGTTACATTTCCGATATTTCAACTCATTTTCTCCCGAAAATCCAATTATAACAAAATAATTGGATCTTTTAAATTTATTTTTGAACTCTCTATATCGATAGGGTTAATACACCAATAAATGGACACCCATGTTACAATCACTGTGCATAGATATCATTTACATGAGCATGTCGATTTACTGGCGGCTGTGCATTATTCACTGGTGAAGTTACGCTATGATTTCCCACTGATCTCGCTGCAAACAAAATAAATATAAAACTAAAATTGGCCGGCAAAAAAGGACGCACGGTCGGCGCGTCGTTTCCGCGGTCTTCCAAATGTTAAGCAGTATCGTAGGCACGTTCGATACTGGGACGAGTGACCACTTACCCAAGCAGAAATTTGTTCCGGCTGACCTGATATAGGATCAGGCCCCGTTCAGGAATCGATAAGGTTAGCCTGATCAGGCTAACCGGATCACGCCCAGATCAGGGGCGGATCATATTCTGATACGGCGTGGGTTATCAGGCTAGCCTCACATTACATATATCAGGGCTGGATCAGGTGCGGCTAAGGCATCCGTGGCAAATCCTGATCAGGCTAACCGGATCACGCCCAGATCAGGGGTGGATCATATTCTGATACGGCGTGGGTTATCAGGCTAGCCTCACATTACATATACCAGGGCTGGATCAGGTGCGGCTAAGGCATCCGTGGCAAATCCTGATCAGGCTAACCGGATCACGCCCAGATCAGGGGCGGATCATATTCTGATACGGCGTGGGTTATCAGGCTAGCCTCACATTACATATATCAGGGCTGGATCAGGTGCGGCTAAGGCATCCGTGGCAAATCCTGATCAGGCTAACCGGATCACGCCCAGATCAGGGGCGGATCATATTCTGATACGGCGTGGGTTATCAGGCTAGCCTCACATTACATATATCAGGGCTGGATCAGGTGCGGCTAAGGCATCCGTGGCAAATCCTGATCAGGCTAACCGGATCACGCCCAGATCAGGGGTGGATCATATTCTGATACGGCGTGGGTTATCAGGCTAGTTTTACATTACATATATCAGGGCTGGATCAGGTGCGGCTAAGGCATCCGTGGCAAATCCTGATCAGGTTAACCGGATGACCCCCACATCAGGGCCGGATCATATTCTGATACTGCGTGAATTATCAGGCTAGACTAACATTACATATGTCAGGACCGGGTCAGGTGCGGTTAAGGCGTCCATGGCAAATCCTGATCACGCTAACCGTATCACGCCCAGATCAGGGGCGGATGATATTCTGATACGGCATGAATTATCAGCCCAGCTGATAAGCATGCGGTGCTGAGGATGAACGTGCGTGAAGGGAGAACACCACTGTGACCCCCTGTTTTTTTCCACATTTTTCAAGAATTTTTTTTTGTGGGAAAAAAAAGAGATATTCGAAAAATTTTTTTGGGTTTTGTTCCTTGTTTATTAATGTATCAAAAAACATTTTTTTCACATTTTTCACGCCGCATGGTGGCGCTGGGGAAGCTCTCGCGTCAGGTGCTGTCATTTCCGCGGCACGCAGCAGAACTCTCTTCAACGTCGATCTGAAAAAAAATACCGAGTGTTTTCGTTAATAATATGATATTTTGAAGAGAAGTACATAGGGATTTGGAAAAATATTGTTTTAAAAAAAATAGGCACGCCTTTGAAATTAAAGTTAATTTCAAAGGCGTGCCTATTTTTTTTAAATATAGTATAGAGTGTATCGCAGTGTGAACCATCGATCACTCTCGATCAAATGGTCTCGCTTCTTATCCGTCTCCGGCGGCCGATGCCTAAAACGATAGATGCGCCGTTAAGATTAAACGTTCAATTTCGAAGGGTTAGATGGCTACCGACCGGAGCAATGGTTTAAGTAAAAACACACGTTCGAAGTGTCTACCGCACCGACCCTAGAGCACAGCTGTGAGACTGTGGTGATTTTACGTATCGCTCTTTCGCCTTGAAACTCTCGGGGGTTGTTTCCCATTCGAGGTTCCATAAAATAAAGTGAAAAAAAATTATTACCCGGCCGACCCCGTTCCTCTCGTTACTAAGAATCTTGTTTAAACGGGTCAAGCTCCTCTTCGATAAAGATAGTGAGAGAGAGAGAGAGAGAGAGAGAAAGAATCTGCAGGGGCCAGAGGAATCAGAAAATTCAAGCGATAAGCGAAATCTTCGCTGTGCTTCCGACGAATAATGAAGTACCTAATCACCAAGGAGGAGTTTTATTTTATTTTCCAGCCGACCATACCGATAAACGATCGTGAAAAAGTACCTCTTATCTACGATTTTTGTAGCAACAAAAAGAAAAGCACGATGGAAGCGGTAATTGGGTAGCCAGTTGAATGATCAGATTGTAAGAGAAATACGAAAGGCGAAAAGAGGTTATTTTTCAATCCTCTCTTTGTTCACCTTTGTCGAGAGAACAATATCTCGCGACATAACCGGAACTTCGGAATGTTTCCTGACCGGATATCGATACGTAGCTCTCTCGTTACTACACTCGCGGCGAAGGATATACGTGTAGCTGTGTCGATACACTACATCGAACATAGTATACAGAGACCCTTCGGGGTATATAGGAAAACGAGTGGTCCGGTAACCGTGGATTGAAAACGTGTTTACCTTTCTGCGTACACTATCTCCCGTACATCTCTCACACACGGCATTGGAATCGATCTTTCGGACGAATCGAGGATGTACAATGCGGCAGCCTCATCGGTTCTCCGTCGGCCCGTTTCAATCTAGACCCGAGGGCGTCCGACGGCAATACATTGCATCGCAAAATGATTCGTCATATAACAAATTCGGTATGTCGGTAGCGGCCTCGATAGCACAGTTGAAAGTGTACGATCGGCAATTCAGAGAGATCCAGCGTTCGAGTTACGGTCTAATATGTATCAGAAACACATAGAAAAAAAAAACCGAGTGTTTTCGTTAATAATATGATATTTTGAAGAGAAGTACATAGGGATTCGGAAAAAAATTGTTTTAAAAAAAATAGGCACGCCTTTGAAATTAAAGTTATTTTCAAAGGCGTGCCTATTTTTTTTAAAACAATATTTTTCCAAATCCCTATGTACTTCTCTTCAAAATATCATATTATTAACGAAAACACTCGGTATTTTTTTTCAGATCGACGTTGAAGAGAGTTCTGCTGCGTGTCGCGGAGATGACAGCATCTGACGCGAGAGCTTCCTCAGCGCCACCATGCGGCGTGAAAAATGTGAAAAAAATGTTTTTTGATACATCAATAAACAAGGAACAAAACCCCAAAAGATGTTTCGAATATCTCTTTTTTTTCCCACAAAAAAAAATTCTTGAAAAATGTGAAAAAAAACAGGGGGTCACAGTGGTGTTCACCCTTAATTAATAATATAAATCGAGAAAAACGTTTAGGTTTCGCAAAAACCTACGTAAAAAAATCTATAGAATTTTGGAAACGCGTCGTATTCTCGGATGAATCGAAGTTTAACATCTTCGGGTCCGATGGAAAAAAATTCGTCTGGCGGAAACCATATACCGAGCTCCAGCAGAAAAATTTAATACCGACTGTGAAGCACGGCCGAGGAAGCGTCATGGTTTGGGACTGTATGGGATATTATGGCGTTGGTAATCTGGTTTTTATAGATGGTACAACGAATGCCCAGAAGTATATCGACGTGTTGCGCAGCAATTTGAAAGCAAGTGTAGATAAAATGGGCCTGGATGGAAATTTCTACTTCCAATGAGATTACGACCCGAAACATACTGCCATGAAAACGAGGGAATGTTTACTCTTTTATGTCCGCAAACAATTGATTACACCACTACAATCTCCGGACATCAATCCTATTGAAAATTTATGGCACTTGATGGATGTAGAAATTAGAAAAAGAAAAATAACAAACAAATCCGATCTCCAAAGAGTGCTTTTACAAGAATGGACGAAAATAGCAAAAGAAACAACGCAAAAGTTAGTAGAATCCATGCCTAAGAGACTCGAGGCGATAATTGAAGCAAAAGGGATGCACACCAAATATTAGTTATAATTAACAACTATGATGATGTAGGTTTTCACTGTAATCGTAAGTGTATGAATACTTCTTTTGCCCGAAAATTTTCGTTTTTTTTGGCATAATTCTTCTATTATTCCTGGGAAAAAATTCTCCATTTGCAGTTTATCTCTGCACCTGATGTACTATTAAATAAAATTGGCTTTCTTTGCGTATCGCTTATGTCTATAAAGTTATCGAAAAAAAACAAGGTGTATGAATACTTTTTTGACCCACTGTATATGTTTTGTTCGCAAATCCTAACTTGCTAAAACTCCGAGATCTAGGTTTTTCGGTACTATTCGAGTCGTAGGGAGTTTCGTCGTGATTCGATGAATGCTTGAAATTGTAGCATGAAAAAAAAATGGAAAGAAATTCATGGAAGCTAAATAAATGTTATTGTTACCGATGATCTATCGGTTGGTCGGATGTCATTTTGGTTTCTCTTCCACCGCTCTTCCATTTGGAAGAGGTTTGGCAAGCGATGTATAATAAAGGACTCCTATGACATCTATGACCGTGTACGACCAATCGACTGTTTTTTTTCATTTTTTTTTTTTTTTATTCCTCCATCTCTCTTACCCCTGTCATATGCATTCTCTCGGCAATGCATGAATGCAACGATGGACCGTGTTCTGGCTGTATATACTAAAACATGAAGTACATCGGCAGCGTGGAGAAGGGCGAAGGTGGGGAGCCAGGGGTGTCACATCGTACTCGTTGCGCATGGGTTCAGAGTTCTGAACTAATAGCACCAGTAGCAATAGTACACGCCTGGATCGGAGGCCTATCGTTTGTACTAAAAGCGGGCACCAGAGGGTGTTGGCGCACATTCGCGTCGTGTACACCACTCTCTGGTAAGCATCGAGCGAGGCATGGACACGTGTCTCGGGGTGTTGTACCCCGTGCAATGCACACGGCCCATAAAGCATTTGGATTTGTGTCACAGCCAGGCATCCCGTGTTGCCGCGTGTTTTCTCTATCTCGTTATAGATATATACACACTTGTACACACGTGAATGCGTCGTTGCACAGGCGAGATTGGGAACCTGCCACTTTGGACAAACGCCCAAAACGATCGGTTCACTTTCTATCGTGGTACAGTAGAATCGGCCGTGACGTCCGTTCGAATCGCTTTCCATCAAGTCGTTCTTGTGATAACGTTTAGTTTTATATTTTGTGCTTTACTCCTCGAGCGTTCACAGTCAGCGGTGTGAAAGCATTTCTACAATAAAACAATCGTGTAAAAGTATTCGAAGATACGAATCTCAGGATCTTAGTCTTCTTCTTTCACTTTATTCGCATTTCATCCAAAGAAACGGTAATCAACGAGATAACACAATGCTCTATTACAAGTCGTAGGGCAGAATTTACTGATGGCTGGGTAGTGAAAAAAATTTGGCTCAATGTCGTAGTACGTAACACTAAAAAATCGTCATAATCGATTTACGATGATTTTTCCTTCTAAATTCTGCCCTGTGACTTGTCGGGACCACTCGTTTTCCTATACAACAAAGGGTGGTTGCGTTGTTCGCCACCCTAGCGTGTATCGCATTTGCACAACGGGCACAGGGAAACTGCGGAAAACCAGGCTGATATAGACGTGCTTCATTTTACTGAGTTTCAGTTGTATTAACGGAGGAAATAGGGTTAGGACAGCGGTTTCTCAATGATTTTCATGAATTTTTTTATAGTTTAAAAAATGAATGTAATTTATTGAAACTCTGAGAATATTTTATACATATATTTAAGTATATACTATAAAATTTTTGAAGAATTTCCTTGAAAAACACCGAAGATATTAGCGACCCCATATTGCAGGTCACAATCAGACTTAGCATTTTGTGTACATTCTGGAAGCCGCAATTTTCATCTGAAATCAAACGAGGTTGGAATTTACTTTTATTATATGTCTCTCTTCTCTATTAACCTAAATGCTATAAAAAAAAATAGAAAATTGAATTTTTTACATGGGTCAAAACAAAAAAGCATGATTTTTTGCCATTTTTTTCAACTTTATTTGCAAAAAAAAGTTATTTTAAATAACGATAATATTCCGATTTAAGGTTCATATAGAGCGCAATACTATGGAGAAAGTAACTGCCAATTTTCAAAACGATTGGTTGAAAACTTTTCAAACTAGCGTGTACGCAAGTTCGAAAAAAGTCGTTTTCAGAAAAACGCGTTTGAAAAAATAGCAAAATGCTGAGTCTGATTGTGACCTGCCAGATGGGGTCGTTAATATCTTCGGTGTTTTTCAAGGAAATTCTTCAAAAATTTTATAGTATATACCTAAATATATGTATAAAATATTCTCAAAGTTTCAATAAATTATATTCATTTTTTATACTATAAAAAAATTCATGAAAATCATTGAGAAAATGCTGTCCTAACCCTATTTCCCCCTTTAATGGCTTATAACAATAGAACGATTTGGAATTTTCATTTAAAATTTTGGGAACATATTTTTCAATAGTTTTACTAACAATTTATGAAATAAAAAAAAATCGATTTTTTGAACCGTTTAACCCTATTTCCCCCCTTCATCAAAAACTCAAAAAAACTTGCTTCCCGCTCGGTAGTTCACATGGAAGCCAGTGGATGGCTGAACGGTCACCGATCTCAATATTGACCGAGGCCAATGCTACTTATCACGGTAGACCGCCGAAGGCGAGCGTGCAATGCTGTCCCTCGTTTGATTAGTCTTTTCTTTATTTTATTTCAATTACGCCAATACCTAGTGAACACGTTATTAGCCCAGTTGCACAATGAATCTCGCGTGGTTTATCGTTTCGGAGATATGTGTTTGTGGCACATAGCGTATTATAGTTGTTCAGCGCGCGTGTAGAAACTATTAAAACAGGACACGCGAGCGTGTTTGCGATTCACCTGCCTACGATGTTTGATTCTTCGATTATCATATATTACAACAAAAAGTATACTGTAATGTACGTGATGGCACATGTCAATGTAAACATGTGTGTGTGTGTATGTGTTTATGCCTAGACACTCACACTTTGGATAACCGAAAATAAAATAATTATAAAAAATAAAATAAACCGGGACTTATACATGTATATGTATATAAACAGACTGCAGTCATCGTCGAGAGACGTATAATAATCTATGCTGGCGCATCCGTGAAAGCAATTCACTCATTTTGCTGGTGATCGTTCGAGAAAGTTAATGGCCATGACGAGAAGTGCGCGATTCATACAGAATGATCGGCTAAAACTCTGCAAAACCAGCCGACAGACGTTGCGAACTCTATAATACAACGCCGTGGTATACCCGCCGTGGATCAAAGCAACGCGTAAATGATCGTTGTAATTCTCTCACCGGAACAGCTGTTGTTCTCTTGTCGATTTAGCCGGCACAACTGTGGCATAACATTTTTTTTTATGGTGTTAAAAAAGCATCTCCAATTGATACTACAGGGACATGTAGTTGTGCCAGGTAAAATAAACAAAATTATTGCTTGATAATCTACTTGCTCCAGTTTTCCGCGAACCGTTAGATACGCCCTGCGATCCATCTTCGTGCGGATATAATTGCTTGTTAAAAATAAAAACCACATCCGAAGCACAACGATCACTAATTCATCGGGTTAAAAACACGGATATCCATTGAGGCAGTAGTCTGGTAACTTAAGCCGATTTTCATGTCATTTTTGGAGGGCGTTTTTTTGTAGGAAAATGAAAATGAATCGTTTTGGATATTTAGGATGTTTTTATTTACATATTAAAGATACAAAAAAAAATTTTTTTGAACAAATTTAATAGTTTATTATTATTAATATTATTGATCGAAGTTGGCGCCTCGAATAAAAGCGCGTGGGTGGCCCCACGCGATTTTGGCTCTTGATGTTATCTGAAATAAAAAATTCTTGATAATTCTTAATCTCTAGACATGTCATTCTGGTCGGAACCACGGAAAAAAAAAGTTTTTTTTCAAAGTCCGCCATTTTGTTATTTATCCATGAAATTTAACTTCAGTAGTTCCGACCAGAATGACATGTCTATAGATTAAGAATTATCAAGAATTTTTTATTTCAGATAACATCAAGAGCCAAAATCACCGGGGCCACCCACGCGCTTTTTATTCGAGGTGCCAACTTCGTTCAATAATATTAATAATAATAAACTATTGAATTTAAAAAAAAAAAAATTTTCTGTATCTTTAATATGTAAATGAAAACATCCTAAATATCCAAAACGATTCATTTTTATTTTCCTACAAAAAAACGCCCTTCAAAAACGACATGAAAATCGGTTTAAGTTACCAGACTACTACTTTAATACATCGGAATGATCGTAACAGCAATGGGTTATTGAGAACAAAGCATTCATTTGCTAATAAAAATATATTAATTTCATTCGCATATAAGTTGATTTTTTATCATATTAAAAAGATGCCAAAGCCATTACGTAATTAAAATAAATCTTGAATATCATTTACAAGAATTGTTTCTCTCGCACAGATGTCTCATGGAGAGATGTCACAATATGACGATTACAAAATGCTACATCGACAGTCCGGGTACGTTGCTTTTAATAACGTATCGGATCACCGAGAGACATTTTTATCAGTCGAGAAGATTACTTATCATTCGAAAAATGTAGACGAAACAAAAGTGCCTCTACCGAATTGTACCAGACTAGTCTACTCTCCTTTCCGAAGGATTGTATGTCCTCTTATACACGTACAGACAAGACACGTATCCCGCTAATGTACAATAGCTGATTTTTGGCCCCCCGGTGTATATGTATATGATCATGTTTCCGGCTTGTTCACGAGAGAGGCTCTCCTGAGCCATCCTGAGCCGCGGAAGCAAATCGCCCATTATTGTACCATTGTATAATGTCCGACTCATTTCCGAGTATATCTGTAATGAAATCTTTACCCGTGCGATGCTCGAGGCTCTTCTATATCCCGGTGCTAGCATACTGGCTTCGCATCGTAGTCACCGCTTCCTCTCGGTCTTTGCCCCTTTTCCTCTTCTCTTTCATCCAGCCTCCGGTAGCTGTTGCTGGTTCTCATTCTACTAGTGCAGAGCTTGCCTTATCCGCACACAACGCCATCTTCGCATTACACTTTACCCCTTAGCTATATTATACATATATATATACATATAACTCGCTCATTGTCCCATTAATGCTTGATCCGCGTATCTCTGCCACGGTGAATTTCCGTGCGAGATTATATTACGGGCTGACCCCCACCGCCCCCGCCTCTACTCATTCAAGCTGCATAGCGTGTCTCAACATGAAACCAAAGTGTCAGGGTTCCGCCTTTCGGTTATACTAGTCTTCGAAAACCATCCATTTTCCTTATAGTGATAACACTATGGATATTGCACTGTAGGAGAACGAATTTAAACCGCTCGCACTTGACCCGCTGTTAAAGATCTTGTCTCTTGTGCCTGCGCTCATCGGCGCAAGACTATGCCAGGACGAACCGCAATGGGATTAGATACGGGTAGGGATCGAGAGCATCACATTTTCCTCATCGCTCGATTGGTTTTAATGTATTCTTACAGACCCTACTAACAGCATAAGCGTGATTATTTATATGTTCACTCAGTTGTGTAAAAAGTTTGCAGAGTACCTGCGAGTATCAATAAATGATTGGAAAAAAGACCGATGTTGAAATATTTAAGGTAGTAGTCTGGTAACTTAAGCCGATTTTCATGTCTTTTTTGGAGGGCGTTTTTTTGTAGGAAAATAAAAATTAATCGTTTTGGATATTTAGGATATTTTTATTTACATATTAGAGATACAAAAAAAAATTTTTTTGAAAAAATTTGATAGTTTATTATTATTATTATTATTATTGATCGAAGTTGGGACCTCGAAAAAAAAGCGCGTGGGTGGCCCCGGTGATTTTGGCTCTTGATGTTATCTGAAATAAAAAATTCTTGATAATTCTTAATCTATAGACATGTCATTCTGGTCGGAACTACTGAAGTTAAATTTCATGGATATATAACAAAATGGCGGACTTTGGAAAAAAAAGTCCTTTTATTTCAGCAAAGAAGGGGTTGTAAAATAAAAAGTTAGGGGTGAAAAAATTTCTCGGTAGTTCCGACGAGAACTACAAGTGTGCGGAGTAGCCTGTTAAAATTTGAAAGCAATCGGTTCGGTAGAAAAAAAGTTAGGACCCGGGCTGCCAACTTCGATCAATAATAATAATAATAATAATAAACTATTAAATTTTTTCAAAAATTTTTTTTTTTGTATCCGTAATATGTAAATAAAAACATCCGAAATATCCAAAACGATTCATTTTTATTTTCCTACGAAAAAACGCCCTCCAAAAAAGACATGAAAATCGGCTTAAATTACCAGACTACTACCTTAATAGTAGCTTTGAATTTTTTTTTTAAACCTCGATAAAAATTCTCGATTAGACTAGAAGACTGCCTTAAATCGCTGAGAGCGTGTACTTCAGCAATCGCACGTTAATAGAGAGGCCGAGAGAGATTGACTGATTGATTTTTATTATGGCCGAGTTCACTATAGGACAAACGCTGATAACTAATGTACAATTGAATTTAATTCTTAATACTCGTACTAAAAAGGATGATTGGACTTAACTTAAAGGGGGAAATAGGGTTAGGACAGCGTTGTCTCAATGATTTTCATGAATTTTTTTATAGTAGAAAAAATAAATATAATTTATTGAAACTTTGAGAATATTTTATACATATATTTAAGTATATACTATAAAATTTTTGAAGAATTTTCTTCAAAAACACCGGGGATATTAGCGACCCCATATTGCAGGTCACAATCAGACTCAGCATTTTGCGTACATTCTGGAAGCCGCAATTTTCATCTGAAATCAAACGAGGTTGGAATTTACTTTTATTATATGTCTCTCTTCTATATGAACCTAAATGCTATCAAAAAAATAGAAAATTGAATTTTTTACATGGGTCAAAACAAAAAAGCATGATTTTTTGCCGTTTTTTACAACTTGATTTGCAAAAAAAAAATTATTTTAAATAATGATAATATTCCGATTTTAGGTTCATATTGAGCGCAATACTATGACGAAAGTAACTGCCAATTTTCAAAACGATTGGTTGAAAACTTTTCAAACTAGCGTGTACGCAAGTTAAAAAAAAGTCGTTTTCAGAAAAACGCGTTTGAAAAAATAGTACCAAGAAAAACAAGCAATATGGGGTCGCTAATATTTTATAGTATATACTCAAATATATGTATAAAAATGTTATAGTATATACTTAAATATATGTATAAAATATTCTCAAAGTTTCAATAAATTATATTCATTTTTTATACTATAAAAAAATTCATGAAAATCATTGAGAAAACGCTGTCCTAACCCTATTTCCTCCCTTAATGGCTTATAACAATAGAACGAGTCGGAATTTTCATTTAAAATTTTGGGAACATATTTTCCAATAGTTTTACTAACAATTTATGAAATAAAAAAAAATCGATTTTTTGAACCGTCTAACCCTTAATTGTACACTTATAAAATGAGAGGGAGAGAGAGAGTGAGTTAGAGAGAGGAAGCTTTTGAAGAAGTATAGTCGACCCCTGCACTGCACCCTAAGGGGAGGTCTGCTGAGATGATGTTTTTTAGCTACTCTTGTTTAAGTGAAGATACGGAGAGCGATCGCACCGATTTCATTGCCGTTTTCAATAACCTCCCCGCCTGTTTTGGCGCTGCGTGCGTGCGCGAATGAGAGAATTATATCAAGATACCCGTGGCATCTCTCGGCAAAGCAAATTCTATTTAAACAGGCCCTTAAATTTCCTAGTTTATTCGTAATATATTGTTTTACAATATATTATTCCGTACTCTGCCGACAACATTTACTAATGCATTGTTTTATCAATTTTTTGTTGCAGGTAAGCTTATTCACGTCTATTATCTTCATTCGTGTACAATGCGACAGACAGCCAAGATTAATCATCGTACCTTTAAACGTGAGCATTTTTCTTTATTATTACTTTAATATTTATTCTCGCAATGCGTCAAGCGACGCGACAATGCCCTAACGCCGAGGTCTTACAGTAAAATTATGAATTTACAAAAGTTTTTAAGAACGCCTGCCGCGCGATCTTTGTATCAGTAAGTTGGCGTAATAATCGGAGTATTAAAACTTCTAATCGGCTTTGACGCGGGAAACCCGTCGACTAATATAAAGTCTAACGATACTTTCGTGATACAATGTTATTTTTATCTTTTTGCTTCCCCAAAGAGGAAGCTTTGTTTTCGTGAAAAAACATTTGTTTGCAGTTTTCAATGTCCAACGCGCTCAAAATGTGTCAGAACTTCGGAAAAACAGGCTGTAAAATCACAGTTCTATAACTCTGAAATCGGTGAATCGATCGCACCGAAATTTGGCACGCAAGTGGAGTTACCAGCCGCCTTTGTCTGACATAATTTTCGTCATGTTTGAACGAGGCTGAATTTTTCCGGACAAATAGACTTTTATCATGCTAAAACTTTTTAGACAAATCTAAATTATCATCAGATACTGTTTATTATTGAATTTAATCAAAATTTATTAACGTGGTCAAAATTTGAGAAATTCTGAATTTTTGTTGGAAAATTGTTATAACTATTTGTGAAAGCTTTAGTTCGCGGTAATTTTTAATGTATTGGATCAAAACTTCCTACACGAAATACTTAGAATAATATTTGGTGATGAATTTAGAGAATATCGATTAGAGCATTCTATATTCGTTATCTTCAATTATCGGTAAATAAATGCATTTGTAATCAACCAAATCTTGCGTTATCAAGTTTCCCCTCGCATACGGAGCACATCATTTTTTTTTACGAAACTTTAGTTTCGTAAATGAACAGAAAAATTACGTGCGCATATTGAACCTGTTGTCTCCGGTGGTCCTACAATTTTTAGGGTGGATTCCGAAACACCAAGCTCATAGAAAAAAATACCTAGAAAAACTTTATTGGTACCTGCGATTGTATTCCAACCCTAGACGTTTGTGTGGCCGGTCCAGAGCCCAACCGATTGTCCCACTGCTTGCTCATTACTCAAATATGTAATATACATATTAGGGTGGGTCAAATAAAATGACTAATTTTTTTTTTCCTCGATATAACGAAAAATGTATTGTTTGGCATCTCAAAAAAACCCTCTGCAAGTATGAGCCCTTCATATTTAAATTAAAAGGTCCCTCACCGCGAATTTTCATTTTCCATTCAAATAACATGGAAACATTTTTTTTTTAACTTTGGAATTTTATTAGACTTAAACCGTTGATGTTAGGAGAGTCTTTTAGCACATTTTTGTAGAACGTGTGATGCTCTACAAAAAAAGCTCTCTTGTGTCTAATCGATAAAAGTAACCGTACAAAAAAAAATCGGTGATAATCAGCTCTGGATTCTATTTATCTCGTTTATTAGTACATAAATTTCAAATTTGTTAAAATTTTCGTTATCAATATGAATAAATATACTACTAATATATACTACTAATATATACTACTAATATATTATTAATATATTAATATACTACTAATATATTACTAGTTGTTTTGAAACAAATATGAGAGAATCCAGAGCTAATTATCACCGATTATTTTTTGTACGGTTACTTTTATCGATTAGGCACAAGAGAGCTTTTTTATAGAGCATCAAATGTTCTACAAAAATGTGCCAAAAAACTCTCGTAACATCAACGGTTTAAGTCTAATAAAATTCCAAAGTTTAACAAAAAATGTTTCCATGTTGTTTAAATGGGAAATGAAAATTCGCGATGAGGGACCTCTTAATATAAATATGAAGGACTCATACTTGCAGAGGGTTTTTTTTGAGATGCCAAATAATACATTTTTCATGATATCGAGGAAAAAAAAAATTAGTCATTTTATTTGACCCACCCTAATACATATATAGTATTTGTATACATAGACTATCGGTATGTACCGCCCCTCCAAAATATCTCGAGGTATATCTATACATCGAGCCGGCCAACTCTTGTGGAAAGAACATATCGAACTATCGTTACGCCGATAATTACTTTAAGTCGATTATTTCCGGCTGGAAAATGCAATCCTACCGGTGGGATATGCTCTCAGTGCTGTGTTTGCGCATTTATGGGGTGATGCTGCTGGCGCGCGAGAGGCTGCCGTGTATTTTCCGCACGAGATAAATCAGCTTCGCGAGCTCGATGGGTTGAAGAGAGGAGGATAGGCAGTTTCACGTTATGCTACATGGTATCCGCATATAGCGACGTAATATATACATATGTACATGTATGTATATATACATAGTTGTGAGAATTTGTTCCTATGTAAATTGAATTAAATTATTCGGTTCAACGAACCAATTTGCCGATGCTATCACGTCGATAGTCTTTGTACATCGGCTTAGTTTCCGACTCGTTCATCCGATCATCTAGCTTTTCCGCCCTGATTTCTGTTATCATTCTCTTTTTGTTACAATGCTGTTTTCCCTCACGGAGCTTCCTGTCTCGCGTCGCAATATCTTTCAAAAGCTTCAATTTCTCAAGGGGGAAACTGAACGTTCTCAGACTGAGGGACTGAGAATTTATTGGAATTACATGAAGTGGGTCTGAGGAAATGCTCTTAGAAATCCTCCTTTATGCAGTGAGCATTGTTGACGGTTATTATTATAGTTTCGTGTTCTATTCCTTATACGTTCTGCCAAAGAGCACGCAGGAGGTCCCTATATACATTTTCAAATTGCAAACGTACTGCGCAATAGCAACGAATGGAATTCTTATTTTCCTCAAAGCAAGTACAGGAGCCATATTGACAACAAAGCACAATACGTCGTAGAGAGTACATGTGTCGCTTTCAACAATTTATCCTGACACCAAGATGTTATATCTGTTTACCTTAGAAAGCTCATTCTTTCCAGACAGGCTAAGAGTAACATAGACATTTTATCATCTTTAAATTGCGCCATATAAACCGCTCCATCTATCGTACAGAAGTAAAATACAGAACCTCCGGTAATAGTTATTATCGTGGATTCTGTATTTTACTTCTGTACGATCGATGGACCGGTTCATCACAAATATAAAAAATATAAAATAAAACGATACAAAAATCGATACAATACAAAAAGATGTTAATGTAAATTTACGGTATAGTATCTTACATCGTTCGTTTATACCGTGACAAAACGATTCGGTTAACATAGAATTGAGGGACTTTAAATAGCAAGACGATACAATGTAGGTTCAAGGATTTTAGTAAATTTTTGTGTTCATTAACGGAATTCTAGCTTCTACTGATTGCGCAACCTTTTCGATACTGGCCCAGTGTCTTGGGAGGATCCAGAATGTCCAACTTGGCTTCCAAACCACCGAGCTTGCAGTAAAAACACCTAGATAATGTTCCATTGCTGCCGTCGGTGGGATTCGATCCCTGGCCACTTACATGGTAGTCCAGGGCCTAATCGACTGTGCCCAGGAGTGGTGGGCTCTTTTCAACGATTTGACTATTAACACCACATTTCTCAAAGAATTGGAATTACCGGTTCTCCTGGTCGACAGAATTATCTCCAGTTACCTTTTTTACCATCCCCTGTGGGAGAGTCATAAATTATGACTTTTATCTAGAAAGACGACAGACTGGTCTATTTCATTCTACTCAGTGAACCACGTTCGAAATTTTCCTCTCGCTACATATACATATTCCAAGGCTGGAATAAAGTACAGAATATCGATTATGCTTAAGTGATAACTGTACAAAATTATGGCCATACCCGTGTAAAAAAAGTTGAGTCGACATGAAGTCTTTCACGTGGTCTACGAAAAGTCTCCCTATTGGAACAAATGCAGCCTTGAATGTAGATTTCTGACTCAGCGATTAAATCCATCATAAGTCTACGAAAGTCCATATCTCTCGATAGTGTATGATACGTTTCACATTGAGTTTACTGTAAGTCTACAGGATGTCTATGTCCGATTCTTCGAGCAGGATTACCAACAGTTGGCCCGAGGTAATGAGTATAGATTTGAATATAGACCTGATAGACCTCACGTTCATGATCGCAACTCGCAAGTAAATTTATGGTAAGTTTGCCCGATGTATTTATTATCTATTGAAATATAGACTTTGTATTCGGAAAAGTTGATTATAAGTGCACACCAGGTCTACTATCGTTCTTCAAAGGTAGTTTATCTGAAGTCTAAAAATTACGGCGATTATGGACCTTAATGTAGACCTAATTGTCTGCAGTAGAAGGGGTCACGAAAAATGTATATCAAGCCTACAAACGGTGTGCGATCGATTTATTAAGTATGTCAAAAGTCTGCATATTCTAACGATTATAGATTTTTATATAAAATTGGTTGTTTGTAGGAGAACACTGCTAGAAGACTTTCGTGAAGTCTATCAGGTCTATATTCAAATCTATATTCATTATCTCGGGCCAACTGTTGGTAATCCCGCTCGAAGAGTCGGACATAGACATCCTGTAGACTTACAGCAAATTCATTGTGGAACGTATCATACACTATCGAGAGATACAGACTTTTGTAGACTTATAATGGATTTAATCACTGAGTCAGAAATCTACATTCAAGACTGCATTTGTTCCAATAGGGAGACTTTTCGTAGACCACGTGAAAGACTTAATGTAGACTCAATTTTTTTTACACGGGTATTCCTTGTTTCGATCGCTTGCTCACATCTCGCTCCTCGTCACCTTCTCCGGCCTAATAATTTCTACGTCTTTAATGCGAACTTCATTCCTCGTTAGGCCTGTGCATTCATGCACATTCTCATGTGAACTCAAGCTATGCATCTACATATACGAGGGAGGACCCAAAAAAAAACGGGAATTTCGCTGCGGCGGGGAGGGAGAGTGGGGGAACCCATTGCTCGACCAGGTGTCCGTTGGGGACACGTCTCCTGAGTTAGTGTGCGAAGTTCTGTCGCCGTGAGTGCATCGGTTCGCCCGTAGGAATTTTTGTAGTGAAACGACTTTTTCCATTTCGGCGAAAACGTGATGGCCGATTGTCGAGAGCAACGCGCGGCTGTGAAATTTTGTTTCCTATTGGGGAAATCGGCCGCGGAAACTACTGTAATGCTCGAGACTGCTTATGGAGATGCTGCCCTAAGTAAAACCAGAGTCTACGAGTGGTTTTCACGTTTTAAAAATGGAGAAATGTCAATTGAAGACCAACCCCGTTCGGGACGCTCCTCAACGTCAAGAAGTGACGAAAACGTCGACAAAATCAATGCTCTCATTCGTGAAGACCGTCGCCGAACCATTGATCAACTCTGAGAGATGTCTGGGATATCATGGAGTTCAATTCAGAGGATTTTATCCAAAGATTTGCACATAAGCAGAGTTGCAGTCAAATTAGTCCCTCGCCTTCTCATAGACGAGCAAATGGAGCGTCGACTTCGGGCATGTTTTCAACTTCAAAATCAGCTCGAAGAGGACCCTGAACTTTTTTCCAAGGTGATTACCGGTGATGAATCGTGGTGCTATGGATACGACCCCGAAACAAAGCAGCAATCAAGCGTTTTGCCACTGTGGAGGAGGTAAAACAAAAATCGCTGGAAGGCCTGAAGAATATCCCGATAAGTGAATTAAAAAAATGTTTTGAACATTAGAAGGATCGTTTGCGGAGGTGCGTTGTGGTCAAAGGAGAATACTTTGAAGGTGATGAAAATTTGGTGTAAAAATATGAAAAAATAAAGAAATTATGACGAAATTCCCGTTTTTTTTGGGTCCCCCCTCGTACTCACGTTTCTGCAGTTACGAGAAGGGGTACGTACGCGATTATGAGAGAATGAAAGAGTAGGAAAAAAAAAAGAGCGAGCTGGTAGATGTGACGGCCTCCCTCTAAAGTCTTGGAGGTGGCTGGTTCTTTTCGGTTGCTGCGACGTACTTCTACTCCACTTTACCGTTGCTTTAGCACTCCTATCAACTGCCACTACCCACTACTACTTACACCGCAACCACCTTCTAACGCCACCCGAGTTCTCGACCTGACTTTCAGACCGTCCGCGTGTGATACTCTCAGCTTTCCCGAGCACAGACCATTGCCTTTAATATCCCACTCTCGGATCGTAGCGAGGTTCCTTGGCCTTCTCGCTTTACGTGCAACTTTGTCGGAAAAAGCACGTATATGGAGTGTACAGCCGCGTGGCAACGTGTACCGAAGAAAATCGAAAATAAAAAGCCAGAGTAAAAGGATCCGGTATTATCTCGGATATTTTTTTATACCCACTCTTATACCGTAATGGGATATATGAGTATAGGTTTGTATATATTTCTGCGCTAGATATAGTTTGGCAAAGCCAGTTCAGGCCGAAGTTAACCTGGAGCATCAAGGACATTCGATGCGATTTCGGCGTGGGTTGTCTCGAACGTTCCATTATTCAAATCCTATCTTTGTCGTTCTTTCGCGTTGGCTTTCTTGACCGTAGAGAACTTTGCACGCTCTTTCGCTATATGTACAGCGCGTTGTCTTTATTCTCGTTCCTGATCTCCTCGAATGCATATAAGTTCACGATATTTTTCGCCATCGATTATCGAATTTGGCGTCATAGTTATCGTGACGTGAGTCACTGGTCGACGCGTGTTGCATTCAATTGTCCGCGATGATGGTCCGGATATGCGGGGATCCCTCTATGTATTTCACAATCAATATATTCTTTATTCCACCGTGTTAAATTTCCATTTTTCCGGACCTCCTATATTCTTTTCCACGCCAAGAAAGCTCGGAGAACAGAGAACCAGAGACGCTGGTTTCTAGCTGAGAGATCGAATGGAGCAGCTAAAAATCGAAAAGTTTTGAAGTCGTTTTTGATGGCGATTTTTCGATTTCCCGGTGAGAAAGCTCGCGCACTTTTCACATCTAAACCAATGTAAGCCCTCGTATCCAGTTTATCCTCTGGATATGAATAGATGTGTTCTCACTTTCAGGAATTTTTCGACACACTATAGACTCGTTAAATCTTCTCACGAAACCGTTTTTCCGTATGTCTTCGTGGGTGTCTTCAGCGTAACCTCCTGTGGTAAAAGACGACTGAGACATAATGTTCTGTCTGCAGTATCGTTGGTCCGATTGAGCTGAGCTTAGCTCTAGGATTTTAACATAATCTTTTACGCTCTCGGTTTGATATAAACTGGATTATGAAGGTGCTTATGTTACAGCTCTGATCTATACTCCCTTTCTGCCTCTCTCTCACTCGATAATTATTGTTCGGCCTCACTGCTCTTCCTCGTACTCAAGTCGATCTAACGTCAATCTCGCTTCCTCGGTATTTTGTATGCGCAATTTGATACGACCTGAAAGCACGCTCTCTTCTTCACGGTATACGCGGCTTTCGCTCTCGCTCATCCTCTCTTTTTCTCCGATAGCTCTGCATTATCGTCCCGTTTATTGTATCGCATAATCTACCTGCGCGTCCTGTTCGTGTATCCCTATTGGTGGAAGAGCTTGCTCGATGCCTCTCGCCACTATAATATAATCGCTCACTATACAATAATCGGTGATTGCGACATCGCCTACAGCAACAGCATATCCGGTAATTAAGTGCACGCATGGCGGGGTTTCAGATAGAGTAACTATATGCAGCTGGATGTTCATACGGAGAAGGGGGTGAGATGTCATATGATATATAGATTAAAACATAGACGGATCCTTAAGTTAGTAGTCTGGTAACTTAAGCCGATTTTCATGTCTTTTTTGGAGGGCGTTTTTTTGTAGGAAAATAAAAATGAATCGTTTTGGATATTTAGGATGTATTTATTTACATATTAAAGATACAAAAAAAAATTTTTTTGAATAAATTTTAAGTTTATTATTATTATTATTATTATTCATCGAAGTTGGCACGTCGAAAAAAAAGCGCGTGGGTGGCCCCGGTGATTTTGACTCTCGATGTTATCTGAAATAAAAAATTCTTCATCTTAATTCTTAAATTCTTAATCTATAGACATGTCATTCTGGTCGGAACTACTGAAGTTAAATTTCTTTTTATTTTACAACTCCTTCTTTGCTAAAATAAAAGGACTTTTTTTCCAAAGTCCGCCATTTTGTTATTTATCCATGAAATTTAACTTCAGTAGTTCCGACCAGAATGACATGTCTATAGATTAAGAATTATGAAGAATTTTTTATTTCAGATAACATCAAGAGCCAAAATCACCGGGGCCACCCACGCGCTTTTTTTTCGATGTGCCAACTTCGATCAATAATAATAATAATAAAAAACTATTAAATTTTTTCAAAAAATTTATTTTTTGTATCTTCAATATGTAAATAAAAACATCCTAAATATTCAAAACGATTCATTTTTATTTTCCTACAAAAAAACACCCTCCAAAAAAAAACATGAAAATCGGCTTAAGTTGCCAGACTACTACCTTAAAACACGTTTCAACGCTTCTCACGTGTACTTCACTGTCCAATGACCAATCTGCTGAAAGTTCAGTCACGCAACGTTCTTGCCCAATTGATCAATATTATAATTCATTAAGAGCAAAGGATCGTGCGTGTTCTCTTACTCTTCCAACAGTTTTTACATCACTTTTATTCGAGCCGATTTATCTTATCATTTTTTTTAAGGCCCCTAAATTCTTTGGAATAAGCAAAAGAGGGGGAAAAAATTAATAACGGCCCCATGAGATGTCTGAGCTACCGGATTTTAATAATAACGCGATTTGAGCCGTGCTTCGGACTTGACAGAGGGAATTTGCCAGATGAGTGAAAAGCTCGTCTATGATGGGACTCTGCGTATTACTCTTTCCTTCATAGCAGCAAGCGGCAGCTGTGGCTCTCGCTCTCTCTACCTGCCTGTCTAATCTCGGAATGAGCTCTTTAACCCAGCATCGTAAGCTTTTCCGAGGGCTCAGACTACACAGAGAATCTCTAACCCTCTCTCTCTCTCTCTCCTCGGCTCTGAGCTTCTCTTCAGCTTACTTTCTGTCTCTGCGTCTCATCACCGGAGTCTCGAAGGGACCTGGATTGTTTCCTCATCCCTACAGGGATTCTGCTATACGTTGGCTCTATGGTTTACCATGAGAAATTTCGACGTCACAAAATATCTTCCGCACAGATGGCTTATCGTTCGCGTCTACTTCGACAATATTTCTACAATTTGTCGGAGATATTTTCGAGAAAACATTGTATCAAGAATCCTTGAAGCATTTGATTACACGGTCACGGATGGCATAATGGGATATCTTTGGATTACCAGCACATGGTACGAGAATTTTCAAGTTTTCGCGTTATTCTCCCCTTTTTAATCGAACGAAATTTTTTCATTTCGAACGGTTCGACCGTGGCTCGGTGCTTTTGACCGCAGGCATTTCGTTGGGTCCGCGCCATAGTTCAGAAATTCCAGAGCAGTAGAGCGTGTTATACACATGCGTGAGCATCGAGTGATGGAGAAAACAAAAAAATCTCGCTGACAAACGATATCCAGTGGATGAGGACGAGAGAGGGTTAGTGGTACAAATTCCAAAAATACCGTAGCGCACCGCGTGGTTGATTCATCAGAGAGCTTTGGCAATCCAAATCGACTATAATACTTAGCACATAGCGGTGAAAGCGCGAAAAGAGTTGATGCAGGATTCGAGGAAAGACAAAGAGGAAAGGACAAAGGACACAAATTATGAGGAAGCACTGTGCAACTTGCAATTTGCACGTTTTATAATATTCTTATTTCCACCATAGGACATCGACTTTTACGATCCAACCGGCTTTGATCTTCCGTCCAATTTTCACATTGTTGTCACCGCCGCCCCTTCCTCAATTGCTGTGGCTATTGCCTCGTTTCATATCGAATGGCATTTGCACTCGTGCACGAAAAAATTAAAGAAAACCCGGCCGATACAGGCAGACTTTTGAACAAATTTTGAGTGTTCCTTCCAGCAAACTTGACCATGAACACTCGTTCCTTCGAAAAAAGTCACACTTTAATTGTTTTTATAAAATTTTCTAATTATAGTTTTAAAAATCCGGCTCGACAGACTATAGAAAAAACAATTCCGAATATTTAAAAAAAAAATCATCAAAAAATATTAAAAACCGTACGAGTTATCATGCCGACCGTGTCAGAAAAAGTAGTTTTGAGAAAAACGCGTTTAAAGTTTCAAGCGCGTTTCGCTCGAAGTCGCGCGCGGCTGGAGCAAGAACTTTATGAATTTTTTAAATTTATTTAGTTAACTTACGTCTAATCTCCCATTCCAGCTTCATATTGTACGCCTTCCTTGTCAGTGAAAAATTGTTGTTGTTTATTTTTTTCTAATCGACGAATTGTTCTGGCCTCTCAACTCAGGTAGGCGCGCGTCAGACCTTTGTCCTTTCATCGGGCAGTCACATTATCTACAATAACTTTTGAACTATGGGGAATTTTTACAATCAGCTTACACAGAAATACGCCTAAGACTGTAAGGAATAATAATCTGTAAACAAAAAAAAATCGATTTTTAAAAAATTCTCGACGTATGTAAGGCCTTAACATCTTCGGGTCCGATGGAAAAAGATTCGTCTGGCGGAAACCAAATACCGAGCTCCAGCAGACAAGTTTTATTTTATTTTTCATTATTTTATTTTTTTAATTCCGAAGCGTCATGGTTTGGGGCTGTAGGGGATATTATGGCGTGGGTAATCTGGCCTCTTTTATAGATGGTATTACGAATGCCCAGAAGTATATCGAAGTGTTGACACAGCAATTTGAAAGAAAGTGTAGATAAAATAGGCTTGGATGGAAATTTCCACTTCCAACAAGATAACGTCCCGAAACATATTGCCATAAAAACGAGGGAATTGTTACTCTATAATGTCCGAAAACAATTGATTACACCACCACAATCCCCGGACATCAACCCTATTGAAAATGTATGGCACTTAGTGGATGTAGAAATTAGAAAAAGAAAAATAACAAACAAATCTGATCTCCAAAGAGTGCTTTTAGAAGAATGGACGAAAATAGCAAAAGAAAGAACGCAAAAGCTAGTAGAATCCATGCCAAAGAGACTCGAGGCGATAATTGAAGCAAAAGGGATGCACACCAAATATTAGTTATAATTAATAACTATGTAGGCTCATGATGTAGGTTTTCACTATAATCGTAAGTGTATGAATACTTATTTGCCCGAAAATTTTCTTTTTTTTGGCATAATTCTTCTATTATTCCTTGGGAAAACATTCTCGATTTGCAGTTTATCTCTGCACCTGATGTACTATTAAATAAAATTGGCTTTCTTTGCGTATCGCTTATGTGTATAAAGTTATCGCAAAAAAAAACAAGGTGTATGAATACTTTTTTGACCCACTGTACATGTGCACGCAAAATTCTCTCCTCTGCATGAAAATCTGCGAGCGTTACCAACCCGGTTGAGTGCACCAAAGTTACATAGCTGATGGTGAAGCGTATATGTATGTCATGAATCCCCCTCTCATTGCGAGGCACACGCCAGGAAGATTACCATTTATTAACAAATCGCTTGAGTCAACGTTGTACTCGATTTTCAACGATAGTGGCCATTGCAAAATGGAGTTGCATATAGTCGTGTTGCGCTTCTTGTTTTTAACATACGCAGTCAATATCGCGTGTACGTTGGTCTTCATTATCGGAACCTGTCGGAAGTGTATACAGATGACATTACCGCTGATTGCGAAACTGCGTCACGCTGATGCAACATCATATAAGCTCTCGATCGTGAAGGCCTCGATCGTCTCCTGGAAAATCTCTGCACATAGATGTTTCGGTGTCGAGAATTCTCGATTCTCTATAGTCTGTAACTGTATAACATTGTCGGCGCGACGCGTATCATGTAATAGGGATTCTATACCGAACGTGCATCAGCGATACAGCATTGAACTGCCAGAAGAAGGAGAGCAGAATAGGGAAACAGAGATATAAACGGAAACCTCGGTGAGCACTCGTGCGATTTGATTTATCGTAGGACAGCATTCGATTATGCATACACATGAGATATATAGGATATTATTCTATGGAGAGCACACACACATATACATATATTTATATACAGGCTGATTCAGAATGGCTAGTAAATCTCGAATTTTTAGATTTTCGGTGTTATTCTAAGCATCAACTACTTAGCGATTTTTTTTCATCGACATAGTTTTCAAATGAGAAGCATAAGAATTTTGATTTTCTCGTCCAACCTCAGGACCGGAATTCGCCATGATGGAAGACGTTTCAGTAGAATCAAATTGGAGAGCCGAGAGGGACCAAAGTCTGCGACTTAAGGATACAATTGCCGCGCGAGAATAGAAAGTAGCGTTTTTTACAGCTTTCTGGTTTAATGTATTTCTCGTTGAGGGGTACATGTTTTCCTCAATGGCTTGTTTTATGTCTTTCTCGGTGTCTTTATCAACCATGACAACGAAGAGTATATCTGGAAAATGTTTACAAGCCAGACCGAAGTGCAACGCGTAATTTTAAATCTGTCAAAAACACTTCTTTATATTCTCGCGCAGCAATTGTTTTCTTTGGCCGCAGGCTTCGGCACCTCGGCTTTCCACCTTGATTCTACAACACCGAGACGTCTCGCATCATGGCGAATTTCGGTTCTGGCATTGGCCGAGAATTTAAAAATTCTAATGCTTCTCATAAAAACAATGTTGAAGAAAAAAAAATTGGCTAAGTAGTTACGCTTGGAATAACACCCGGAATCGGGAAATTCCAGATTTGCTAGTAATTCTGAATCACCGTGTACATATGCGAAAAGGGAACAGAAACGTACCGTGCTGAGAGCTAAGCGCAACCCATCACGGACGTATAACCATTTCCATGCTCCATCCCTCTTTTACTCTCGATATGTCTCTATCTCTCCGTGTCTGTTATAATCGACGCTGCATTGTCGCTTCGTCACTGCTGGAATGCATTACGGTACTTCTCCCCTCTTCCTGACTCTCCTCTCGTGTATATCTAGATTCCGCAGACCAGGGTCTTTCGCGCATCCACTAATAATAATATTGTCTGACTCTGTCAGCGCCCGGAGTTATCCCTGATTACGATTGATTTGGGGCTTTTGAAAGTGTAGCTGGGCGGAGATTATGCTGGGAGCGAGATTGAGAGAGATGGAGCAAGTGAATAAGCAAGCTTATACCTCGAACATGAAATTACTACAGACATGGCTAAACTGTATCGATGCTATTCTCTGTTGACAAATTGAGATCCATATACGGTGTGTATATATTAGGGCGATTTTTTTTTTCGACTATTTTTTTTTTCAGTCCCCACCCGAAATTTTGTTGGATATGTCGAAAAAGAAATTCTCTGAAAGTTACAGCCCTTAATATTAATCCTAAGTACCTTCCGAAAGCGTGAGAAGATTTTTCATCAAAAATACACGTCAATCGAATTTTTTTTTTTTTTTCAAATTTCTATAAGTCAGCCGCATTTTATGCTATCATATTGTTCTTGGTTTCGATTTACTCAGAATAAAACAATCTAAAAAAGTGCCTTTTGCGGCAAAAGTGTAAATTGTACCGGTGAGTTGGTACGCGTCACTGAAGTTGATTTTTACCCAAAATTCTCGTTTTTTTGCTGTTATCTCCGAAACAATTAACTTTACGAAAAAAGAGTGAATGAAAAATTTGTTGGAAATTTCATTTCCTATAAAAAAGGTCCTATCGATCCAATTGCTTAGATTAATATTTCTTGAGATATTGAACTTTTTAAATTTTTTATTATTTAATATTTCATATTTTATAAATTTTATACTACTCATAAGTTAAAGTTCAATATTTCAAGAAATATTAATCTAAGCAATTGGGTCGATATTGAACTTTTTTTATTTTTTATTTTTTTTATTATTTAATATTTCATATTTTATACATTTTATACTACTCATAAGTTAAAGTTCAATATCACAAGAAATATTAATCTAAGCAATTGGGTCGATAGGACCTTTTTTGTAGGAAATTAAATTTCCAACAAATTTTTCATTTATATTTTTTTCGTAAAGTTAATTGTTTCGGAGATAACAGCAAAAAAACGAGAATTTTGGGTGAAAATCAACTTCAGCGATCCGTACCAACTCACCGGTACAATTTACACTTTCACCGCAAAAGGCACTTTTTTAGATTGTTTTATTCCGAGTAAATCGAAACCAAGATCAATATGATAGCATAAAATGCGGCTGAGTTATAGAAATTTGAAAAAAAAAAAAAAAAAATCGATTTACGTGTATTTTAGATGGAAAATCTTCTCACGCTTTGGGACAGTACTTAGAATTAATATCAACGGCTGTAACTTTCAGGGAATTTCTTTTTCGACATATCCAACAAAATTTCGGGTGGGGACTGGAAAAAAAAATAGTCGATAAAAAAAATCACCCTAGTATATATATACTATCGGGATCTAAGTAATAATAATATATAAACATAGTAGAGAAAAGAAATTAGATTCATGTCATTTAGATCGACCACGAGAATGTGCAGGGTATTATCGATAGTGGAATGACGAAACGACTGACAGCCCGTGATCTAATGATCCAAAACCCAACGAGGCTAATAGATGGAATTTGTAAAGAGAGCGAACGAGAGACGGAGAACTTTGGTTGAATCTATGTGCCACCTACGTAGATTCATTTAGACGCCATTCCTACGATATTTTACGGATCGGAGAGTTTCTGCGGTCTCGTGGCTGCTACTTGCTCGTCGTAAATTTCCCCATCGAGAAATCGAACCCTTGCGGGGATTAGCCAGGACGACGAAGCTAGGGGCATTGGCGGTACCTTCACGGTGGAGGAGGGTGGAGAGGGTATAATCGGCATTGCCGTGCATCGAAGTGTGTCGCGCCCGATAAATCCTCGGCTACGCCACTGTCAGGATCCCCGCGGTTATATATATTTATATATTCAATGGAGTATACGCAATTTGCACTCGATTAGAACGAGACATACGAGCCAAGGAAAAGACGAGCAAAGACCAGGCAGTGTGCGTGTGTGTGCGTGTGTTTGTGCAACAGCGCAATGGGAAGAGACTCAGGGAAGATGATTTTAAATACCACGTAATCTTCGGGTAAACCGGAAGCAACGATTAAAAGCGATAGAGATGTTGTAAGAAGTTTTGAGAGATCGAGTTGCGAGGATCATGTTCTGTGTCAGAGTTGAACATGTCTAGAGTTTTCACAATAATTGATTCGGCATCTATGCAAGTTATCCCATTTCTATTCGTTTATTTGTTAAATTACATGATTGCTTTATCGAAATGAAATTTGTTTGATGCACATTAAAGTTTACATTGGGATCAAAATGTCTTTCCTTCAAAATATATTTCAGGCCGGCTAGAGTCATGGCCATAGGTGATTAGTATATTAGTAACCTTGAGTATATTCAGAAAGACACCTTTCAAAACAAAACAATTAAGTACGTGACAGACTGTCTCCGGTTCGTAAACTAATCTTCTAGTTCGAAACTCTCCATCTTACGGATTAGGTCGAAATCTCCTTGGCCAAAAGCAATCCAATTTTAGCATGTAGCAGAGACTCCGAATGTATAGATATTATATATAGAACTGTTGAGAAGCAAAGAGGCACCTAGTCAGAATCATTTTACCTGTGATAAACGTTATGGCTTCCGCCCTTTTGATTTTTAAGAACCTATCTATATATATGGTTACGTTAACTGTAGTCGGTCTTCGGGACATGCAGTAGAGAGTCAGCTCGAGATAAGCATTAGTCGCCTGATTGAGTACCCCTGACTCGAACCATTGCCAATTACCCTAATCACTCGACAAATTCACTAGCTTTAGGTCCTTGTCGTAGACAGAACGCTGGCTGCCACTCGCAGTAATATAGCATCTTATATACATACGTACATATTACATACATGTATAACGGTACAGAAACTCGTTGTGCACTAACTCTATATATCGTTGGTACAAGAAATCTCTCTCACTCTCTCTGGGCATAGGGATTCGCGTCTTACCTCCTATGCAGCTTTCAACCAGCGTACCCAATCCCCTTCTCGTTTCTCTTTCGCCAATCCTCCCTCTTTATTCATCGCCTCGCTTTACCCTCCCCCTTACCCTTACGCAGTCTTACCCGGCGAGTTTAACCGAGCATTAACCGCATAAATCAAAACTTGGCTACCAAGTTGGTCCTGCTGTTCGGCCTCTCCCCCCTCCGCCCCTCCAATCCTCTCCTGTTCCTCGACACGTTATGCGCCATGCATTTCGTCGCATTCACTGTCTCGAGTGCGCTACACCTTCGTGCTGCATTCCTGAAATTTCTATTCGCAAATTCAATTCTCCGCCTGGTTATCCTCATCACTTCGATGCTCTTTTGCCCGTTCGCACAGTCGACTCGAAACGACGAGATCGCTTTGAATATATTATGAGAATTTATCCGTGCTGTCGTTTCCATACGCCTGTCTCAATTGCCTGATGAAATGAGATCATATGAAAAGGATACGTGTGAAGGAAAAACGTCAGGATATTGCAAAAATTGAATGATACAACGCAACGGATTGTAGTTCTTTAAATCTGTACATTTGATTTTTCCATTATTTCGTTCGATTTAAGGGGGGAAATGGGGTTAGGACAGCGTTTTCTCAATCATTTTCATGAATTTTTTTATAGTATAAAAAATGAATAAAATTTATTGAAACTTTGAGTATATTTTATACATATATTCAAGTATATACTATAAAATTTTTGAAGAATTTTCTTGAAAAACACCGGGGATATTAGCGACTCCATATTGCAGGTCACAATGAGACTCAGCATTTTGCGTACATTCTGGAAGCCGCAATTTTCATCTGAAATCAAACGAGGTTGGAATTTACTTTTATTATATGTCTCTCTTCTATATGAACCTAAATGCTATCAAAAAAATTGAAAATTGAATTTTTTACAGGGGTCAAAACAAAAAAGCATGATTTTTTCCCATTTTTTACAACTTTATTTGTAAAAAAAAAATTATTTTACATAATGATAATATTCCGATTTTAGGTTAATATAGAGCGCAATACTATAAAGAAAGTAACTGCCAATTTTCAAAACGATTGGTTGAAAACGATTCAAACTAGCGTTTACGCAAGTTTAAAAAAAGTCGTTTTCAGAAAAAAGCGTTTGAAAGAATAGTGACCGCTCGGTTATACGCGTGGCGCGCTCGGGGCCTGAAGGAGAGCTACTCCACTTTAATGGCTTATAACAATAGAACGAGTCGGAATTTTCATTTCAAATTTTTGGAACATATTTTTCAATAGTTTTACTAACATTTTATGAAATTTAAAAAAAAATCGATTTTTTGAACCGTCTAACCCTATTTCCCCCCTTAACGAAAAGTTTCGTCAAGTTGAAGGAATCAACTGAAATATGCTGAATTTTGTGAATTCCGTTGAGACTTCTTCTCTTGTTCGTGTAGTTGCGGGAAAACGTTGACCAAAAGTCGGACGAACTGTAGATAATAGTATACAGGCAGCTTGGATTCCTATGAACTTCCACGCGATCGCTGGCAGACGGTAAACAATCGATGAACATTTTTCACATGCTTAAGAGCATGTGAAAATTCTGTTCTACTGGCTCTGTATTACCGACAGAGTGCATTACATTTTTCGGCCGAATGTCATTACTAAACAATCGAACCGAATGATTTGGAATTTGGTCACGTAATTCTGGACGCCATTATCCATATATCCTAAGGATCAGAACATTTTTAAATTCAAAATCGCAATGTTCATTTTCAGCTAAAAACGGAGAGGTCCAAAACAAAAATCGAACTAATTATTACTGCAATGCGTAATTTCGAACAATCTGACCCTTACGATATAGACGGAAATACGCTTATTAACAAGCATTTATTTGTCGCTGCATATGTAAAATCAACACAATATCGTTTGGTCACAAAAATACACAGGAATCGCGGAAAAGTTTTTGGATTTAGTTCATATTCCACTGGCGCTATTTGCACATCCAAACGCGGGATTTTTCTTACTCATTTTTCCATTCACGGATAATTTTCGTGAGTTTTTGGGGTCCTACCTGAAAAGTTAGAGGTTACAATATCAAAATTCCTAGTGTACATGGCTTCTAGCTCGGTTATCGTACGTATTTGGCACATGTAACTTGAACGTTACTTCGACTTTAATGATCCCTACTAAAGCAACACTGTCGAAGTTTCTCGTCGTCTTTTATATGTTGTTAATCTTACATATGTTATAGATGGTAAAAGGAACGTAAGACACGTAAGACATTTTGTTGAACAAGAGTCTACCGGAACTTCTTAATGATAGCGCTAGTGCAAGTCTTCGTAGTCTGAGATGATGGCAAAATGGGGTATGACAGATTTCTATCCGATAGCGAGAGGACTAAGGTATCTATGCTATGTAGCATACCTTAGAACGATAGATACCTTAATATAAGTATATATTATGATGGCATATACCGCAGGGCTATCGTTCATCTTCGTACGAATAGGTTTCCTTTGGTCTCGCTTTCGCTAAGGGCGAGTGCGTTTTAGCGGTTGACTCTAATCTCGTAGCAATTAATCTCGTGCTAAAAGCAAGTTCCACGGTGTGGGACGGGAGGAGCGTCGTCGTGGTGGCGTCTAACGGTGCACAGCGTCGGAAAGCAACACACCCGACCCAGATTTCTCATGAGAGCTTCGCGATTTGCCCGGATAAAGGCGACCCCGGGACAGCTTTGTGTCTCGAAAAACCGCACCGTCGTGGTTTTTGTGCCACAAGGCTCCCGCGGCTTTTGCTGTATTTAACTATAGTATGTAACTGAAAGGCGCGCTCGTGTGTACTATGTTTTCACGTCGTCTGTATACGCTATTTCCGTGTGCACTCTCTTGTTCTACAAATCTTTCTTCATTCGCTATTAAAGAATCCTTTGTGGAAAATTCTTTCCCTCTCGTGGATCTGAAATGAATTTTTTAAATTCATCGCTCATTTGATTTTCCGTTCTGATAACGATATTCTCTTTTGTCACATTACCTGGATATACGATTTTCTCGTGGCCTATAACTCTAGGAGGAAATGTCTGGCTGCCTAACCAATCCAGCTGCAGTCGTGCAGCCACATTTCCCTGTGAAGGCGTTCGCAGATAAAACAACGTTAGCATCTTCAAAGCTCTGAAAAACTAACGCCACCTGAAACGCCACGAATTGATAGCGCTTAGGCCGCCACCTCCTTAGCTGCAATTCAATGAGCCAGCCAGTGTCTGGCTCGGGGATCACTATCCCCGGGATAAAGACCGCGCGGGAGACAGCCCGATACCGATCACCGACCGTCCAACCACCTTAGCGAGGTGCTGGGCATGAATTTACGAAAAGTGGGATCCAAACCACCGGGGGAATCATTTCTTAAAAAAGACATGGCACTCGATTCTCGAAACTCTCGAAATGCGAGATAAATATATCGAATTTTGAAGCCAGTTTATCGTCAATCTGATTGGTTGTCGTAAAGCGCGCGTAATTCAAACACGATTTAGTTCACTATGAAACAACATTTATGGTATACAAAGATTTAATAAGATTAAAGATTCAATAGATCATTGACTCTCGCCCAATAAAATTCTCAAAATTTAAAAACGTTATATAATAAAGAAATGCGAGATAAATATATCGAATTATGAAGCCCGTTTATCGTCAATCTGGGGCGGGGTTGAAGTTTCGACACGTAAAAGCTGCAACGGTGCAAAACTCTGAATTTATGAGGGTGAATCCTAGAAGTTCAAAAATCCGAAATTTTTCGAATAGAAATGTCATTGCGAAGAATAGTTGTACATCGACGATTAGATGACAAGAATAATTACTGGACCGACCTGAAAAAGTATCGAATATCAAAAATCCTACTACTTAAAAAATCGTACTTTAATGATTAGAAAACGTTAAGTTTCGAAAAATTGTGGTGTTAGAAACTCGAGTTGCCGAACGGTCAAGTTTTATACCTGAAAAGGTTCAGAAAAAATAAAGGTCGAAAAGGGTAAATACACGCGCGTAATTCAAACACGATTTCGTTCACGATGAAACAACATTTATAGTATAGAAAGATTCAATAAGATCAAAGATTCAATAGATTATTGACTCTCGCCCAATGCAATTCTCATAATTTAAAAACCTTATAATAAATTATGTACTATTTAACGAAATGACAGCCGATCGAGACGAAATAATCTTGGCGACTGTGGTATGGTGACAAGATCCGTTGTGCCGTTTGGGAAAAAGTATCTGTAAGAATTTGCAGTTGATTCTTAATCTAAAGGACAAGTTCGAAATATGAAACATTGAAGGCCTTACATACGTCCAGCGGTACCGAAAACGTACCAAAAGAAAAACTGTTTTTAGGAGGGATAGAAATAGAAATTGATAAAAAAATTCTTACACATTGTTTATTACTGTGTTAAGTTTGTAAAAAAATTTATTTCAATTTTTTTTTTCAAAAATTACAACATGAAAAATCACATTTTTTGAAGCACTGTAAAAAAAAAGTTGCTCCACGGTCGGCAGTATTCCTTCCTCAAATGTTGACGGATCTGCAAAATGTAAAGAAATTCTTGTAAAATAAGGTAGTAGTTATAGTCTGTCGAGTCGGATTTTTGAAATTCGAAAAATTAAACAATTTACGGTAATTAAAAAAAAAATGTTAAGTTTGTGTCAAAAAAGTCACACTTTAATCGTTTTTATAAAATTTTCTAATTATAATTTAAAAAATCCGGCTCGACAGACTATAGAAAAAACAATTCCGAATAATTAAAAAAAAAAATCATCAAAAAATATTAAAAACCGTACGAGTTATCATGCCGACCGTGTCAGAAAAAGTAGTTTTGAGAAAAACGCGTTTAAAGTTTCAAGCGCGTTTCGCTCGAAGTCGCGCGCGGCTGGAGCAAGAACTTTATGAATTTTTTAAATTTATTTAGTCAACTTACGTCTAATCTCCCATTCCAGCTTCATATTGTACGCCTTCCTTGTCAGTAAAAAATTGTTGTTGTTTATTTTTTTCTAATCGACGAATTGTTCGACAACTCAACTCAGGTAGGCGCGCGTCAGACCTTTGTCCTTTCGTCGGGCAGTCACATTATCTACAATAACTTTTGAACTATGGGGAATTTTTACAATCAGCTTACACAGAAATACGCCTAAGACTATAAGGAATAATAATGAGTAAACAAAAAAAAATCGATTTTTTGAAAATTCTCGACGTATGTAAGGCCTGAAGCGCGAGCGCGTTATTGCTAGTTGCAGTAAAAAAGACTTGGAAACATTTTTGATGATCCCGGCAATGAACGGAACCCGCGTCCGCTTTCGTGCGAACTCGAGTCTCATCCACTGATCCACTGCTCCCTTCTAAATTCACATCCAGTAATGTTACAGTTTTAACATCAAGAAGATTCGTTATACTTGGCAAATGTATATGCGCCACGTTCTAAACACCTGGTATTCCGCTCCGTTTGCGCTTTCTCAGAGCTGCCAAGTGCAAACATTCCATTGGCGGTCGTTTTAATTGAATTCTTTTCCTACTTTTAACAATGGCGACGACCGGCCTACGAGTGGACTATGCGATAAAGCTATAATATACGACAAATAGACCCTCTATCACTTTGTTCTCTCTCGAACACACACACACACGGATAATACACACACAAATAGTGCATCGGATTGTATAAGTGTATTGGTGAGACTATCTGCAACGCTGAGCTCTCCTCAAACCCGCAGCTATTTCGCGTAGGAATCCTGGCAGTGACGCTTCTCCAAACTGGTTTTTTGGCCCAATGCCAGGATCAACCGGTCCGCGATATGACCGGGAGGTCCTCGAGTATCTAGCTCATGAAATAGAATGCCCACCGGCCCGGAATAACGTAATTAAGACTCTCGCTTTGAATTTTCACTGGAGTGGGTCGAGGGCGGTGGGTGCTGGCACCTCTTTCTCTCTCTCTCGTTCTCTTTCTCCTTGTTGAGAAATACAGAACGATGAGCGCACGGTTTTCATAAACATTCTCTCTGCTTATTCGCAACAGCTTACGGTAGCATAACCAATATATAGGTAAACGCTCTGCTGTATGGATTTTCTTGCTATTCGAATATACCGTTATAACGTTGCAGCCGCTGAATTAATGAGATAAACGCGAGCCAGAATATTCTGCAGATATTCGAGAATGAGACGAATTGACCGCTTTTCTAAAAGCATTAACCCCCAATGATCGCGCTCATTCAATTATCGTTATTGCGAAGTAGGGAGATTCATTTATTTATCTTGATGCGAATAAAGATTTGTTGAAATGTTGAACTAAAGGTACGTAATTGGCATATCGATCGGAATTTTATTTCGAGATAGCCGAGGAATCCGCAAAAACGAATTTTCTGTAAGTTTCTATAAAGATTCATATACATTTATTGAAATATTATATTGAATAAAAATTTAATGAAATTTAATAATATTATATTGAGTGTTAGTATTGAGTGACGTGGGAGCGTCTTGACGCCGTGTAATTACAAGTAAAATTACAATATACATATTTAAGTGGGATTAAATACCGCTTAAATTAGAAAAAGTCTATGTGGTCCAGTGAATCCGGTATTGGACCGGTATTAAATTCACAAAAATTGACTGGATTACTTTTATATTTTCGTAATAAACGGAGAAATCCTTAAACTCATTATATAACACTCTAATTCGTTTATAATGAGTGCGAGTGTAGAACAAAACTGACGCCACCCCCCTCTCCTCAAGCTGTCCCGAATGACTATACATTCGCAGGAAGCTCCTCGCGTGTCACGCACACAAGAGATCGACCGCGTGGTTATAGCCGCGCGGTGAGTGTGAAGGACTGTGCCGAGTTCTACTATGCGAGAGACAGATAAGGGAGAAGCTTTTCTCGCCACTCCGCACCGGCAATAACAACACGAAGTGCATACAAGGGGCAATAGTGGGGGTACGAGGAGGGTGTATACAGGGTGTCCCAATAACTATTAGCACCTTAGATATCTTCGAAACTATAAGGTTCACAGAAATATTTGCTGAATCAAAATTGCACAGTACGAAGGGGGCCATCCAATGATACCAAAATACTCACCCCCACCCCCACCCCCTGGGCTGGGGGTGGGGCAACTTTGAAATCTTAAGGCCGTAGTCTGGTCCAGAGCGAGATTTTTGACGTCATTTCTAATGTGCAATAACGTTTAAACCGTTGAAGTTGTCTTGATGAAAATTTACACGTGCATTTATTGATCCTTAGAGAATACTTGTACATGAAAAAAAAAAAAATTATTTCAAATATTTTCATGTAGTTTTTTGCCTTGTTGCAACATGGTGCGCCGAAATCGGCGCCCACTCTGGACGATGTTGTATGCATCTGAAAAAAAAAATATATATATATTCTCAATCTGTATGAGTATTCTGAGCACTGGTAGCAGAATTAGTACTTAAAAAAATTTTTTATTGAGACGAACAATAATTTTTCCGACATTTTATAACTCGTCGAATAATGAAATATCATTAATGAAAGTTCAACAGGCCGCCATTTCATCAAAAATTTTTTTTAAGTAACCATTCTGCTACCAGTGCTCAGAATACTCATACAGATTGAGAATATATATATATATTTTTTTTCTGATGCATACAACATCGTCCAGAGTGGGCGCCGATTTCGGCGCACCATGTTGCAACAAGGCAAAAAACTACATGAAAATATTTAAAATAATTTTTTTTTTTTAATGTACAAGTATTCTCTAAGGATCAATAAATGCACGTGTAAATTCTCATCAAGACAACTTCAACGGTTTAAACGTTATTGCACATTAGAAATGACGTCAAAAATCTCGCTCTAAACCAGACTACGGCCTTAAATGGGAACCCCCATTTTTTATTGTAGACTCGGATTTCCCATAAGAAAATACGTAACTTTTGTTGAAATTTTTTTTTTCAATTCGTGATAGATGGCGCTGTAATCTCTAAAAATCCCCGAAAGTACAGAAAGGCCATAATACTTACAGTTTCGGTAGTAAATAAAATTACTACGTTTATAGTAAGTGTTCGAAATGACGACCATCAGTGTCAATGCAATATTGGATTCTTTTTTCGATTGATTGACTTGCAAGTTTTACAGCGTCAGAACTTGTTGATGCACGGGCTGTAATAATTCATTATTGCATGTCGTCAAGTGTAGTTGGTACTTCTTTGTACACTTTATCTTTCAATGTTCCCCATAGAAAGAAGTCTAAAGGTGTTAGGTGTGGGGAACGAGCTGGCCACGATATTGGATCGCCGCGTCCAATCCAACGATTTCGAAACTTTTCGTCGTGTTGCCTTCGTGCAATCAATGAATAATGTGCTGGACATCCGTCATGTTGATATCACATGATTTGTCGTGCAAGTAAAGGCAACTCTTCTAGCAAAAGTCCCAATGTATCTTTGATAAAATTACTATAGATGTTGCCATACAAATTTCCATTGATAAAAAAAAGGACCAATAATTTTAGCACCTATGATTCCGCACCATACATTCACGGACCATTGTCTCTGGTGTTCAACCTGCCGCAGCCAATGTTGATTTTCCGTTGCCCATAAATGCATGTTATGCAAATTAACGTTCCCATGATTTGTAAATGTTGCCCCATCAGTAAATAAAACGGTATTAAGAAATGACTCGCTGTTTTCGATCTAACGTTGAAACGTTCGACAAAACTCTACGCGATTCATGAAGTCGTTCCCATGCAATTCTTGATGAAGACTAATATGGTACGGGTGAAATTTGTGACGGTGCAAAATGCGATGTACGCTAGTCCTGCCGATGCCAGATTCATTTTGAATTTGTCGCAAACCAATGCGAGGATCTCGATACACACTTGCGAGCACACCGATTTCCATTTCTTCATTCGTTACACGTTTCTGGCGTACACTACTACGGACACTTAAACTACCGGTTTGCCTAAGTTTATCACACACATTTTTAAATGTTTGACGCGAAGGCTGAGACCGATGTGGATATCGTTCGCCATACAAGGTTTTTGCCCTTACGGAATTTTGTTGGCATTCGCCATAAATGAGAAGCATATCGATTTGCTCTTCAAACGGATACATTGCACTCGATTGACTGATTTATCGATACTAATCTTATCATGTTTATCTTATCCTGCAAACTTATTAAAGTGTCCTTGAAACAGTGTTTATTTTCAGTGAAGTAAACCGTAAGTATTATCGCCTTTTTGTACTTTCTGTACCTTTCTGTCGAAGAAATGTAACAAACATTGTAACAGTTTTGCAACATTGTAACAAAAGTGTCCGTAGTAGTGTACGCCAGAAACGTGTAACGAATGAAGAAATGGAAATCGGTGTGCTCGCAAGTGTTTATCGAGATCCTCACATTAGTTTGCGACAAATTCAAATTGAATCTGTCATTGGCAGGACTAGCGTACATCGCATTTTGCATCGTCACAAATTTCACCCGTACCACGTTAGTCTTCACCGAGAATTGCATGGGAACGAATGGGAAGAATTATCACAGCCTGTGCATCAATAAGTTCTGACGCTGTAGAACTTGCAAGTCAATCAATCGAAAAAAGAATCCAATATTGCATTGATACTGATGGTCGTCATTTCGAACACTTACTATAAACGTAGTAATTTTATTTACTACCGAAACTGTAAGTATTATCGCCTTTCTGTACTTTCGGGGATTTTTTGTGATTACAGCGCCATCTATCGCGAATCGAAAAAAAAATGTTAAGCAAAAGTTACGTATTTTTTTTATGGGGAATCCGAGTCTACAATAAAAAATGGGGGTTCCCATTTAAGATTTCAAAGTTACCCCACCCCCAGCCCAGGGGGTGGAGGTGGGGGTGAGTACTTTGGTATCATTGGATGGCCCCCTTCGTACTGTGCAATTTTGATTCAGCAAATATTTCTGTGAACCTTATAGTTTCGAAGATATCTAAGTTGCTAATAGTTATTGGGACACCCTGTATGGTATATCCGTCCTCGTATGTCCTATATGAAACAGGGGTGAAAATTCTGGAGCTCGCGTGCAATCATGCGGCGGTACGGTTCCGGACTTTATTTAGTTTGGTATAAACTTTATTTACCTTGTTATATCTTCGTTGTAGCTTGTTATAAATTAGTTGTGTGTCTCCACCAACACATTTGGCCCTCCGTCTATCTCATTCTTTCGTAAAGGATCGCGTTATATGAACGTTCGTGTAAATATACGCGCGCGGGTGTTATCGTCGAGGAGACGATACAGCGCCTGTGTGTACATAACGTGCGCGTATGTACATTGTATATGTATAAAAATAACAGCCCCAAGGGTCTCAGGATCTATATATGCATTAACGTGATGTTCGTTATGCTCTCGCGGTTATTATCACTGTAGTATGCAAGCTCTACTACGTGCTAACGGCCTTCGGTGAGTGTACCATATAGAATATAGAGCATACGGTACTTCCGATCCTCCGTCCATGATATCATTACATCCACATCCGAGAAAACTGTGTAGGAAACTTCACGATACGTATATGTACACTTGTAGATCATATACTTATATTCTGTCAATTTTTGTCACGCGTTATTGTATTAATTAATTTTTGTTATTATTGTATGTTCCAACGTATAGCCTTGCGGGTTTTTACTGTGTGAGCCTTCCCAATTTCCTCCCTTTCACTCCCTACTCACACTGTCCTTAAGTTAACCTCAGTCGCCGCAGGGCGGCGGGGTCGAAGTTTCGAACCGTAAAAGCTTCGACGGTTCAAAACACCGAATTTATGTGGGACGATCTCAAAACTTTTCGAAATTTTTAAAATCCGTCCTTTTTAAAACAGAAATGCCATTGCGAAGAATAGTTATACATTGAGGATTAAATGACAAGAATAATTATGGGACCGACCTGCAAAAGTATCGAAAATCAAAAATCCTACTACTTAAAAAATCGTATTTTTATGATTAGAAAACGTAAAGTTCCGAAAAATTCTGTTGTCAGAAACTCGAATTGCCGAACAGTCAAGTTTTATACCTGAAAAGGTTCAGAAAAAAAAAGTTCGAAGCCAAATATATTAGAATTTGTATGTCCCGAAAAGGGTAAACAGACGACAGTGTATTAATTCGACGGGGCAAAATTCCGACAGGGCAAAATTTCGAAAGAGAGTAAAACTAGCGCTACTAGTGGGCTCTGACGCTCGCTCGTGAAAAAAGATCCATAGGACATAACACCAGTGGTGCTGTCATCTAAACGCACGAATTGGAAATTTTCGGAATTTTGCCCCTTCCGAACTTTTATTTTCGGAATACCGCATCGTCGACGCCGTAATTTTCGAAGTCCGAAAGATTCGTACACCCGAGAATTCTTTTCTTCAATTTTATTACGTTCGCACTTTCCGATAGTTTCTCGTTCGATAATATAATTTTCGGAACTTTGCGGATCTCTAAAAATCACCAATTCGAAATTTTTCACGTAGCACTACTGACCGTTCGATAAATTGCTCCGTCGTCTGCGTAATCTTTCGAAAAAATATTTACTCGACGATATTAAATTCGTATCATTTTTGGTATCGATTCATACCCGTTCGATGTTATTTACAGTCGATTATTCAAACTGTCGTCGGAATGAACCGTGTAATTCGTACTATTAAAATTCGGAGTTTTGCACCGTCGAAGCTTTTACGGTTCGAAACTTCGACCCGGCCCCGCCGTGGGCACGGGGAAACTGGCGGAAAACCTGTGTCGATACAGAAGGTTTTGAGTGAGTGTTCAGTTGTCTTACCAACAGAAACTCAGAAAAACTCCCTCCCACTGAATAGTCGGCGTGCAAGTCCATCCCAGTACTGTAGCACAATTCTTTATCAACATTTTTTTCACGTATCTTTATGTTTTTCCGAAAAAAAAACCAACAAACATCAAAACAGTTTTGCAAAAGCTCAATTACGCTCGTTGAATTATTACGCGGTACAAAGTGAGCTTAATTTGTCACGAGATATCGATGAGTAAATACGTTTGTGATACGTACATTCTTCTTATTTTTTTTTCTATTTTTTTACGACGACGGTAAACATTCGAGGTCTCTTCCGCCGAGACCCCGCGAGTAGAGACTTTTTCCGGCTTTTTGTCACCGGCGCTCGTATATATGGCGTCGGGCAAGCCCCTTAGGAGATTCCCTCTACTCTCTATGTAATACTGCCGGGACTGTAAACTCTTAGCTATATATGTAGAATGGACGATCTACGATCCTCCCGCGAGCCTAAAAGCGCATATATATATTCGTACGATGCGAGATACGATCCCCAAGGCGCGACAACGCTTTTCCCCGGTTGAAATGCGAGAGAGAGAAAGAGGGACGTAGCGAAGGGTTATGTTGTACGTGTAGGAGTGAAGCCCCGTATATGTACTGACAGAGCAGACGAGAATGGGGAGAATCGGAGAATGGTGAGAAGGGTGTATAGTACTCCCGTCTGAATTTTAACCAAGCGGATTATGGAAATGCGCGGTATATTAGCGTCTAACATCCTGCTTTGCATCGTCTTAACGCGCTTTCCGTTATATCTTTCACCAAACATACATATATACATATGTCTGTATACGGGTGAATATAGTACCGGTATAAAGCTCGCATGCAAACGATAGGCCAGAGTGGCTGTTACATTATATTCCTGGCCCTGCAGTGGCGAGTAAAATTTAAGGTAACGTAACGACGGACTTAATGTTCTGGACGCACACAGTTTGCGCACGGTGTCCTCTTCCAGTTCTAGCGTGATCCAGTTGCATCCTTCCGTTCCTCTCGTTTCCACGTAAACCTTCCCGCTCCTATGCACACCTTAAGCTATCTCGAGTTCTCCTCTCCGACTTTCCTTTATGCATTCAAAGTATTTTTATTGCTGTGTCCCTCGGGCACCCTCGATTCCTGCAAAAAAACTTTTAGAATCGCTGATGAAGAATGAAAACAAATAAAAAAAAATCAAGTATGATGACGCAGTGGTAGATTTGAAGAGACTCTTTCTATTGTACGGATGTTGGAAAAATGAAATGAAACGAAGTTTTTCCGATAATTCGATAAGCGGAATTGTTTCGTGAAAGTTTTAAACATCCTCCGGTCGTAATTTCTTCGATTGTCACACAGCGACGTAAAATATCGATACGGTCGGGCAAAGTGCTCGGTTCAAGTAATTATAAGATATTTTTTTTTTTTTAACGATTAAAGAAGTAGAAAGAAATGTCGCAATCGTTCCGAGACCTTCTTTTGCTCTTTCGTTAATTATGGAGTGTTTTTTTTTTTTTGTTGCTGTTTGCCCCTTGGGTGAATCACAGCGACGCGGCGCTTCCCAGTGCTTAACATACACAAATTCGAATGGGTTCTATACGTACGGGTACGTAAATGATATATCTGTAACGCAGAGACATCTCCTTATGCAAATTTTCGCAGTGAGCCCGCCGGGAGTCACGCGCTCGTTCACATCATAATTAATGGAAGCTCCGTATATATGTTTATATATATATATATATATACAGTCGTTTCCCCGTTATACTCTTGTATGCCCTGCTATGAGAAGGACCGCGCGATGCACCACTCGCGAGAGTTACTGCAATTATTCGCACGTGAGCTAAAGTGCGGACGATATATACGCGCGCGAGAGCGGTGAACACTTCGTATAAGCATTAAGACCGACGACGTGTCTCGCGGTAACGCTTCAAACGGTAGTGGGAAAAGGATGATGATGAGTATATGCACGTCGAACTTGTAGCATTTTTTTGCACAGTGGGCTTTCTCCAAATGCTTGAAAATTTTACTGAAGACCTTACCCCATCCTTTGGATGTACAAACGAAAAGAAATGATTTGAAGAAAAAAAACGTGCAAATCAAAAACTCGCCGGTAGGCTTCGTTATTGATTATTGAATTCCCTTTGTGAGTAAGTGGATTTTTCAACTTTAGTTTCCTCGTGGATGAAACTTTGCGGATAATACAATGCGGATGCAACGCGCAAGTTTCTGATTTGTACAGCTTTTTTTTTGTCGCAAAGAATCCGAGCTCTACAGCGTTGACAGTGATTGATTGATCATCGAAAAAAATTCATAAATTTATACCCATTTATCTTTAATAATTGGACATTTGTGTAAAAAGTTCTGGACCCGATAGCTCGAAAACTGTGAGCGCCCGAATGTTTTGAACTGTTTGAAAAAAAAAAAAAAAAAAAATACATAAAACTTGAACGTTGCGTACGATTTTTTTCAAACTCAATGGGGAACAGCGTTTAGTAATTGGCCATTTGTGCAGAAAGTTTTAGTACGATAGGTGAGAAATTACGAGCGTTAAAAATTTAACGGGAATTTTCCAAAAAACCTCTACATCTTCTTAAAATTCAAATTAGTGGTGCAATATTAATGAAATTCATATTAAAGAAGAAAGCGTTAAAGCTACGCTTGCGCGCAAAGGCAAAGCTCTATCGGACCAACCCTTCAAAAGTTGCAGAACTTTTAATTCTGCACCCTTATCGCGCACACACACACGCACCCATGCATCGGAACATTTTTTAAATATCATTTAAAAACCAGGTTTATTCGACTCAAATAAAGAATTGATTTTATAGAATAAAATTTCCTCGGGTAATCCGCTAAATCAGCAATTTTTCAAATCAAATTTTATTGCAGACATTTAAATGTTGTTTCATTCGGATAAAATGTAATCGCAAAAGTAGTCGCAAGACATTCGTAAGAAGCTCCCTGTATATATACGTGAGGATGCACATTTCCATCCAGAAACTTCAGAGTTCCTGAGGGAATATATAAAATGATCCAGGCGCACTGTCATATCCTCTCGCGTCCCTTGGGTCTCCCCTCGGCCGTCATACTATCAGTCTCCCCCCCCTCCTCTCTCTTGCTTATATCAGCGAGTGAGGCGACACTCCGACGACTCGATTTCTCTTCCGGCTTATAAAGCTCGACGAAAGATGTACATATATTTGTCTCTATACTTCCCGGAGTGTCATTCGGCAGCAGCAGAGTTTATATAGATACAAGATTATATGTACATTGAAACATTTCGATATGTTGAATAAATATAATCTATTCAACATATTTTGAGATACTTTTTATTCGAGAAAACGGATAAGATTCGTGAATTGAACTCGAGCCAGAGAACCTTTGTAAAAATGGGAAGCGTCCCCAGAGATACTCATCGACTTTGCATTTCATGATAAAAACTTAATTCGATCTTCAAGTTAGAGTAACTGTTATACCGGGTCAGGAGAGGTTGAATAGATTGAAAAGAATAAAATTTACGTTTCTACAGTTTCAGCGAAGTGAGCTGGGCGAGTTCACGAAAGGGCAAAACTTGAAGAATAGCATTATGAAATAATAAATTTGAGCCTTGACTTTTTTCAAACGAAAACACGAATGCTAAATGCCAAAGAGAGATCTCTTGTGTATTTTACATAATCGATTTCATAGATAGATTTGAATGTATGTATGATTTAGTTAATGTGGTCTCGACAGCTCGACTCTGTAGGCTTTATATAGGATTGGAGCAGCGAGAATCTGTTGCGAGATGCGCTTGGCGAGAAGCCACCTAGCGGACGTTTGGCGAAGCGTCGCGGCGACGGAGTCGTCGGTTGCCGCACGCATACGATAGCAAATTTTTATTCGGAAAATGGTCATATGGGGTTAATGTTACGTTACAATGTATGCAAATATAGATAGTAAGTCCGACGATATTTCTTACATTGCCCACAATTCATGACTGCCGCAACAGATAACAGAATATAGTTTCAGGGAAAATCGAGAATAACAATACAATAACAATGAATATAGTGCATTGCGTCACTTAGACGAATTATATACACATAAAAAATGTATTACGGCTATTGCGGCGTGTGATAGTTTCTCGGATATCACGAAATCTTTTTCGCTCTCTACGTGTCTGGGCTTGTGGCATTTTTTATATCTCGATCATATAGACCGTGCCCGCGCAATAGTCGCGGGTTGCCCGATTATACGCGACAGAGGTTGCTGGCGTTTGGGTCCATTGAAGCGTCGCAACGAGAACTTGGTTATGCCTCACTGCGGGCAACATTGCGGCACGAAATGGAGTTCGAACGTAAAAAAAAAACGATCCGGAAATAAAAATAAACGCGAGCATTATCATCGACGCTTTGCCGAAGTGCAAAGTCGTGTTCCATGCGGTCGTTCCGGGCATCAGCATCGAGCGCGGGAATGTAACGATACGATCCACGTGCGCGATTCTCTCTCGCTACCGAATTTTTCGAAACTCTGAATTATCTGGTGGTCGTGCCCACCCTTCCTCTCTCCCATCGGCATTGATTAATTGGAACATTTTCCCCGTTGGGCGTTGTGAGTTTCAACACATTTACATATTTCACGTATGTACATATATGGATTTCCAACACTCGTAAACAAATAAAATCTTCACTGTATATGAAAAACTCGCGAGTTCACTGACATTTTGATCAAATAAATTTGAAAATCGAATCAATCGGACTCATTATTCATTGATGCTCTATAATGTAATTAAAAGCATTGTGCACGACACAATGCTTGTTGAGCATCGATCAGAATATCGTATTATGTCGTGCGCTGATGTTTTTGTATATAAATAAAAGGTATTAATTCGTATTGAATAAAATCGAGAACATTTAACGAAATCCATAGCCTTTCCCACGAGTGCAATCAAAGTTGTTTTTTTTCTTCTATTTTACCGGGTGTGTATTTCACTTCTGCGTTTTTTTATTGTATAACAATTTCTCAGCTTTATTCATAATCATAGCTAATTGTTGCTCGGATGATTAGTGACTTCACGTTTTCCGAAATATAGAGTGGGTCAAAGAAGTATTCATACATCTTGTTTTTTAGCGATAACTTTATAGACATAAGCGATAGGCAAAGAAAGCCAATTTTATTTAATAGTACATCAGGTGCAGAGATAAACTGCAAATGGAGAATTTTTTCCCAGGAATAATAGAAGAATTATGCCAAAAAAACGAAAATTTTCGGGCAAAAAAAGTATTCATACACTTACGATTATAGTGAAAACCTACATCATCATAGTTGTTAATTATAACTAATATTTGGTGTGCATCCCTTTTGCTTCAATTATCGCCTCGAGTCTCTTAGGCATGGATTCTACTAGCTTTTGCGTTGTTTCTTTTGCTAGGTTCGTCCATTCTTCTGAAAGCACTCTTTGGAGATCGGATTTGTTGTTTATTTTTCTTTTTCTAATTTTTACATCCACCAAGTGCTATAAATTTTCAATAGGATTGATGTCCGGAGATTGTGGTGGTGTAATTAATTGTTTGCAGACATTATGGAGTAACCATTCCCTCGTTTTCATAGCAGTATGTTTCGGGTCGTTATCTCGTTGGAAGTAGAAATTTCCATCCAGGCCCATTTTATTTACACTCGCTTTCAAATTGCTGCGCAACACGTCGATATACTTCTGGGCATTCATTATACCATCTATAAAAGCCAGATTACCAACGCCATAATATCCCATACAGCCCCAAATCATGACGCTTCCTCCGCCGTGCTTTACAGTCGGTATTAAATTTTTTTGCTGGAGCTCGGTATTTGGTTTCCGCCAGACGAATTTTTTTCCATTGGACCCAAAGATGTTAAACTTCGATTCATCCGAGAATACGACACGTTACCAAAATTCTATAGATTTTTTTACGTAGGTTTTTGCGAAACCTAAACGTTTTTCTCGATTTCTATTATTAATTAATGGTTTTTCGCGGGCAGTTCCGCCGTATATTTGGGCAGAATGCAAAGCGTTTTGAATAGTCTGGGGACACACGCTCTTCCCCGATGTTGACGCGACATCATTCGCTAAACTGCGAGCACTTGTGAACGGTTTTTTTGTAGCCTCTGTAACGATACTCCGACGCTCTCGTACCGTTAGTATTCTTGGTCGACCGGTTCGAGGCTTATTTTCTATGCTGTTTGTTCTTTCGTATTTTTTTAAAATTATATATCGCACTGTTGCGAAACTTAGATTTAGTTCTTTACTAATTTTTCGATAACTTTCACCGCGTTTCCGAACAAAAATCACTCTATCTCGCATGGATATTGATATTTCGCTTTTCTTTGCCATCATGTGTGTTCAGAGCGTGAAGATCTACTACCGCATGGAATAGGTCAAAGCCATTATGTAAACGAAGACTTGTTTACATTGTACGCAGAGGTCCGACCGTCCGTGAGTGAATATCGAGGTTTAGCAGCTCAATCGTAAGTGTACGAATACTTTTTTGGTCCGAAAATGTTCGTTTTTTTTGCATAATTCTTCTATTATTCCTGGGAAAAAATTCTCCATTTGCAGTTTAACTCTGTACCTGATGTACTATTAAAAAAAATTGGCTTTCTTTGCGTATCGCTTATGTCTATAAAGTTATCGCAAAAAAAACAAGGTGTATGAATACTTTTTTGACCCACTGTATATGGCGGCCAACACCGTTTGTTCCATCGCGTTTGCAGTTGGTTTTTTTTTGCAAATCAATATTCGAACGAATGTCGGCTGAGTTTTATCACGAGTTGAAGGTACATTTGTGAGTCGATGTGGGTCGTGATGAATTTCTGAAAATATTGAAAGTCTGTCTGGGTTAGATCGTGTACTCGTCACATTTTTGTCATCTTCGTTCATATTTACTATATAGTCTACAACATAAACATACACTCGTTTAAATGCGCACATTTGGTTGCATTTTTCATTGTGTCCTAACACGACAGATGACGTGCACATATGCGAGAAAGGACTTTCTCTGCGTGAGCTGTGAGATGTATCCTCGCACTGATTGACAGTTTACGGTGTGAGGTTGTTCTTCCTTTAAAGCATATTTCATACACGCGTCAAACCTTCTTTGTACAAATCCCGTGTCGACATCTAGTATAACTTTTTTTATCCACCGTTATCGAAAAATTTCTTACTCGACGAAGTATTAACTTCGTTTCGCTTTATTTGCCCGAGCTCACTCTTTTTCTGTCTCACAAACGTCGCGTTCAACGTCAACCCCGTGTATTATTCTCGCGTGCACACTCACTTGTGTCGCGATGTGACGTATATCTCTCGTTTACGCTTGTGCGACCACGAGGACATCTATATAAAATTCTCATCCCTCTCTCTCTGTCTCTTTCTCCCATTGTCATATCTTCCTTTTTCGCTCGTGTCGGGACTGCCGATACACTTCTTTTTTTTGTCGTCATTTTTTTGTACGTTATGTAATCTTTTTTCTGCGCTCCCTCCTCTTCGCGTTATCATCAAACCCGAGGAACGACGTAAACGACGAAGACGACCGTAGCCATTACGAGAGACGCCGAGAGCGCTATTCGTGCCATGTTACTTCACGCTGTAATACCCTCGCTTGATGGATGAACCCAGAGCGAGGAGAGTCAGATTGTATATATGTGTTGGATGGTATATAGTGAAAAGTGAGAGCCGGCGAAAGACGATGAGGGGTGGTGCCTTGCTGCACAATCGTGATGGTCCGCGACTCTTCGCGACATCTAGAAAGATGAGAGAGTCGAGGGGAATGAGAAGTATATATACCGGCGGATACCGCGAGCAGAATGAATGAGAGATGGGGAGAGGAAAAATGCGAGAATTCGAAGATCTCTTCAAGTTTGGGGATGAATTCTCTCTCTCTGTCTCTCTTCTCCTCTCTGTCTATCTATCTACCTGCTTTTTCCGCATTACCGAATGCGTCGCACGTGTAAACGAGAACGTGGCTCGCATCTCTAACTGGGCTGATAGTAACACTCTGCGGCTAAATTCAGTGATAGCTCAAGCGATGATTTTTGGCACGGCTCGAACCCATAAACACTCTCAGGCTGGATAAGACTCCTCAGATTGACGGGCCTGGAACTTCTACTCTCTCTCTCTAATCTTATAAAAAATCTTAGCCTGTTCATTGCGTCCCTTACGAATCGGCGGAAATAAGTCTTCTTGTCGAGAGACGCAGCAACGTCTTGATGCCAAGTAATTAAAAACAACTTTTTAAGAACGACTGTCGCTTGTCTCTATTGCATATATACTCGTATTTGAAATGGAGTTTAGAAAATGCTCTTTCAACTCGAGGCTAATGTTCAAACTCTCACAGCTGGCCCTGTACCTGTTCTCGTGCCATCTTTCATCCTTCCATCCTTCGACTACTACTCACTTGTACATTACTTGATACCGTTATTACATTTATTTAATTTGATGACATTTTTTTGTCTGTGGGCATTAGGGCGATTTTTCTTTTCGACTATTTTTTTTTTTCAGTCCCCATCCGAAATTTTGTTGGATATGTCGAAAAAGAAATTCCCTGGAAGTTACAGCCCTTAATATTAATTCTAAGTACTTTCACTTAGCGTGAGAAGATTTTCCACCTAAAATACACGTAAATCGAATTTTTTTTTTTTTCAAATTTCTATAACTCAGCCGCATTTTATGCTACCATATTGTTCTTGGTTTCGATTTACTCGGAATAAAACAATCTAAAAAAGTGCCTTTTGCGGCGAAAGTGTAAATTGTACTGGTGAATTAGTACGGGTCACTAAAGTTGATTTTTACCCAAAATTCTCGTTTTTTTGCTGTTGTCTCCGAAACAATCAACTTTACGAAAAAAATGTAAATGAAAAATTTGTTGGAAATTTAATTTCCTACAAAGAAGGTCCTATCGACCCAATTGCTTAGATTAATATTTCTTGAGATATTGAACTTTAACTTATGAGTAGTATAAAATGTATAAAATATGAAATATTAAATAATTGAAAAAAAATAAATAAATAAAGTTCAATATCTCAAGAAATATTAATCTAAGCAATTGGGTCAAAAGGACCTTTTTTGTAGGAAATTAAATTTGGAACAAATTTTTCATTTACATTTTTTTCGTAAAGTTAATTGTTTCGGAGATAACAGCAAAAAAACGAGAATTTTGGGTAAAAATCAACTTCGGTGACCCGTACCAACTCACCAGTACAATTTACACTTTCGCCGTAATAGGCACTTTTCTAGATTGTTTTATTCTGAGTAAATCGAAACCAAGAACAATACGATAGCATAAAATGCGGCTGAGTTATAGAATTTTGAAAAAAAAATAATTCGATTTTCGTGTATTTTAGATGGAAAATCTTTTAACGCTAAGGGAAAGTACTTAGAATTAATATTAAGGGCTGTAACTTTCAGGGAATTTGTTTTTCGACATATCTAACAAAAATTCAGGTGGAGACTGAGAAAAAAAAAATAGTCGAAACAAAAAATCGCCCCAGTGTGCATGTTTCATTTACCTGCTAAAGGCTTTACCTGCCAAATTCGGCATTGTTGAATTATTATTTGTTAACTAGGATTGATCTAATATTCAGATTGTTTATCTATCTATATTGCTCTATTTATACTTCAAGGTCACCGAATTCTGATATAATAAATACACGTTTTATTCTCTCTCGCTTTCTCTCTCGCTCTTTCTCGTTATTTTTCCCTCTTGGACAAAATACGAGGGACACAATTACCACGAGGCGAGGCTTCTCGTATCTCGTCCGAAGCACTGATGGATAAAAACATTTGCAAAAACCACTCTCGTACAACCACCGACGTTCGAGAGAGCAGAGCGACAATACACACGGCGGTGAAACGGTTTGCCTACGGGCCTCGTCAACCAGCATCCTGCTTCTCTCGTACCTCTTCCAAGCTCTTCCGTTTCGAAAAGCAATTTAGCCGAAGTCTCTCGAATCACCAGAGAGGCTGGTTGAGCGCGGTCTCGTCACAACCCCATCCTCACGCAAGAATGTACATACATATACGTATATATGTATCTCGTTGGGCTCGTGTTTCATCCCGAATTCTCTACACCTCTGCCGTGTTTCATTTTCGTTCTCACGCCGCTTTCACGCTAACGAGTATTTTAAAGAGAAAATCGAGGCGAAATAGCCGTAGTGCTAAAAGTTGTATCTTTCTCTCTCTCTTTCTGAGTCACCTTTCTCCTGATGTACTTACGAAATTTTCTAAACGCTTTACCATCCGTTAGATGTGTACACTTCCAGACAACCGTATGATGTAAAATTGACAGAGAGACCGAAGTTAACGTTTAAGGTAGTAGTCTGGTAACTTAAGCCGATTTTAATGTCTTTTTTGGAGGGCGTTTTTTTGTAGGAAAATAAAAATGAATCGTTTTGGATATTTAGGATGTTTTTATTTACATATTAAAGATACAAACAAAAATTTTTTTGAAAAAATTTAATAGTTTATTATTATTATTATTATTGATCGAAGTTGGCACCTCAAAGTTGGCAGCCCGGGTTCTAACTTTTTTTCTACCGAACCGATTGCTTTCAAATTTTAACAGGCTACTCTACGCACTTATAGTTCTCGTCGGAACCATCGAGAAATTTTTTCACCCCAAACTTTTTATTTTACAACCCCTTCTTTGCTAAAATAAAAGGACTTTAGCAAAGAAGGGGTTGTAAAATAAAACGTTAGGGGTGAAAAAATTTCTCGGTGGTTCCGACTTTGATAGCAATCGGTTCGGTAGAAAAAAAGTTAGGACCCGGGCTGCCAACTTCGATCAATAATAATAATAATAATAAACTATTGAATTTTTTCAAAAATTTTTTTTTTTGTATCTTTAATATGTAAATAAAAACATCTTAAATATCCAAAACGATTCATTTTTATTTTCCTACAAAAAACGCCCTCCAAAAAAGCCATGAAAATCGGCTTAAGTTACCAGACTACTACCTTAAAGTTTCCATCCCTGTCACATTGAACGTACCCTTTATAACGAATGAAATTCTGTCCAGTCCCTTTCGGTTTTATAATCCTCAAACGAAATTTCGGACAGGCAAAAATGTTTGAAATTACAGAGGAAAAAAATGGATTTTTTCTTTCTAATATTTCTAATCCAAATCGTTTAATTCATTACGCTAAAGTTTCTCCATATTATAGAACATCCACCCAGATCCCTTTCGATCTTATTTCGATCAACGTAAAGAAAATTGATGCATCCGGCAAGCCAAGAAAAAAAACCACCCTCATCCCCTAATTCCGAAGTAAGCCAGAGGGCATTTCGTCACGTTTGACTCTCGGTCCAACCATCGATCGTGCACAACCCTTCTCGTCCTCGTGTACAAATACACAGACACACCCTCTGGGAGTTTCTACGTGAATTTGTACTATACACCATACGGTATTAGTATATTTCGCTACATGGGTGTGGTACACGCCACGAGAAGGCCCGTGAAGGTTCGGGCAATTCGTGCAGAGGCAAACTCAAGACTCTCCTTGTTTCTTTGGTATATATACGAAACGATGTCGGTGCCCGAAGCGTTACCACGGGTGAGACACGTCGACGAAAGAGGGTTTACATACATACATATATGTGGATGGATGAGTATATACGTAGTTACGTATGTATACGTACATATGTGTATACATCCAAGCAGAGGATAACAGAGAAGAGGGAATTTGTGGTGGAGTAGAAAAGTGCGGTGATGGTGGTGTTGCCGTGAGGTGCGCGTGTCGAGGATGCAAAAGGAACGTCTCTCCCGGACTTCTCTTTTCTCTATCTTGTCATCTCACTCTTTACCCCGTGTCTTCTCCTTTCAACCCTTTCTGCCGCTGTGGCTCCTCTATCTTCTGTCTCGATAAGAAACTCGCTTGAAACGCCTCAGAGGTTGAACGACCCCGCTACGACGTACACACACTACTGCAGCATTCTAGTACGTGGCTATATATGTATTACATATATATATATATCTTATACCGTGCGTTCTATCTTCCTTTATCACTGTGTATTTCTCGTTCTCCTCGTCTTTGTTTGCCTCTGGCAGGGTTGAAAAGTTCCATCCTCATTCCTGCAGTACATAGCCGAAGCAGCATGTCACCGTTTCTCTATACTTTAGTATTTCTACATGCTTTCCTCTTGTTACCTTTAATATATACCGAGATAAAGGCGCAAGTACGGTAAAATTAACGTTGAAGGAATGCCTCAACATACTTTCGCATTTGCGTAATCAAACGGAGGTTAAACTTCTAATGTCGCTGTTCAACAATCTTCGGAGATTAAAGACGTCAGCGACGACGATATTGCAACGGCAGTAAAAAATATTATGTGTTTATTTTTGATTTTCATATTACTGTTACTGTTGTATACTTTTTCAGGGGTTTTTACATCCCTTCCCCTTTGTTCCCATTTACACTCCATTCCTTGAGAGCCTCAGAGTGTTGTTCGCGGTCACACTGTGAACAAAAATTTGTTTGGATCCTCAATGTCTGCGTTCATGGACGTTCAAACGAATTTTTAGTTGATGCCGTTAAGAAAAATTATTTTATTCAACGATTATTCGCTTTGATCGATCAAAATATGTTTGGGCCAACTTATGGGGGGAAATAGGGTGAGGACGTTTTGTCAATGATTTTCATGAATTTTTTTATAGTATAAAAAGTTAATATAATTTAGTGGAACTTTGAGAATATTTTATACATATATTTAAGTATACACTATAAAATTTTTATAGTATATACTACAAAAACACCGAAGATATTAGCTACCGCATATTGCAGGTCACAATCAGACTCGGCATTTTGCGTACATTCTGGAAGCCGCAATTTTCATCTGAAATCAAACAAGGTTGGAATTTACTTTTATTATATGTCTGTCTTCTATATGAACCTAAATGCTATAAAAAAAAATAGAAAATTGAATGTTTTACTGCGGTCTAAACAAAAAAGCATGATTTTTTGCCATGTTGGACAACTTTATTTGCAAAAAAAAAATTGTTTTAAATAGTGATAATATTTCGATTTTAGGTTCATATAGAGCGCAATACTATGAAGAAAGTAACTGCCAATTTTCAAAACGATTGGTTGAAAACTTTTCAAACTAGCGTGTACGCAAGTTCAAAAAAGTCGTTTTCAGAAAAACGCGTTTGAAACACGTGGCGCGCTCGGGGCCTGAAGGAGAGCTACTCACTTTAATGGCTTATAATATTAGAACGAGTCGGAATTTTCATTTAAAATTTTGGGAACATATTTTTCAATAGTTTTACTAACAATTTATGAAATAAAAAAAAATTCGATTTTTTTAACCGTCCAACCCTATTTCCTCCCTTAATCTTTGATGGTATCAACGAAAAATTCGTTTGAACGTTCGTGAACACAGGTAGTAGAGCTCCAGCCATATTTTTTTCTCTGCACATTCTTTCCTTTAACTACGGTATCGTATTTTCACGAGGGCACAGGGAAACTGTGGAAAACCTGACTGGATACAGGCGACTACATTTTACTGAGTTTCAGTTATATTAAAACTCGTCCAGGGATAAGTGGTCACCCATCCCATTATTTATCGGTAGCTGATACCGTTTAAGGTAGTAGTCTGGTAACTTGAGCCGATTTTCATGTCTTTTTTGGAGGGCGTTTTTTTATAGGAAAATAAAAATGAATCGTTTTGGACATTTAGGATGTTTTTATTTACATATTAAAGATACAAAAAAAAATTTTTTTGAAAAAATTTAATAGTTTTTTATTATTATTATTATTGATCGAAGTTGGCACCTCGAAAAAAATGCGCGTGGGTGGCCCCGGTGATTTTGGCTCTTGATGTTATCTCAAATAAAAAATTCTTGATAATTCTTAATCTATAGACATGTCATTCTGGTCGGAACTACTGAAGTTAAATTTCATGGATAAATAACAAAATGGCGGACTTTGGAAAAAAAAGTCCTTTTATTTTAGCAAAGAAGGGGTTGTAAAATAAAAAGAAATTTAACTTCAGTAGTTCCGATCTGAATGACATGTCTATAGATTAAAAATTATCAAGAATTTTTGATTTTAGATAACATCAAGAGCCAAAATCACCGGGGCCACCCACGCGCTTTTTTTCCGAGGTGCCAACTTCGATCAATAATAATAATAATAATAAGAAACTATTAAATTTTTTCAACAAAATTTTTTTTTGTATCTTTAATATGTAAATAAAAACATCCTAAATATCCAAAACGATTCATTTTTATTTTCCTACAAAAAAACGCCCTCTAAAAAAGACATGAAAATCGGCTTAAGTTACCAGACTAATACCTTAATATGATAGAACATCCATCGATTGTTCGTCCGCTCTACCGTTCGTCGGTAAATACAATATGCGTATTTTTAATGATTCTTATACGTTAAAGCTATTTTTGTTTATTTGTGAAAAAAATGTTTTCGCATTTTTATATCTTTCAATATCAAACTGGGCTATACTTTCTGTAGGATTGTGAAATTTGTTTTGTCGCCATTTGGTATTAGCCGCAAGAATTCTATCATTGGTAAAATCCCGGATAAGGTATGGCTTCTGTTATACAACCGGTTTTTCAGCGATTTTACATCGGTTTTATAATCCATTTTTTTCGACCACTCTCGGAACTCGACTGTCTGTATTTTGTTTAGTGTACGGGTCATATGATAAACTATTTTTTTCCGTGAGTTTTGTCGGGAAAAGGGAGAAAAGCGAACGAGGAAAGATACCAGTGAAGCTGGAGGATTTCTTCGCATTTTTCTTCCGGCACAATGTCACCGTTGCTTCTTTTATTCGCCTCATTTGTTCGTCCCACGCTTTCCTGCATATCTTCAGCATCTCTTTCTCTTATTTCTTTTTTCTCTGTTTTCCACAACAAAGTGACTTTCTTCTCTTGTCTTCTGTTTTTTTTTTGTTCATTTTGCATTCAAGCTTCGCCAATTTTCTCTACTACTACTAGACAGCGAGAGAAAGAAGCGCGGGATTGTCAGTAGTTCATTCTCGACACAGTGGACGGATGATCTCGTGACAAAGTTATATGTTCATGACACAAGAGATTGAACGTGAAGAAATTGGCCTGCAGACGGGATGAACGAGGGTGTTTATGAAAAAAATAAAATAAAGTCAGGGAAAATCATAGCTATATCAAATACTTTTTTTCGTTCATATTGTCGCGGTACTTCTAAGAAATTTTCCAACTGATTTACATGTTTATTTGAATGAAAAAGAAAACGAGCGTTCCTCATCAAATAAAAGAAGTATTTGGCCTTTGGAAATAGTTAAATTGAGGCCTCAATAAATTTTCGTTAATTCAAATTTCATTACATTTAAATTAAATTAACTAATGTTTATCGGTGTTAGAGAGGGGTGCGGCGATGCCAAAGCTCGTGGGTCACGCAATACTCGCGTCGATCTCTTTCATTCCCGCATCAACCTCCAACACCCCAGCGACGATATCTCCCCAACATTAGAATTTCCCGGTACTTTTATACCCTGCAATTATCATAATGAGTATCATCAGTTTTATTCCCCTCGTCTTTTCCCGACGCGGTTTAATTCGACATTATGGAAATTTCGGTATTATGGATTCGTCATAACTTAAAATACACATTAGTACGATCTTATAAGCGTATCTCGTGAGATCCCGCCGTTCATAATCTTTTTCGGTAATACAACCAGGAGCAGCTAAATTCACGTTTTGCTCTCTTATATGATTTGTACGTGTTGCATGACCCCCAGCTGCTTGTATCCGGCACTCCGTACAATAAACGTATCTTATATTCAGGGGGGGTAGAAGAAAAAACAACAACGACATCGCGCACAGCGAAAATGACAAGAAGTTTGGGTTTCGAGACGCCACCGGCGTTACCCCATCGAGGATATATGGAGGGGGGACCCAAAAAAAACGGAAATTTCGTGATAATTTCTTTATTTTTTAATATTTTTACACCAAATTTTGATCACCTTCAAAGTATTCTCCTTTGACCACAACGCACCTCTGCAAACGATCCTTCCAATGTTGAAAACATTTTTTAAATTCACTTATCGGGATGTTCTTTAGGCCTTCCAGCGATTTTTGTTTTATCTCCTCCACAGTGGCAAAACGCTTTCCTCTCATGTCCCTTTTGAGTCTGGGGAACAAAAAAAACACAGGGGGATAGATCCGGTGAGTAGGGGGTGGTGGACAATTGGTGTCATGCAGTTTTTGGTCAAAAACTGCTTTACGGAGAGAGCGGCGTGAGCCGGCGCGTTGTCATGATGGAGGAACCAGTCACTTGCGCGCCAAAGATCTGCCCTTTTCTTCCGGATACTCTCCCTCAATCTTTTCAAAACCTCCGAGTAGAACTTCTGGTTGACAGTTTGACCCGGGGGAACGAACTTCGCGTGCACAACACCTCTGCAATCGAAGAAACAAATGAGCATTGTCTTGATGTTTGACTTCACTTGGCGAGCTTTTTTCGGACGAGGAGAGCGAGGTGTCTTCCACTGGCTTGATTGCTGCTTTGTTTCGGGGTCGTATCCATAGCACCACGATTCATCACCAGTAATCACCTTGGAAAAAAGTTCAGGGTCCTCTTCGAGCTGATTTTGAAGTTGAAAACATGCCCGAAGTCGACGCTCCCTTTGCTCGTCCGTGAGAAGGCGAGGGACAAATTTGGCTGCCACTCTGCTCGTGTGCAAATCTTTGGATAAAATCCTTTGAATTGAACTCCATGATATCCCAGACATCTCGCAGAGTTGATCAATGGTTCGGCGACGGTCTTCACGAATGAGAGCATTGATTTTGTCGACATTTTCGTCACTTCTTGACGTTGAGGGGCGTCCTGAACGGGGTTGGTCTTCAATTGACATTTCCCCATTTTTAAAACGTGAAAACCACTCGTAGACTCTGGTTTTACTCAGGGCAGCATCTCCATAAGTAGTCTTAGGCATTAAAGTAGTTTCCGCGGCCGATTTCCCCAACAGGAAACAAAATTTCACAGGCGCGCGTTGCTCTCGACAATCGGCCATCACGTTTTCGCCGAAATGGAAAAAGTTGTTTCACTACAAAAATTCCCACGGGCGAACCGATGCACTCACGGCGACAGAAATTCGCGCAATAACTCAGGAGACGTGTCCCCAACGGACACCTGGTCGAGCAATGGGTTCCCCCACTCTCCCTCCCCGCCGCAGCGCAATTCCCGTTTTTTTTGGGTCCCCCCTCGTATACGTGGCGACGCTAAGTCTCGTCGCGCGCGGCTTCGTTCCTTTCCTTCTTATTCTCGTATTTTTTTATTCTTCTTTTTCGATACGATTTTCCGAAGACTTTTCCCTCGCTCGTTCGTTTCATTCGAAGCTCGAACCGCCGAATACATGAGAATTCGTTCGACCGCTTTTACTCTGTCATTCTTCTACTATTTCCCATCTCGCTCACTCGCTAGTACACTCGGGAGGGTTAAAACCGCCCTACGACGAGCATCAGCATCACGAACGGCCTCAAACGACGCTTGCTCTCTTCTTCCCATCTCGTCTTGGCGGCCTTCTCTCCCGCCATTACTTCCATCCCAATATTCCCTTCTTCATTACACGTAGCCCCTTCGTTTTTTTTTGTTCCGTTCGTTTTTTTTTCATCTTCTCTCTCCGCTGGCCCGTCTCTTCGGTGCGTACTTTCTCTACCGATTCGCTTCTTCGTTTATCGTTCCTGCTTTTTTCTTCTGTGAACCTTCTCGCTCGAAGCTAGTGGGGTGTCGCACGTGAACAGTGCCCACAGAGCGGTGTACACCCCTCTCGCAGTTTTCTTCTCCCCCGATCTCACTCTCTTCCATTCCTTCGCTTATATCTGTACGTAGAGGGTATACATATACCCGGCAAAATTACTTCCGCAAGAGATGGCAAAGCAAGCTCTTCTGAATGGCCACAGCTTCTGCTCCATGCCAGAGCGAATCGAGCCCCCTACCCTCATCCCGTCCCCCCCTTCCCGCCCAGTAGTAGTACACGAAACGACCAGACACGAGCTCGCTACCTTCGTTTCTTCTTTTTTTCTCAACCTGCTATCACGTTCTCTTGATGTCTCGCGTCGTTACAGGAATCCGACGAGAATTCTTCTCTCCGATGGTTATCTATCGTCAATTTCGTTGCCAGAAAACGACTTCTCCCTTCTTTGCTCCTCTTTACTCTTCCTCTTTCTCTCTGTTTCTCTCTCCCTCTCTCTCTCTCTCTGTCTCTCTCTCGCTCGCTATATCTTTCATTGTTTTTTGTACATTCCCTCGTCGTTCGTCGGAGCGTTCTTGGCTTCGATATCGTTAAAAATTGATTTCCGAAGAGTATAAAATAGTTATTTTCTATCCTACCGTCGATACCGTATTGTGACAATCGTAAAATACGAAAAAATCGTCTCAAAGTCTTACCATCTTACCCGATAAAATGTATTTATTGCCAAGGCCAGACAGTTACGAATCGGCAGTTAATGCTCAAAGTTCATTATTCCTGTAAACACTCGGGACTCGCGTTATCGATTTTTCGTTAGCGTACAAAGTAGATGATACCGGTACTAAAAAATGCCCCATTAGAAAATTTCAAGCACGTTCGACAAGCTTGTCACTATAGGCAATTTTTTACATTACCACGAATATCATACGAGGTCTGTTCATAAAGTATCGCGAATTTTGAATTTCCGCGGGCTACGTATATTCGATTTTCGATTTTTTTGTGGCGTTAGGTTGGTACTGATGTCCCTTACTTATGCTGAAAAAATCGGCCATTTTGAATGTTTAGTTAATTGTTGACAGCTGTTTTGGTTAGACGTGTTTTGGCTTGTCTTCGATTTTTGCCTATTCCAAAAAATGGATCAAAGAATCTGTATGAAATTTTGTGTGAAAAAGAAAATTAAGTGCGCGGACGCATTCCGAATGTTGACTGTGGCATATGGTGAAGCTACCTTGGACCAAAGCAACGTTTATCGGTGGTACAAAATGTTCTCAGAGGGCCGAGAAGATGCAAACAACGAGATGCGTTCCGGACGCCCGAGCGCATCAACAACAGACGAAAACATTGATGAAGCGAAGAAAATAATATTGGTCAATCGTCGAATGACCGTTAGAGAAATTGCCGAGGAACTAAACGTATCGATTGGCTCGTGCTATTCGATTTTTACTAATGATTTGGGCATGAGACGAGTTGCCGCGAAATTCGTGCCAAAATCGCTCAATTTCGAACAAAAACAGTGTCGCGTTAACATTGCTAAGGAGCTGTTGGACTCGGTCCGCGACGACCCAAATTTGCTCCAGAGGGTCATAACTGGGTGACGAATCATGGGTTTATGGTTATGACGTGGAAACCAAAGCTCAATCATCGCAGTGGAAGCTGCTTTTTTGGAATAGGCAAAAATAGAAGACAAGCCAAAACACGTCTAACCAAAACAGCTGTCAACAATTAACTAAACATTCAGAATGGCCGATTTTTTCAGCATAAGGCCGTAGTCTGGTCTAGAGCGAGATTTTTGACGTCATTTATAATGTGCAATAACGTTCAAACCATTGAAGTTGTCTTGATGAAAATTTACACGTGAATTTATTGATCCTTAGAGAATACTTGTACATTAAAAAAAAAAATTATTTTAAATATTTTCATGTAGCTTTTTGCCTTGTTGCAACATGGTGCGCCGAAATCGGCGCCCACTCTGGACGATGTTGTATGCATCTGAAAAAAAAAATATACATATTCTCAATCTGTATGAGTATTCTGAGCGCTAGTAGCAGAATTGGTACTTAAAAAAATTTGTTGACAAAATGCCAGCCTGTTGAACTTTCATTAATGATATTTCATTATTCGACGAGTTATATAATGTCGGAAAAATTATTGTTCGACTCAATAAAAAATTTTTTTAAGTACAAATTCTGCTACCAGTGCTCAGAATACTCATACAGATTGAGAATATATATATAAATTTTTTTTCAGATGCATACAACATCGTCCAGAGTGGGCGCCGATTTCGGCGCACCATGTTGCAACAAGGCAAAAAACTACATGAAAATATTTAAAATAATTTTTTTTTTTAACGTTCAAGTATTCTCTAAGGATCATAAATGCACGTGTAAATTTTCATCAAGACAACTTCAACGGATTAAACGTTATTGCACGTTAGAAATGACGTGAAAAATCTCGCTGTAGACCAGACTACGGACATAAGTAAGGGACATGAGTACGAACCTAACGCCACAAAAAAATCGAAAATCGAATATACGTAGCCTGCGGAAATTTAAAATTCGCGATACTTTTTGAACAGACCTCGTATATAAGCACTATAACTTATACTACATATTCTTATTTAAAAAATGGTGAACTTTGAATATGACCCCAGCCGAATGATCACTCTGTCGTTACTTTTATTTTATTTTTTAACTATGCGTAGTTAAAAATAAGCACGTAAATGTAGACATGTATAAAAAATGATATTGAGCGATTGTTACCATGTAAAAATTCAAATGAACGACAAATTGTTACTATTTGGTGTGCGGTGGTATCATTTATTGACATTGAGAACATTTTTCAACCCTCTTAGGAAGCACCAAACAAGCCTCCATCCCGGACTCTTTCCGATAAACAGTTTGTTGCCGAATGTTGCCGCGATCGGTTTAAATGGTGATTGTTACTGACCCGATAGAATTGTCCGATGAAGCGAGTACATCGGCTGTAGTTTGAGGTCGACGCACCTCGACAACAAGCGATGTCTGGAATCGACGAGGAAAGTGAAAGATCGGAGTTCGAGCGTGTCATCAGCCTCTACTATACGGCATAGCTGCGGCGGTCTCAGTGCTACAAGTCGAGGAACCGGTTCGCCTTCACGCTTCCAAAGCAGTCGGTTCACGACTTTTTCCCTTTCCTCGCAGCTACATCTCGTTCTTTCTCTCTCTTTCCCTCTCTCTTTCCCTCTCTCTTTCCCTCTCTCTTTACATACATCCCACCTGGCAATCTCTGTTATATTTATGTTTTCTTCATTCTTTGCTAGCATTAACCCCATTTCGTTTACGTCTGTCGATGTTCTTTACTCTATTAACTTTGATAACCGTGCAGATGATTGATGGGGATACCGGTACTGCTTGGTATTACTTACCGACAAAACGGAACCTTTATGATGAGAGCCCGTCCGTTCGTCCGTCCGTCTGTCCGTCTGTCTTTATGTCACAGGTCTCCAACTTCTAATCGGTTTAACCTATCAACTTGAAACTTGGCATGCAGTTAGAGTGAAGCGTTTCAATGATGACCCATTGTGCGACCGAACAATATTATTTTATAAAAAAATATTTTTTCGAGGAAACAGTACGTGATGTGTATGCTCGACAGGTTGTTTTTAAACAGGAGGTAATTAATATTTTTTCTTAAAGTTAACAATTTTGTAACCTAACGCAGCTTGTACTGTATATTATGCATTATAAGCTGTATAGTATTCTCCCGAAATTATCATTTTTCCTGTTTTTACGTTTTTTTTGTTGTTGTTAATCGTCTTCTACGATCGTGCGATCTGCAGTATCCACATGGCTGAACTCCGAGCATAATATCCACAGCCAATCATAATGACGAGTTAGTCGGCTTCGGAAATAAATCGCACGAGATATTTCGTGACATGTCTCTTTTTATAGGGGGGATATTACGTTCAGTTGACCCTGGTCAATCCAAACAGTGGGATCAACGCGAGCGTAGGTATAGGGGCGCCGAACGTCGTTAAACCCCGTTAACCCCCTCGGTAAATCGACGACTGCTACACCCCCCCCCCCCCCCCCTTCTCGTTCTCTCTCGGTCAAACACTAATCTTGTACAGTTCGTATCACCGATATCCCGCTCGTTTAAGAGCCAACCGGAGGAGTTTGGGTATACAGTATGTCAAAGCTTGGGATGTTTCACCTCAGAGTTGCGGGTATATATCCACAGACCCACGGAGATCTTGTTAATGAGAAGCGGTTTGCCTTTCGATATATACCTCAATCAAAGAGACAGAGAGAGAGAGAGTGAGTGAGGGACAAAATTGAGGAAAGACCCTGTTATATATTTGTAGAGTTTCACGTGAGACACAGTAGCAAGTGTATACGGATATGACGTTACAGTGGTATTAAAATCGATAGGACATATAACTCGTAGATGTCAGTAGGACGATTCCACGATTCTAACCGCAGGGTGTCTCGCGACGCACTAATTTCATTAGCGTCAGTTCGAAACTACGTCGTGTATATTCATTACATATAGACAGAAGTTGGGAATGAAAGGGTATCGAATTGGAATGGGACATGGATTGAATACGGCGCAGAAGAGTGATTGGAAAATGCGGAGTTACAGCGAGATATTCAAAGTACAAGTGTAAGTTTAGTCATTAACTAAATAGTACACAAAGGATTAACGTTTCACGTTATATCCAAAAATATTTCTAACATTTGACAAAGACTTTTCTTGAAAATTCAGATTGTCATTCGAGATTTAGTTACAATTTAACAACTCATTTCTTTATTTTTCGTTTTTAGTTTAAGACCAATTATGACAAAACTTGTAGCGAAGAAGGGACCATTACTGATTCACCCGTTTGCTAAATTTCTGCCCGAAAGTTCAAACCAATTCGAAGTTACAGTGATGTCAATTTTCCACCCCTCACACATACAAATACTCGCGCGCGCGCGCAACCTCACATCTGGACGTTTTTTATATGTGATTTTCTGATGCTTAGGAACGTCTCGAACACAATGATATTAAAAACACGATATTTGTTTTTATGATAAAAAAGCTTTCTCTGTGGCGAAGTAAAAAGAAATAAAATTATATATTAGCAGAGAAAAAGGGAAAGAGCACGAAAATGTTAAATACCGCGATTGTTTCATGTATAGTATAATATCAATGGTCACAAGCATCAGATCCCACGGCCTTGACGCAGACTATACAGATATATAGATCGGCGAGTAGTTTAAAACCGGTTTTAAACATCTTGCCTATGTATAGCAATTTTTTTTTTTAAATTAAGGACAGACCTTTTACAGTGTCTATATAATAACAGTCATACTAATACATATTATTACCGTTATTTCATTCAATAAATGAAATACACATAGTATGGCAAAGCTAATAAATAAACGCAAAAGTAAAGTAAATGAAAATATCAACGTTCTAAATTACGCTTATAATGTATACTAGTTTTTTTTTAAATTAAGGACAGACCTTTTACGGTGTCTATATAATAACAGTCATACTAATAGCTATTATTACCGCTATTTCATTCAATAAATGAAATACACATAGTATGGCAAAGCTAATAAATAAACGCAAAAGTAAAGCAAATGAAAATATCAACGTTCTAAAGTACGCTTACAATGTATACTAGTTTTTTTTTAAAATTAAGGACAGACCTTTTACGGTGTCTATATAATAACAATCATACTAATAGCTATTATTACCGCTATTTCATTCAATAAATGAAATACACATAGTATGGCAAAGCTAATAAATAAACGCAAAAGTAAAGTAAATGAAAATATCAACGTTCCAAAGTACGCCTAATAGGTTAATCTCTATGTATCTCGATTGGTTGAAAAAGGACGTAAGCCAGTTCGTAAAGTCCTTTGGTGGTTCGTGCAACAGCAGTCGATACACATTATGCACGTACATGAAAGTTGCACCGGAGAGAAAATGTCTAAGATTGTGGATCGTGAAAAGTGAGAAAGGAATATCGCGTGTTGTAAATTCTTTGGGGAGTACGTGGCGTCGCTGAGGTCTACCCGTATACTTACTATATATCCGGTAAAACTTCTTTGTCATCAATTGCGTGTATAGACATAATTCAAATTATCCGTATATCGAGAAAATATATATATTGCAACGTAGAAACTCAAGTGGGACACAGAAGAACAGGAGAAACGGGTGAAGCTCTCGCTGTTCTTTGAGAAATAACGGATGAAAAGCGATTTCTTATGGGTTCTTAACTTTCGCTCGTACCGCAAGCGTTAAGGGTCGAATAAAAGACGTCTTCGGGTTGAATGAAAGACATATTTACGAGATTGCCAATTTCGTAATTGACAAGCTCGTAAACACGTCTTTCATTCAACCCGAACGTTTTCGAGTTCAAGTTTAATTACTTCATGTCGAATCGGCCCCGTTTCCGCCATTCACACGTCTAATACCACGACGACAAGTAATCACACACTTTGTTTTTTCTTTTTTTACACAGCGACAGTGACGTAATCTCACTGAAGCAACACGAAGTATCGACGAAAAAGAAAAATACTCGTGTAAATTATAAATTGATTAAAATATATTCGATTTATTGATCTGCTCTCATGGACTTTTTTTTATTAAAGTAAAACACCAGTACAAAATTTCCAAATTGACATTGTGTTTAAAATTTGTATTTTTTTAATTGCTCCGACTCTAGTAAATTTTGCAGAATGATAATAAAGAATCATGAGACTTTGCAACCCGTGGGGTACCTTAGAATTTTTTCAATCGAATTCGTTAAAAAAGAAAAATGCAAATTAGAAACTTCCGCATTGCTTCCTCCCTATTTTATCTCGCTGACAAAGCATCCACTGCGAGGAAGCCAAAATTGAAGAACTTAACTTGCCGATGGAGGGGGATTTTTAAGCGAGATAAAATAATGAGGAAGCAATGTGCGGATTTCTAATTTGTATCTTTTTGTTATCAGCATTTCCTTCCTATGTATACCATTTCAGGTTTTAACGTCCCTACCCGTGTAAAAAAAGTTCAGTCTAAATTAAGTCTTTCACGTGGTCTTCAAAAAGTCTCCCTATTGGAACAAATGCAGCCTTGAATGTGGATTTCTGACGCTGTGATTAAATTCATTGTAAGTCTACGAAAGTCAATATCTCTCGATAGTTTATGATACGTTCCACATTGAGTTTACTGTAAGTCTACAGGATGTCTATGTCCGATTCTTCGGAGCAGGATTACCAAGAGTTGGCCCGAGGTAATGAGTATAGATTTGAATATAGACCTGACAGACCTCACGTTCATGATCGCAACTCGCAAGTAAATTTATGGTAAGTTTGCCCGATGTATTTATTATGTATTGAAATATAGACTTTGTATCCGCAAAAGTCTATTATAAGTCCACACCAGGTCTACTATCGTTTTTTTAAAGGTAGTTTATCTGAAGTCTAAAAATTACGGCGATTATGGACTTTAATGTAGACCTAATTGTCTGCAGTAGAAGGGCTCACGAAAAATGTATATCAAGCCCACAAACGGTGTGCGATCGATTTATTAAGTATGTCCAAAGTTTGCATATTCTAACGATTATAGAGTTTAATATAAAATTGGTAATTTGTAGGAAAACGCTGCTAGAAGTCTTTCGTGAGGTCTATCAGGTCTATATTTAATTCTATACTCATTATCTCGGGCCAACTGTTGGTAATCCTGCTCGAAGAGTCGGACATAGACATCCCGTAGACTTACAGTAAATTCAATGTGGAACGTATCATACACTATCGAGAGATATACACTTTCGTCGACTTGTAATGGATTTAGGGTAGTAGTCTGGTAACTAAAGCCGATTTTCATGTCTTTTTTGGAGGGCGTTTTTTTGTAGGAAAATAAAAATGAATCGTTTTGAATATTTAGGATGTTTTTATTTACATATTAACGATACAAAAAAAAAATTTTTTGAAAAAATTTAATAGTTTATTATTATTATTATTATTGATCGAAGTTGGCACCTCGAAGTTGGCAGCCCGGGTCCTAACTTTTTTTCTACTGAACCGATTGCTTTCAAATTTTAACAGGCTACTCTATACACTTATAGTTCTCGCCGGAACCACCGAAAAATTTGTTCACCCCTAACTTTTTATTTTACAACCCCTTCTTTGCTAAAATAAAGGGACTTTAGCACAGAAGGGGTTGTAAAAAAAAAAGTTAGGGATGAAAAAATTTCTCGGTGGTTTCGACGAGAACTATAAGTGCGTAGAGTAGCCTGTTAAAATTTGAAAGCAATCGGTTCGGTCGAAAAAAAGTTAGGACCCGGGCTGCCAACTCCGAGGTGCCAACTTCGATCAATAATAATAAACTATTAAATTTTTTCAAAAAAATTTTTTTTTGTATCTTTAATATATAAATAAAAACATCCTAAATATCCAAAACGATTCATTTTTATTTTCCTACAAAAAAATGTCCTCCAAAAAAGACATGAAAATCGGCTTAAGTTACCAGACTACTACCTTAATCACTGAGTCAGAAATCTACATTCAAGGCTGCATTTGTTCCAATAGGGAGACTTTTCGTAGACTACGTGAAAGACTCAATGTAGACTCAATTTTTTTTACACGGCTACCTTTATGTTCACATGTCCAATATCGCGACAATCCCGAACAATGATGGCGAACGACGATAAAAGGGTTTCGATACTTGGGTTACCTATCCTATTCAAGATAAAAGATCGATCTTTGTACCACGCTCATCACAGAGGCCACATATCTTTGTACATAAATATATATATCCATAGAGATATATTTACAGAGATACACACATATCTTACATATCTTACCCATCGAATCTGTATCGAGACAGACGTCAAAGCGACGTAAGAAAAGTAAAGACGCGAAGTGTATAGCCGCTCACTACCGGTCCGCTCAGGAAGTGAAGAAAGCCTTTGATGTACCTCAGCTCGTTGAAAGCTCATCGAGACTGCTACTAGACGTAGTGGGATATAAAGAATGTCGGGAGACGGTTGGAATCTCTCGTGTGCTCTTTGGCACGTGCGGGCTCTTCATTTTACAAAATCCTCGTTGAGTGTCTCCCTCTTTCTCTCTCCATCTCTCTAGAGGTCCTCGCTCGTCTCCCACCCATCTTTATTTCCCTCCCGCCCCAGAACGATGACTCGCACTTTCAATTTCCGTGGGATTTACAGAGAGAGAAAGAGAGACCAATTATGAACGCTGTGTACCGCTACCACTGCTGCTGCAGTAGTAGTGGCTCACGACCGCTCGAACTTATTCCATTGCGTTTATGTGAGTGTTCACCTGTCGCGACATCTCTATATGATCTCTTCCTTAATCTTCTTTCTTTCTTTCATCTTCTCAATTCTTTCTTCCTCTCTCGCGACGGCGCCGAGACGAGAGATTCTTCTTTCTTACGTAACGTTTTCTCGCAATCCTTCATCACCTCCGTTTTACCCATTATAAATCTCACGCCAACCGACGGTTAGACGAAGGGAAACAGAGCGAGAGAAAGATGACGAATAGGAAAAGTAATGAGAATGGAAAACGGAGAACGAGGTCACAAGACAAAAAGTGTATTATGCTGCTAACGGAGAGAGTCGCTAATGAGCTCTCTCTTGTCGTCTTTCATGTAAAATAGTTCGTTATACAATATAGTATATGCTGTACGATCTCTCTTGACGACATGGTGTACCCCTCGCATATCTCTTACAAGTTTTATGAATGTACTCCTCCCCTCACACTCTGGCTCTTTCTCTCTCGTTCTTTCCTCTCTCTCTCTCTTCTATTCTATTGAATATAAAGAGTGAAGATTCGCGAGAACATTTCGTCAAACACACTAAGTATATACTGAGTTCGTATTGATAATTAGTGTGTTTTCATTAGATCACAGTTTATCGTTTAATTAGCATCAAGTCGGTAAATATTCGCAGTGACTGCGAATATTTACCGGAATTTCTCGGAAAATGTTAGACGTAAATTTTCTTCGTTTGGCTGGATATTGATATAACGAATAGAGAAATAATATTGTATATTTACGAAAACTGTGAAATTCATAAAATTTCACGATGCTTACTCATTATATTATCTCGTTGCACAAAGTTCTCTCTACGAATGAGTCGTCTTTGCAATTTTGGCTTCTTCCGACAGGAAGCTTTGCCAAAGCGATAATTTAAGCAATTTGTCAATTCCTGATTTACCCAACGATTTACCGTTTTTTCAATAAGTTTGAAAAATCCACAAAATCTAAATGCATCGATCGATTTTCTTCAAACTGAATATAGCAAATGGTGATTTAAAAATTATCTATTTGTTTTAAAAAAATATCTACGAGATAAAAGGTTTTCCGCAAACGTCAGAGTATTAAGGGAGGAAATAGGGTTCGGACAGCATTTTCTCAATGATTTTCATGAATTTTTTTATAGTATAAAAAATGAATATAATTTATTGAAACTTTCATAATATTTTATACATATGATTAAGTATATACTATAAAATTTTTAAAGAATTTCCTTGAAAAACACCAAAAATATTAGCGACCCCATATTGCAGGTCACAACCAGACTCAGCATTTTGTGTACATTCTGGAAGCCGCAATTTTCATCTGAAATCAAACGAGGTTGGAATTTACTTTTATTATATGTCTCTCTTCTATATGAACCTAAATGCTATTAAAAAAATAGAAAATTGAATTTTTTACAGGGGTCAAAACAAAAAAGCATGATTTTTTGCCATTTTTTACAACTTTATTTGCAAAAAAAAAATGATTTTAAATAATGATAATATTCCGATTTTAGGTTCATATAAAGCGCAATACTATGAAGAAACTAACTGCCAATTTTCAAAACGATTGGTTGAAAACTTTTCAAACTAGCGTGTATGCAAGTTCAAAAAAAGTCGTTTTCAGAAAAACGCGTTTGAAAAAATAGCGCGCTCGGGGCCTGAAGGAGAGCTACTCACTTCAATGGCTTATAACAATAGAACGAGTCGGAATTTTCATTTAAAATTTTGGGAACATATTCTTCAATAGTTTTACTAACAATTTATGAAATAAAAAAAAAATCGATTTTTTGAACCGTCTAACCCTATTTCCCCCCTTAAAATCCAAATGAGTGGAACAATATTGACGAAATTTGTATCAAAGAAGGAAACGTTTTAACTGTGCTTGCGTGCAAAATCGCATCGCGATTAGTCGAGCCGTTTCATAGTTACAGAGGTTGAAAGCTTGCAGCTTCATTGACCACACACACGCACACGCACGCAAATCCAGCCGTGACATTTTTTAAACGTCGTTTATTTTTACTTTTTAGATTAATTTAAGTACAATGACAATTTTTGTACAATGACATCAAATCTTTTTATTTACGATTGAGGAAAGTTTCTCTGTGCGGAAACTAAAATAATAATGCGTGGTGTTCCGAACCTGGAAGGCTTTCAAAATAACGAGCTCGACCGTATAAATTAATTATCACTGAGAAAAAAAATTTCTTTGGCTGTCCCGCGCCTTTAATTTCATTTTTTTTTCAATATAACTTGTCCGTTAAAACGAAACGTAAGTAGAACTTTCCGTGCTGTGCTTTTTAATTCGCCCTTTATGCGGTACCGTTTTTTTTGTTGTTGTTGCTGTTTATTCCCTTTTATCTCGTACTTTCGTAATTCGCATTTTTCGTACATTATTAAACTCCGCTGGCATATAGTTTATATCTCAGTACATTACTCTCGTTATCGAGTATAAAAGCTACTCGTTATCTCTCCAAGCTCTTTCTGCTATATATATTTTATATGATATATATATATAGGTATATATGGAATGTTAACAAACAAACGGGCGTAATTCACACCACTGAACGCGCGTTGTATCACGTGGATTACGACTTTTCGTTCGTTAGATGTTGATATTTCAAATGATATATACATGTATAGTGGGTTTATGTTGCCGTCTCGTTCAGATCCGTGTGGCGTGCCCAAGTGTCGTTGGAAAATACGTAAAGGGCACAGCAACCACCCCCGTAATATTCCACATCAGCTATGGAGCAAGCAAACCGCCGGCAGGCTGATATCAGCAGCATTCATTCATTTCGAGAGGTCACTTACGTTCGAGAATATCATTTCCCTCTTTAATCCTCTGAGATTTTTTTCACTGTTATCATACTTAGGTTCTATCAAAAGCCAGCTTTTCCTACTTCACTGTTTACTCTCTCTTTCTCACGACCACCCCTGATTTTTATTAGTTACTTTTGCAGGTTTTTAATCAAATGCTGAAAGAGTGCTTCCGTTAGAAATTTTTACAGACATTTAAAAAATGTTAAAACTTCTTTTGAAATCATTAAAAAAAATTCCAGATAATTTTTAGTAGTAATTGATCTTCTAGCCGCTTAAAAATTCATTTGCAACAGTTGTCATGCCTTAAAAATTATATACACATCGCGAAAAACCAAATGGAAACAGATGACATACCGGTATGTTACTGTGCTTCTAGGGTTAAAGTATGAGCTTTGATATTTTTAATGTGAGCGAGACAAGATGATCTGTATAAATATGTAACATTCGTATCATTAATTCACCCTTTGCATCATAGTTAACAACTACAGGTTTCCAAGAATTACTTCTAAAATGAAATGCCAGATAATTTTTAGTAGTAATTAATCTTCTAGCCGCTTAAAAATTAATTTACAACAGTTGTCATGCCTTAAAAATTATATACACATCGTGAAAAACCAAATGGAAACAGATGACATACCGGTATGTCACTGTGCTTCAAAGGGTTAAAGTATGAGCTTTGCTATTTTGAATGTGATCGAGACAAGATGATCTGTATAAATATGTAGCATTCGTATCATTAATTCACCCTTTGCATCATAGTTAACAACTACAGGTTTCCACGAATTACTTCTAAAATGAAATTCCAGAACATTTTTAGTAGTAATTGATCTTCTAGCCGCTTAAAAATTATTTAACAACAGTTGTCATGCCTTAAAAATTATATACACATCGCGAAAAACCAAATGGAAACAGATGACATACCGGTATTTCACTGTGCTTCTAGGATTAAAGTATGAGCTTTCATATTTTGAATGTGACCGGGACGGGATGATCTGTATACATATGTAACATTCGTATCATTAATTCACCGTTTGCATCATAGTTAACAATTACAGGTTTCCAAGTATTACTTCTAAAATGAAATTCCAGAACATTTTTAGTAGTAATTGATCTTCTAGCCGCTTAAAAATTCATTTACAACAGCTGTCATGCCTTAAAAATTATATACACATCGCGAAAAACCAAATGGAAACAGATGACATACCGGTATGTCACTGTGTTTCAAAGGGTTAAAGTATGAGCTTTGATATTTTTAATGTGAGCGAGACAAGATGATCTGTATAAATATGTAACATTCGTAATTAATTCGAGTTTTGCATCACAGTTAATGATTACATTTTTTAAGAATTACGTCTAGTTAAAAAATCGAAATAGTTATATTGAAAGACTATGAACAAGTCGATACTCCACCAGTGGTAGTGTTATTGGAGGGATTTACAATACATTTAACATTCTCATTGTTTTTACAATAATCATTCAAGATTAGTTCAACAGAAAGTTGTTTTGAATTATTTTTCATTAAAATGCTTGCACAACCATGACGACAAGTACTCGAGGCTGTGGGCAATTATTCAATGATACTTTGTCTCGAATTCGCCCTTCTAATGATGAATACATAATAAAGAGGTAGGGCACTCTTGAAGGCAGTGACAGAGAGAGAGACAGCGATACTAGACGGAACCCTCTCGTCTTGTCGCCGGACGTTTCTCCTTCTTGCAATGTGATGACCGCGCGACATTTCCGGAACGAAGAGGGTTGTGTGTAACCCCTGTATTAGATAAGGACGACGAAGGCAAGGGTGGACGCGAGGTGAACGTGCTCTCTCATATATACTACTACTATCCTTTCTCTCTTTCTCTTTCTTTCACTATATATATATATCCTATAGTTCTATATAAGCCACAGAAAAACCAGAATAACTCGAGAAGTGCTATAGGCGCTATAGGGGTCGTGCTCGCGCTTATGAGAGCAACATTACGACCTCTTCTTTCTCTCTCTTTCTCGCAACACACGATCTTTTCTCTCCCGCGAACTTTTTTTTATTTCCCCTTCCTTTCTTTTTCTTATTTCACTGCTTTGCGGGGGTCTCTAACTTTTCGACTTTTATTTTTCTTCTTCTTCTGAATTCAGGTCTCTCTGCGATGTCGCACGAAAAGCAAAAAAAAGTTCACATTGAAATTACGGAAACGGATTGAAGTTTTCATACCCCGCGAGAGTTTACGAGTTGAATGCAAGCTATTTTCAAAGAATTGTATGAGATTTCGTTGCTATGCGTTTTGAGGGGACAAAAGCATATATATATATATATATATCTGTGTGTATATTGAGAGATCGTAATATAACAAGGATTTATACCACTACTATATCGCTAACAGTTAAGGCCGTACAGGTTCTCGAGGTTTGCCTTATCCAGCTCTCGCAATGCCTCTTGAATATGACTTGTTAATTAATACCGGCGAGAGAACAGCCACGAGTTACTCACTTTGTCTGGTTAATTAAAGTCGAGAGTCGCCCGGTTTTGTCCTGCTCTTCTCGATCATTTGTGTAACTCGAGAATCAGCTCTGGCTTTCCTAATTTATAATTCGAATATATTTGAATATAATCATTAGCGTGTAATTGGTAGAATAATTTAAGCAATTTTCGCTCGGGCTCATCGCGCCCTCGCATTTTTTAACAGCGAAAAAAAGGGGTGAAACTTCTTTCAATTTTTTCCTATTATACATCCAATTTTTGAGCTTTCGATGAAAATTCATTGTGATTAGTAGTGAATGAAAAAAATGCTGAAAAATCTCGGTGTTTTACAAAATCCAACAAAACAAATGTCGACGAAAAATAACAGGATTTTTCAGGTTTTTTTCAGTTTTTCCAATTGTGTCTTCCTCTTTTTTCAATAACTACTAAATAACGGGTAATAAAATTGTAACATCACGATGAAAAATTGTTGGCCATTTCCCACATGAGTGAGAATCATAACCAGGTAAATGTGAAATAAAATGCCCAAGATATATCTAAATGCAGGTCGTATTACACAGATGACAGATCACGTTTCAAGAATTTTGTGACATACATTCACTGTGCAATAATTATTGCTGCAGACACAACATTAACTACAGGATTCGTTGAAATATTTATTGAATTATTAACGCGTTGCGCGCGGTATTATTCCGAGGCTTCTGTACAGTCGAGCACTACACGAACACGCAGAAGTCGTTTTTAAAATGTACGTACGTATGTGACTATTCATGGACACGTTCGGCGCTGGGTTCTTCAGCGGATTACAGCGAATCGAAAGAAAAAAAAAACTTTGCAAATGACTGAGTGAGTGGGATGTTGGATGTACGAAGCCTTTGGAACAAACGAATATTCATACGAAAACCTTTCACAGAATTTGGGTCGGAAAAGCACCACTGCGAGGATCGAAATGCTGAAATATTATCGACGTATCGATTCGCTGCCTGAATATTTTTCGTACGTAGTTATTTATCGTGAATGTCCCGAAGGTCCCATTTTTTTCCTTTTTTTCCCTCAAATCTGACTGCATTTCTACATTTTTTTGACTCTCATCTCTCGAGTCAAGTTTTTCCGCCAGACACATACCACGAGGGATATTATTATTTTAACTTTTTTCCATTCGGTTAATATGTCGGAATTATGTCTCGTCATCTCGCTGCTTTTTAATATTAATCACCCATACAGGATAAACTTTAATTTCGTGAAGAAAAAAATTGTTTTCCCGTTTTCAATGGGTATGTGCGCGTTTCTGTGTGTGCGTGTCAAAAATCAAATAACTCGGAATTCGAAATCGTTTAATCGATCGGGTTGAAATTTAGCACAAAAGTACACCTACCAGTGTCTTTTCTCGAGATTTCTCTTTGTAAAGATTTACCAACGCGTTCAGATTGTACGAGATTTTTTATTTTTTTGAAAAATACGCAAATAGACTATCATGAAATATACTATGCTATGGAATTTGGTGAAAATCAATTGATGCGTTACAAATTTATGAAATGTTAAATTTGTTCGAAAAATTGGTGTAAATGTTTGTTAAGACTCGTGCAATTTTTGAGCTATTGTATGAAAACTTCCTAGCTCAAATGTTTTCCAGCAAGGGATGTTTGATATTGAATTTAGAGAAAATCGATATAAGCATTCGAAATTTCTGGCATTGTCAATTTTGTTCGAAAAATGCATTCAAAATGACACATAATTCACACTATCAAATTAAAAAAGACACAAAAATGGTGTGTGCATACACCCTTTACATACGAGGTCTGTTAAAAAAGTATCGCGAAATTTGAATATTTCCGCGGGCTACGTATATTCGATTTTCGATTTTTTTTGTGGCGTTAGGTTGGTACTCATGTCCCTCACTTATGCTGAAAAAACCGGCCATTTTGTATATTTAGTTAATAGTTGACAGCTGTTTTGGTTAGACGTGTTTTGGCTTGTCTTCGATTTTTGCCTATTCCAAAAAATGGATCAAAGAATCTGTATCAAAATTTGTGTGAAAAAGAAAATTAAGTGCGCGGACGCATTCCGAATGTTGACCGTGGCATATGGTGAAGCTACCTTGGACCAAAGCAACGTTTATCGGTGGTACAAAATGTTCTCAGAGGGCCGAGAAGATGCGAACAACGAAATGCGTTCCGGACGCCCGAGCACATCAACAACAGACGAAAACATTGATGAAATGACGAAAATAATATTGGCCAATCGTCGAATCACCGTTAGAGAAGTTGCTGCGGAACTAAACATATCGATTGGCTCGTGCTATTCGATTTTTACCAATGATTTGGGCATGAGACGGGTCGTCGCGAAATTCGTGCCAAAATTGCTCAATTTCGAACAAAAACAGTGTCGCGTTAACATCGCTAAGGAGCCGTTGGACTCGGTCCGCGACGACCCAAATTTGCTCCAGAGGGTCATAACTGGTGACGAATCATGGGTTTATGGTTATGACGTGGAAACCAAAGCTCAATCATCGCAATGGAAGCTGCCGCATGAGCCAAGACCGAAAAAAGCGCGCCAAGTTCGGTCGAATGCGAAGGTTTTGCTCACAGTTTTCTTCGATTTCAGGGCCGTGGTGCATCATGAGTTCTTGCCACATGGTCGTACAGTCAATAAAGAATATTACCCGCAAGTTGTGCGCAATTTGCGCGAAGCAATTCGCCATAAACGCCCGGATTTGTGGAAGAACAAAAATTGGCTTTTGCACCATGATAACGCCCCTGCTCACAAATCGTTGCTTGTGCGCGAATTTTTGGCCAAAAACAACACTCTAATGATGCCGCAGCCATCGTATTCCCCAGACCTGGCCCCCGGTGACTTTTTCCTGCTCCCAAAACTGAAGAGGCCCGTGAAATGACGACGCTACGCCACGATTGAAGCGATAAAGACGGCATCGAAGGAGGAGCTAAACGAAGCTGCTTTTTGTGGAATAGGCAAAAATTGAAGACAAGCCAAAACACGTCTAAACAAAACAGCGGTCAACAATTAACTAAACATTCAAAATGGCCGATTTTTTCAGCATAAGTGAGGGACATGAGTACGAACCTAACGCCACAAAAAAATCAAAAATCGAATATACGTAGCTCGCGAAAATTCAAAATTTGCGATACTTTTTGAACAGACCTCGTACACAAAGCTTCCTCTACTCCGGAAGAAAAAAAGTCCTTTTTGCTCATGGAGGAAAATTTGTGAATGCGCAAAAATGATGCGGAAACAATAGACAAGTTTCAAGGGGCACCATTTTTTGTTTTTTTTTCGTTGTTTGTTTTTAGCGTTGTTCAGTGTGCATCCGGTGAAAAGACTGCTCATCGTGTGAGCTCGGTAAATTTGTTAGAAACAATTTTTTTCACGAAAAAAAAAACAAAAATAAAATAACAATGTAATATTCTCTGTGTGGCAGCTCCACAGGGGCGTGAGCACAACGCAACGTTCTATAGAATGAAAGCTTGCGTGCATGTTGCTGCGACAGAGTGCACGGCAAAAAAAGCGAATCTTTATATACACTTGTTGTACATACACCGCTGATATCACCGCATGTTGTAACGTCATATTCCACTGTTATTCATGCGGGAAGTGTACGCGGTCTTTTTGCTTTTGCCTTTTTTTTTCCAGTCATGCAGTGTAAAACAAAAAAAAAACAAGTCCTCGAGAGCGCGGTCGTGTCACAACACCTTTATTTTTCATATTACACGTGGGACATGATAATTCGGTTATTTCACGCATTTCTAAATTTTTTCATTCACAATGTTTTAATCACGTACTACGTATTTATTATTTAACTGGAAAAACTGTAACGAGGCGAATCGTCAGGAACGAGAATCGCCAATTTAGAACAAAAATAAAGATAATATAATGGATATTTCCGTGAATTCTGAACGAACACGGAAGACATCCTTCATCAAAGGATCTTTAATACTTGCCGTACGAATTTAGCTCTCGCAATCGCCTCGTTCCATCTCGCTTTATACGCCATTTATTAATTTGAAAGGATCAAGTGATTGTCTTGTAAAGGTTGAGACCGACATTGCTTTTGAGGATCGATGTTTATATTCCGCGAGGAAAATTTAATAAAGTCTCAACTGACGCGGCCGCGGTCCATTGAACTGTCAGATGGCTCTGTGGTTAAATTTTACATTTCATTTATTTATTTGTGTGTTCCAACGTTATAACCCTGCAAGTTTTTGCAAATAGTACGGGGAAAATTTCGGAAAACCCGCGCCGACATGCAGTCCTTAAATATAGGATTACGGATATCGAAACGTAAAACTTAAACCCGCGGTAATAATTTTAATACGACATTACGAATTCTCGATAATGCCCGGACAGGAATGAAATCGAGAGTTGACGTCGAGGCAAAGAGTCTAATTTTATTTTTCTGTCACAAGGTATCCCGGAGTACGTTGCGAATCTAAGCTATTCTTAATCGTACTTAACCGTTTTTTTTATCTCGTCCCCGACACAGGGTTTAATGCATCTCACCAAGAATCCGAGGAATCGTTAGACAGTCGAGAGTGCTCCGTAAAGAGGAATCTATAATTGGGTTAGCAAATTAAACGAGAATAAAGCAATCGCAATTCTCAATGGACAGTTATCGACAGAATTGCTGAGGGGGAGTTTGTTGAGACTCTAACGCGCGATTTATTTTTTCCCCCTCGAAAAATCCATGAAGGCGTTCCTTTTGCTTCCTCGTGGAAGAAGAAGCATTATTTTCTTTCTATACATATATCGGTTTTTCCTCGCTAATCTCTTTGCAACGCCTACTTTTTTCATGATCCCATCGAGCGCTATTCCTCGGTTCTTGTCCGCGAAAGCGCGGTTCCGGAAGAACGAGGCGGCGGCGCAACAGCCCGTTGTCATGAATATTTCACCGGAGGGGCTTCATCTCCCGTTGCGAATATTAAAATGTCGAAAAGAGGTAAATGAAAGGGCGATGGGGATGGCCGCGGAGGCTTTTGAATCAGGAAAGAGAGGGGCGACTATCGGTCGAGGGAAAAAGGAATAAGATTTTTTTTATATGTCCATAGTTTGCCTTGTGTTGATGTATGGATATATTCATATATATATATATGTATATATATATATATGTTAGGGCGATTTTTTTTTCGACTATTTTTTTTTTTCAAATCGAATTTTTTGTTTCAAATTTCTATAACTCAGCCGCATTTTATGCTATCATATTGTTCTTGGTTTCGATTTACTCAGAATAAAACAATCTAAAAAAGTGCCTTTTTCGGCGACAGTGTAAATTGTACTGGTGAGTTGGTACGGGTCACTGAAGTTGATTTTTACCCAAAATTCTCGTTTTTTTGCTGTTATCTCCGAAACAATTAACTTTACGAAAAAAATGGAAACGAAAAATTTGTTGGAAATTTAATTTCCTATAAAAAAGGTCCTATCGACCCAGTTGCTTAGATTAATATTTCTCGAGATATTGAACTTTTTTTATTTTTTATTTTTTTATTTTTTAATATTTCATATTTTCAATATCTCAAGAAATATTTATCAAAGCAATTGACTCGATAGGACCTTTTTTGTACGAAATTAAAATTCCAACAAATTTTTCATTTGCATTTTTTTCGTAAATTTAATTGTTTCGGAGATAACAGCAAAGAAACGAGGATTTTTTAGATTGTTTTATTCTGAGTAAATCGAAACCAAGAACAATATGATAGCATAAAATGCGGCTGAGTTATAGAAATTTGAAAAAAAAAAATTCGATTTACGTGTATTTTAGATGGAAAATCTTTTCACGCTTTGGGAAAGTACTTAGAATTAATATTAAGGACTGTAACTTTCAGGGATTTTCTTTTTCGACATATCCAACAAAATTTCGGTTGGGGACTGGAAAAAAAAATAGTCGAAAAAAAAAATCGCCCTAATATATATAGTGAAGCCCGTCTGAACAATGTCCCCAACGGATGCACAATGTGATCGCGCCGCAGCACCAGCGGCATTGACACTCGAAAATGTACGGAGATGTGAGATATGCTCCTACAAAGAGTATATAGTATAAAAAGGTGCCATTTCATGGAGTGAGCAGCAGCAGTTTTTTGGTAACATACTAATAAGTTTTAGTATTTTAGTAGCAAGTTTTAGTAACTGACTAGTAAATTGCTAGATCCGCTACAGATTTTTAATTACTACAATTTACTAATAAGTTACCAAAAAAAACTCTCGCTGCTTACTGCCCATGAAATGGTACCTTTAGTCGAATAACTAATAAACGCTACAGTTTTTTTTAGTAACTTACCAGTAAGTTTTAGTATTTTAATAATAAGTTTTAGTAACTTACTAGTAAATTACTAGAAACGCTACAGTTTTTTTTAGTAACTTACCAGTAAGTTTTAGTATTGCAATAGTAAGTTTTAGTAACCTACTAATAAATTACTAGAAACGCTACAGATTTTTAATTACTACAATTTACTAATAAATTACCAAAAAAAACTCTCGCTGCTTACTGCCCATGAAATGGTACCTTTAGTCGAATAACTAATAAACGCTACAGTTTTTTTTAGTAACTTACCAGTAAGTTTTAGTATTTTAATAATAAGTTTTAGTAACTTACTAGTAAATTACTAGAAACGCTACAGTTTTTTTTAGTAACTTACCAGTAAGTTTTAGTATTGCAATAGTAACTTTTAGTAACCTACTAATAAATTACTAGAAACGCTACAGATTCTTAGTTACTACAACTTACTAATAAGTTACCAAAAAATCTGTTGGTGCTTACTGGCTATGAAATGGTACCTTTAGTCAAATAACTAATAAACGCTACAGTTTTTGTCAGTAACTTAGTAGTAAGTTCTATTACTTTAATGGTAAGTTTTGGTACCTTAATAGTACGTTTTAGTAACTTATATAATAAGTTTTAGTAACTTATTACAAAACTACCGCTCGTACTGCCCATAAAATGGTACCTTTAGAGCAGAGAAAGCGCGCGGATTCTTGAGGAGTCAATCTCTCTCTCTTTCTCCCTCTTTCTCATATCACTCTGGCGAGAAACGTGGCGTGTGTGTGAGCTTAAGTCCCTGCACAGTGCACGTCGCTGCAAAAGCAAAATGGTACAGCGCTCTCCCACCCCCCTCGTATTCCATTCTCCGTCTCGCTCACATTCTCTGCATTGTCTGAGAACGCGCGAGCTGCACAATATACTATACATACTGGATGCTCCGCCATTCTGATTGCATTAAGATCGAGGGACGCTATCCACCAGCGTCGACATTTACCCACGAGATAAAAGCGTCTCCGACTCTGAATCCCATACCAACCTTCGTCTCATTCATTTCAGACACTATACTCTGTACCATTTCATATTCCTCTCATCTCTCACAAACGTCAAACAAACACATACATCTACACACTTGCCAGCTCGCCATGTTCACTCATATTATTACGTTTGACGGTATGACGAGGAAAAAGGTACTTCTACGTAATCAAATTTATTTCTAGGTTTAAAGTTCACATCCTGGATTTTTGGTACGTACGTATTATCCCATAATACGATTATCCATTTGCGTAACGTAATCCTCGACATAAATAGCATTTTTAATGTTGAATATATTATCTCGAACGATACGGCAAAGTTGAATTGATTTTAACGCAATTTTTGCTTGTTCGTCTTTCTCGTTTCCCTCGTTTTTATCTTTTGTCTTCTAAGCAATAGCAGCCTCGTAGTAACGGCGTTCGCCGCGCGATTGATACTTTCGTTTCTCGCCTAACGAACGAATTACAAAATCACCGTCACTTGTTCGACGCGATTGACCGGTGAAATGGAAAGGAAAAAAAAGGGATTGAATGAGGAAAGGACGAGTGTGGGGGGAAGAGACGAGAAGGAGAGAGAAATTAAAATTCCGGTCGTAGAAAATTTCTGTCGCTACATACCGTGTCGCTGTATGTATATATCGAGTGAATAGCATTCCCAGTTCCTGCACCCTTCCTCCTCTTTTCATTAGCATCTTCATCGCGTTCTAACTCGATGTAACTCTCGAACCGCACCACCACCATTCAGTAAACCCTTCAAACCTTCGCCCCTCATTCTATACTCGCAATTTCACTCTTTTGTTTGGTTCATCATACTCGTTTTTTTTCCCTCTCAAAGTCACATCCGCACCCTCTAGGCTTCTCTCGTGGTCTCGACTATGGCAATTTGTGGGTCGTAGTCACCGGAGGGAACAACCAACGCTCGGGTGTTGAATGTCCGAAAAAAGAGTCATTGTTGGGAATTTCAAAAATGCATTTTTCGCAGAAAGTCTTCCGTTTGTTTATGTGTTTTTTGTGACTAAACCAGAGCTTTTGTAAAACTTCAGGGCGATAAAATTTGTTTTTTTGGAACAGATCCCTTCAATCTATTATTATCCAACAAAATGGATAATGGCGCTCGATTTTGAGCTTCTGTTTAACTCAAGTTCGACATCTGATACGATATTTTTTAAAATAACTTTTTCCAATTGTTCGCACACAGTGCTCTCTTGTTTTTGATTGAATGGGATTTCAATCGTGATTGGTGTGCACAACCCTCGCGTGAATATCTGAATAAAGTTCGCTAAAATTCTGCACATCCTCCGTCCGTCCAACCCCACATTTTCCGTCGCAAATGGCGTGTCTGTTCTACTTGGATTCTGTTTCGTTTAGCCAGTGCTAGGGCTGTTAGAACCGTAAGAACCGCTAGTGTGTGTGTATGAGGAACGAGTATACGAGGGGGGACCCAAAAAAAACGGGAATTTCGTCATAATTTCTTTATTTTTTCATATTTTTACACCAAATTTTGATCACCTTCAACGTATTCTCCTTCGACCACAACGCACCTCTGCAAACGATCCTTCCAATGTTCAAAACATTTTTTAAATTCACTTATCGGGATGTTCTTTAGGCCTTCCAGCGATTTTTGTTTTATCTCCTCCACAGTGGCAAAACGCTTGATTGCTGCTTTGTTTCGGGGTCGTATCCATAGCACCACGATTCGTCACCAGTAATCACCTTGGAAAAAAAGTTCAGGGTCCTCTTTGAGCTGATTTTGAAGTTCAAAACATGCCCGAAGTCGACGATCCCTTTGCTCGTTTGTGAGAAGGCGAGGGACAAATTTGGCTGCAACTCTGCTCATGCGCAAATCTTTGGATAAAATCCTTGGACAAAATCTTTGGAAAAAAGTCTTCACGGATGAGAGCATTGATTTTGTCGACGTTTTCGTCACTTCTTGACGTTGAGGAGCGTCCTGAACGGGGTTGGTCTTCAAATGACATTTCTCCATTTTTAAAACGTGAAAACCACTCGTAGACTCTGGTTTTACTTAGGGCAGCATCTCCATAAGCAGTCTTCATCACGTTTTCGCCGAAATGGAAAAAGTTGTTTCACCACAAAAATTCCCACGGGCGAACCGATGCACTCACGGCGACAGAACTTCGCACACTAACTCAGGAGACGTGTCCCCAACGGACACCTGGTCGAGCAATGGGTTCTCCCACTCTCCCTCCGCGCCGCAGCGCAATTCCCGTTTTTTTTGGGTCTCCCCTCGTATGTATATAGTGCGATCTTCGTAGTTTCTATGGAACGAGCGACGAAGTCGTGTCCTGAATAACGAGTGTATATCGAGTTCGATCGCTCGACCCGTGCACTCGGTCTGTTTTCAGAGACGTGAAAGTACACCACAGAAGTGCGACGGAGTCAGGCCGTGTCTACAGAGATATAGAGACGAAACGACGAAGCCATATAGAGTATAGAGCGAGAACCGCGCTACCCCTACACGGGCACAGATGGAGCTTCAACGAAAGTCATATAATACATCTATAACCTCATATACGATATGTATATAGCGTGATATAACTGCATGTAAGAGTGAGAAAGCGAATGAGTAACCGGCGGCGTCGCGGGTCGCTTAGCATGCTAAGCTCGCAATATCCTTCGCATTATTGTCCGAGGGGGGGGGGGGGGGGGGGGGGTGGTTGGAGGCTAACCCTCGTAACTCTTGCTCTATCTTCCGGTGTCCCTGGCCTCGCTTTTGCTTTCGCATCGCCCTCGACACTACCCTCACAGTAGAAACTCGTCTGTGGTAGATGCAAAGGGGGGTGAGTAAAGCTCCCAAGCGTATTGCAATCGCGGAATAAGCAAAGTGTCGTGACCACGTTGATTCGCGAATCCTCTTTGTATATACAACACGAGAGAATCGTTTAAACTACAGTCACTAAAAGTTTGGCTATATTTAAGAAATAAAAGTGAATAAGATAAACGGGGATTTGCGACGAAAGAGCTGTATGATAGAATAACTTTTTATCCTGTGATGGAAAATCTCATTGTCTTGGCGTGGTGCTTAAAAATAAAAGAGTGATTGGACAACGAAACGAACGGTTAGAAAAGCTTTATGTTATACGAAAATAGATTTTACAATTCTCTGTTTCTTTGCTGTTGCCGGATTTCCAACAGACGGTAGTTAACTCACTTATTTGTGGGGACAAAATAGAATTGAAATAATAAAAAGTCTCATGCACTATCAATGAGAGATAGTCAGGATTATTGTCTTTCTTTCAAACGAGATATATGGACGTTCGATGAAAAAATACTTTCGACAAGTAAGCGGCTAATTCTCTTTTGTTAAATCTCTTGAACGAATTAAGAAAAACCTCGAAAATGTACATTGTATTCGATATCTCGCGAAACATATAATTTCATCAGAGCATAATTCTTGTGAGATCTTTCCCATTTCTCGCGAGTTCATGATTTTCATGAATTTTTTTATAGTATAAAAAATTAATATAATTTATTGAAACTTTGAGAATATTTTATACATATATTTAAGTATATACTATAAAATTTTTATCCATATATTTAAGTATATACTATAAAATATTAGCGACCCAATATTGCAGGTCACAATCAGACTAAGCATTTTGCGTACATTCTGGAAGCCGCAATTTTCATCTGAAATCAAACGAGGTTGGAATTTACTTTTATCATATGTCTCTCTTCTATATGAACTTAAATGCTATCAAAAAAATAGAAAATTGAATTTTTTACAGGGGTCAAAACAAAAAAGCATGATTTTTTGCCATTTTTTACAACTTTATTTGCAAAAAAAAAATATTTTAAATAATGATAATATTCCGATTTTAGGTTCATACAGAGCGCAATACTATGAAGAAAGTAACTGCCAATTTTCAAAACGATTGGTTGAAAACTTTTCAAACTAACGTGTACGCAAGTTAAAAAAAAGTCGTTATCAGAAAAACGCGTTTGAAAAAATCGCGCGTTCGGGGCCTAAAGGAGAGCTACCCACTTTAATGGCTTATAACAATGGAACGAGTCGGAATTTTCATTTAAAATTTTTGGAACATATTTTTCAATAGTTTTACTAACAATTTATGAAATAAAAAAAAATCGATTTTTTGAACCGTTTAACCCTATTTCCTCCCTTAACCCTTAACTGGTAACGTCGGGTCACTCGTGCCCTGACGAAATTGATTGTGTCCTGTAGCTCGAAGCGTGGGGTGATGGGCGGGGCCAAACTATTTTGGAAAAAATTGTATACTAGTAGACTACTAGCACCCAAAGTACCGACGGTTCAGTGCGTAAACAGGCGTTGTGAGAGCTAGTTGAAATTTGAAAAGTGCACGAGTGACCCGACGTTACCAGTTAAAGGTGTCGAAAAAGACGTTACCAGTTAAGGGTTAAGTATCCTATTAATTCATAAAAACTTTTTATATTTTTTTCTTAAAAGTACTATTCTTCATCTTCAATTTCCCGTTGGATTTTTTTAAAAATGTTAATTTTTGTCAAAGTAATGATTTTTTGAAAATATTGATCTTTTTTTCACGTTTTCATTTGTTTAAACAATTATATTGTTTAAACAAATGAAAAAATCGGCAGTATAGCAATTGGTTCTTAAACTACGATAGTTAACGAGTTTACATGATTTTTTTCAGATTTTTAAGAGCACTTTAAAGTACTTTTTTAAGCGCCGGACACGAGTGACCCGACGTTACCAGTTAAAGGTGTCGAAAAAGACGTTACCAGTTAAGGGTTAAAAAACAACGCCGAAGTGTCGGTCTGTACAAACATTCCCGTTCAAGTTTACCGCGTTATAGAACAACCTCCGCTCCTTCCGTTAATCCCTATCTCTGCGACGGATGCTTGTAAATTTAATTTAAAATTCTCATAGAAGCAAGAAAACGGGACAATAAAGAGATTAAACGAGAAATAGGAAGAGCGAGAGAGAGGGGGGGCCTGTCAGCCCAAATGGGCGGTTCGCGTGGGAAATTGTTATTGTCGTCGACGTCTCTCGTTCCTCGTCGCGCCCTTGTCGTGTTAGCTTGCACCGTTACCAGGGATGAATCTCGACGTAGAGATGCTGCCTAAATATTTCACTCCGCATAGCTTGCTGGAGGAAAAACGTTGAGCCGCCGCCGCCGCCACACGTTCTCTCGCATTACCTCTCATTCTTCCATTTCTCATTCCGCTACACACCTTTGTGCAATACATATTTTTCTCGTTATCGCGCTTATTTCCACCCTCATATTTCGCCTTTTAGCGAAATAGCTGATGCGAGTAACTTGCAAATATATTAATATGTATGTGTCTATTTATATTTACGTAGACACGATTATATTGGAATGAAGGCAGTAAAATGGGCGCGGGGGGCAAGGGAGTAAGGTAACATTTTTTTTTTTCGGGTATAACGAATTTTTACAGTCTTCCAACGTTCGTTAAATGTAACACATGTGGGGAAAATCAATCTACATGTTTCATTAGAGAAAATAATTCAATTGAAATGAAAATACTAATAAAAAATGATAAGAAGTATTTCAATGAGTTTCGTCTGGATTGCCAATTCCCCGTATATTGTTTAATTTCTTTATGGTATCCCGAAGTTTAGAAAAAACTTTGGGATAGCAGAAGAAATAACATTTCAACAAAATTATCACATGCAACCATACGGTGCCAGTTTTCTATCCATTTCCCATTTCTGGCCGACGCGCGAGTTTTTTCCTCTCAACTCCTTTACATATAAACGTATTTTTTTTTTAACGCTGGAAATATCACCCTGATAAGTGGATAAGTGCGCTGCCACAATTTCACATACGAACGTATATATAACGCAGTGTACGTACAAAATTTACTATGTATATATGCGTGTGTACATGCAGCAGTATATTTTGTACATGCTGCAGTATTAGATACATAAAACGCTCCCCGTCGTCGACACGCACGAAATGCTCCCGGAAAAAGCATCTCACACTAGAGATAACTCGGGCAAAGAAATGAGAAACGCCGCGAGATGTGGAATAAGCATAAAAGGCATTCAAGAAAGACAGCGATATTCGCGGGTAAAAATGTCTCAGCTTATTCGCTTCGTTGAATGTTCCGTGTACCTTCTGAACTACTGTTATGGCTATGTACACGTTATTTACACAAGCTATGTTACATGTATGTATGTTACATAAGTTAACCGGTAAAAATGAAACGAAATGTTGAGTATTTACCTCTGCGAAAATGTCTGAAACGTTCGTCTGTCGATCATCAACACGTGTGGATATTTTTTTGAATTAACCAAACAAAAAACAAGAATGAAACGAATGTTTTTGCGAGTATCGCAGACATTTTCGCGTCGAGAACGTTTGCCGGATGATCCATAAAGAAATACCTTCAAAATTACATTCATCTTGATGAACAATTAAAGAGAATGCTTCCTTGCCAGACTAAGATGGTTTCTAAGCGCGAGGTAATAATCTTTAAAAATCATTGACTTTTTTTCACGTTAAGGGGGGAAATAGGGTTAGGACAGCGTTTTCTCAATGATTTTCATGAATTTTTTTATAGTATAAAAAATGAATATAATTTATTGAAACTTTGAGAATATTTTATACATAAATTTAAGTATATAGTATAAAATTTTTGAAGAATTTCCTTGAAAAGCGCCGAAAATATTAGCGACCCCATATTGCAGGTCACAATCAGACTGAGCATTTTCCGTACATTCTGGAAGCCGCAATTTTCATCTGAAATCAAACGAGGTTGGAATTTACTTTTATTATATGTCTCTCTTCTATATGAACCTAAATGCCATCAAAAAAATAAAAAATTGAATTTTTCACAGGGTTCGAAACAAAAAAGCATGATTTTTTGCCATTTTTTACAACTTTATTTGCACAAAAAAAATTATTTTAAATAATGATAATATTCCGATTTTAGGTTCATATAGAGCGCAATACTATGAAGAAAGTAACTGCCAATTTTCAAAAGGATTGGTTGAAAACTTTTCAAACTAGCGTGTACGCAATTTAAAAAAAAGTCGTTTTCGGAAAAACGCGTTTGAAACACGTGGCGCGCTCGGGGCCTGAAGGAGGGCTACTCACTTTAATGGCTTATAACAATAGAACGAGTCGGAATTTTCATATAAAATTTTGGGAACATATTTTTCAATAGTTTTACTAACAATTTATGAAATAAAAAAAAATCGATTTTTTGAACCGTCTAACCCTATTTCCCCCCTTAATGAAAATACATAAGTGCTTTACCGGACTACGTGGAGAAAAAACTTTTAATCTAATTTCATATTCAATAGAGTGGAAATGGAATGGATGGATATTTATGGAAAATTTGAATTAGTTTTGGTTTTTGATGTTCACCCCGTTGAAGTCAAATTATTTTACATTAGCTGTACAGGAGGACCATTACTTTTAAGCACATGAAACATCTTTGCGAAATAATAAGAAGAAGACGAATGACAAAGAAAGCGATCAATGCTAAGGCCCTTAGCCTAAGGGGATGTTTAATAGAACAAAAAACATATAGTGAAGTTTGAAAATGATTCACGGAATAGTTTCTGACATAAACAAATATAAAACGACTCTCCGTTTGGACTACTTACGCTCGGAATTGGTGGACACGGATTTTTCGCTCGCACGATACCCGCCGTACAATCTCCTGCACCATGTAACGAATCCCCACTGAATTCTGCGCTGAATCCTCTTTAACGAGGCTAGCTGTAGCACCGTGGAAGCTTTCTTCTGTACATCTATGAAATACATCTATGCATACACATTTGTGTTCTTGATCTTTTGCACGTGTATTTTTATTCGTCTCCCTCGTAGCGAACGTGCCCTATCGACTCTCCCGTATGTTTATTGGGTTTCGCATTTATTCATAAGCTTTTCTTCCTAGCTCTCACACACCCAAGCAGACATACCAATATTAAGTATGACCGTTGCTCTCGCACGTTTTCATGTTATGCAAAAGTCTTTGAATACCGCGTCTTTCGCGTTGTGCCCGATAATATATACCAGAACGACGTTTCGCATAATGGATGGCATGCTCGCGGGTAAAAGGGTTAATATGTGGGGGGGGGGGGGGGGGGGGGTTCCTAGTAGTCGATGTGAAATGAGAGGGAATGCCCCAAGGGGTTGAGCTCTCTAGGACTTGAACTCAATCTACGCGCCGCGAACTTTGCCAACGTCCCGGTCCCTCAACCTTACTGTTAAAGGTATTCAAGGCACGCGAGACGATTCACCGTGATCTCACTGACTATATATACTATATATATGCATATATATATACATAAATACCGTTTGAATAACGACAAATATCCCATCGATTTTTCGTTAGTCTCCCGAGTTTCTTGCAGTCTCCACTGGACCCGCTATTCGTCACGAATTCGGCATTAATTTCACGAGCGTGCTTCAGCGAATGGTGCACTTATTCTCTCACGACGCTTTCTCGACCTCGCCGTCTCGTCGCTCCTTATCCTCCCACTTTCCAAGCTCTTTTGTCTCCTTGACCCTAGCTATTAACCATAAGCCCGGACGTGTCCTTCTCCTTCTTCCTCCCCTGTCGGTCACCATAAGGGATGACGGCCGTTTGAACTCGTGGAAAAGTGAATTTCCACGAGTTCTCTTCTCGCTACTGAAACGCACGTCGAGACTTTAAATCGCTTATCTTATATACATACTCTTTGCTCGTTTGCTTGTTATAACTGCAAGTGCTTTTGGTGCCCGGGCACTGTACCTGATGTCGACGACTCAAAAGCTTCGTCACACTCTATATAAGCACTCGTTATATAAACACTTTGTCAGTTATATCTTCGTATTTCTTATCGCGGGAGATTCTCTAGATGGCTGTTAATGGAAGTTCAACAATGTACTATTAAGAGTAGACTTACCGTAGACTTGTAGAGTAGACTTACCGTTACAGGTCATCAACGTGTTTTACGTTTTCATGGGACGTCAGATATAATTTTAACTTTATCTATTTATCTCTCTTAGCTGTACAATAGGGTGTGCCATTTCAGGGCAACTTTTTTTTTCTCCGGAGACCAGGTTGTGTACTTCCGGGACGGTGAAAAAAGAAGCGTTTCCAAATTTGAGCTCTTAATATTAATATTTAGATGCGCCTCATCGCGAATTTCTATTTCCCATTTAAATAACATGGGAAAGAATTTTTTTTATATTTGAAATTTCGTACTTCGGCAATGGCATATTGTTCGATGACGCGCATGACATATTTTATAGAGAATTGAACGCTCTACAAAAAAGATGTCTTGCAGTTTTTCGATAAACGTAGCCATTCCGATGATATCCGAGTTCAAAATTCAAAATGAACAAAAATTCATCTTTTTTTCAATATTACAGCGAAACTATTGACTCTAGAATTTGAAATTGAAATTTCAAATTACCTTCTTGTAGATTATTAAATTTTCCATGAAAATTGTCTCATTTATGATCAATTGACATTGATCGTTAATTGTTCAATGCTGTAAAAAGTTATTTTCTGTCAGAAAACTGGTTCTAATGGGCTAGTATTTAACACAATAGTTACAAAGAGATGGACAAAATACTCACGAGTAAAACGTCTTTCTTTATTTCCCAATAACAGTGAAAAGAAATGGTTCATTTAATTTTTCTAAACAAATTTATCGATGAAAAATTATAAATATTTAATAATTTATTACGGCGTGGAAATTCTCAATACCTCATTGACATTTATAGGTGAATGGTTTTCACATGTAAGTTTTAATAAAAACAAAGAAGTAACATTAAGTATAAAATATTTGATTATTTCCTCTCGACCTCGAAATCAATTATGATACATGTGAAAACCATTCACCTATAAATGTCAATGAAGTCTTGAGAATTTCCACGCTGCAATAAATTATTAAATATTTACAATTTTTCATTAATAAATTTGTTTAGAAAAATTAAATGAACCATTTCTTTTCACTGTTATTAGGAATAAAGAAAGATGTTTTACTCGTGAGTATTTTGTCCATCTCTTTGTAACTATTGTGTTAAATACTAGCCCATTACAATCAGTTTTCTGACCGAAAATAACTTTTTACAGCATTAAACAATTAACGATCAATGTTAATTAGTTTCGCTGTAATATTAAACAAAAAGACGAATTTTTGTTCATTTTGAACTTTAAACTCGGATATCATCGGAATGGCTACGTTTATCGAAAAACTGCAAGATATCTTTTTTGTAGAGCGTTCAATTCTCTATAAAATATGTCATTCGCGTCATCGAACAATATGCTATTGCCGAAGTATAAAATTCCAAATATTAAACAATTTTTTTCCCATGTTATTTAAATGGGAAATAGAAATTCGCGATGAGGCGCATCTAAATATTAATATTAAGAGCTCAAATTTGAACAGGCTTCTTTTTTCACCTTCCCGGAAGTATACAACCTGGTCCCCGGAGAAAAAAAAAGTTGCCCTGAAATGGCACACCCTACTGTACGATATTTGAATCCAGCACTTACTACTTACACCTGCAGGTACTCTTTCATTGTACGGCGTGCTGTACGTTGTGTTTTTTTTCTCCTAATCGATACCGCCAATCTCTTCCTAGGGATGATCCTCGAATCCGATCTCATTCCGGCTCGTTCATTCGAAAAACTAAATTCGCGACACTTGCAGAGAAGGCGTTCTAGGGAGTATGAGCAGGAATGAATACTTACGCGGATTCGTCCAAGTGCCATGGCGCGACATTTAAGGTAGTAGTCTGGTAACTTAAGCCGATTTTCATGTCTTCTTTGGAGGGCGTTTTTTTGTAGGAAAATAAAAATGAATTGTTTTGGATATTTAGGATGTTTTTATTTACATATTAAAGATACAAAAAAAAATTTTTTTGAAAAAATTTAATAGTTTATTCTTATTATTATTATTGATCGAAGTTGGCACCTCGAAAAAAAAGCGCGTGGGTGGCCCCGGTGATTTTGGCTCTTGATGTTATCTGAAATAAAAAATTCTTGATAATTCTTAATCTATAGACATGTCATTCTGGTCGGAACTACTGAAGTTAAATTTCATCGATAAATAACAAAATGGCGGACTTTTGAAAAAAAAAGTCTTTTTATTTTAGCAAAAAAGGGGTTGAAAATAAAAAGAAATTCAACTTCAGTAGTTCCGACCAGAATAACATGTCTATAGATTAAGAATTATCAAGAATTTTTTATTTCAGATAACATCAAGAGCCAAAATCACCGGGGCCACCTACGCGCTTTTTTTTTCGAGGTGCCAACTTCGATCAATAATAATAATAATAATAACCTATTAAATTTTTTCAAAAACATTTTTTTTGTATCTTTAATATGTAAATAAAAACATCCTAAATATCCAAAATGATTCATTTTTATTTTCCTACAAAAAAACGCCCTCCAAAAAAGACATGAAAATCGGCTTAAGTTACCAGACTACTACCTTAACTATTGAGACCGTTGTGCATTATATTCCCCCTCACAAGAGTCAAGAAAGAGAGAATTCTCCGTTTTTCTTGCTAATTCAGAATAGCGCGAGAGATTTCGGCCGGTTTTATCCCGACTTTACATTCGGCAACATTAGGTATACGTGCGCATAATCCCGCAGGCCGGTGAAGTAAGGCTTGCAGACGTCTCTCGATCGACCGATCGGCCTTCCACGCTTATCCGAGATATACAGAGATTGCCGGAGTTCGACCATTTCTTCTTGCGATCGTTGCCCTAATCCGTTCGTCTTTCCGGGTAATGCTGACCATTTGAGGGATGAAATAAAAGGGTATGTAATATATAGTGGTGGTGCAGGACGTACGGAAGGAAGGAAGGAAGGAAACGAACCCTCCACTCCGTACAGGTTGCGCTGGGATCTTCAGCAAGCGGGGAAAGAAAAACGAACGAAAACTCGCTCGCAAGGACGTTACTCCCGTTAGCTCCATCGCTCGGGAAATCTTTTATTTTTTATTTTCCACTGTCGCGAGTTTCCAATTCTCTTTTTCCACTCATTCACCCTGTATACGCCGCCACACTTTCTAACAAGATCCAACGACTTGCTGCTGTCAGAGTTTGCTTTCGTAATGCTCGGCGTGAATTTTTGAGCTTTCTGATAGCCCGTTTTACTCTTTGATTCCGTTCATTTATATGGTATTGGCAAAATGGGTAGGATATCTGTATTTGGCTGAATCTCAATTAATTTGGAACGCGGTATGTATCGGAAATTTGAGTTTGCGTTAATTACACTTACGTTAGAAAATTTCCAAGTGAACATTCCGAGTTAGTGATATATGCTGCTCGATCATTAAAATTGTTTCAAGCTATTATATCAGTTTCTGACTCATAAACGTGGTAGGACAATTGGGGAACACGCGAGTTGAGTTTCTAGGCGTTCGCGAACCAGCGATGTCCCTCAGAATTCCGTGGAATGTCCGGCGTCGAGGGGCGCTGGCAGTAGAAACTTCGTGCATCCATTTCCCAACTTCGTTGTTACGAATTTAGCCGCAAAGTGTCTTCCCGTTCTCGCAAGTTGGAGCACACTTCAGCGTCTACCCAATATAACTCATCACAAGGGAACGCTAAAGCTCGATTAAACCGCGAGTGCGTCCAACCGATCGATCGCTCTCTGGCCGATCGTCTCCAATATATAAAAGCCTTTCTCTCTCTCTCTCTCTAGGCCCTGCCAACACCGTTTCTGCGGTGAATTGCCACAACCCAAAGGCATAGTTTCCGCTGTGGCGTTCTTCGAGGTTCCTCAAAGTTATGACCACACTAAACCCAACTTGTGTATGTCTGTATAGAAGATTACAGTTTAACCAACATATCATGTGCAGCAAACTTGAAGAATCGACGCAGCGACATAACGAGAGAAAGCTAGAGAGTTTGAGGGAACTAGGGAAAGAGGAAAATTTCTCTCCTCGCATGACAAACTGGAAATTTTCGGGGCAATCAAGTTCTCACATCACGCGCATGAACAGCCTTTCTCGTACGTGCATTACTGGCATAACGGTTTATTGTTAACGTCAAAATGGCGAACGCATTTATAACCAATGGAATATAACAGAGAAGTTTAACTCTATAGTCTTGACTGCTTCATTGTTGCTGAAAGGCGTCATCGCGTATGTATAACACTGGTACACAGAGTTTTGTTATACAACGCAAAGTGTACGGAAGCGTCTGTGTCTCACTGGCAAAAGCACGAGTCGATAACGAAACAAAGTTAGCTAGTTCGACGTATGATGTAGCAACACAAAATTTATGTTAAGAACATATACACGGACGCACGTACAAAGAGTGTCAGTGAAAACGGAGTGGGTTCGACGAGCTGATGCAACCGGAACCGAGTTTTTAAGATCCCATCCGACAAACTTGCCTATCGAATTTCCGCTGCCGGAAGGGTTCTCACAAATGTGGGTTATTTGAGATTTTCCCGGCGTGTCACACGCTTCTGGGCACAGCCAGCCGGAATCTGCTCGTGACTCTGGCGGAACTAGTAGAGGATCCGCATTGAGGCCGTAGTCTGGTCTAGAACGAGATTTTTGACGTCATTTATATGTGCAATAACGTTTATTCCGTTGAAGTTGTCTTGATGAAAATTTACACGTGCATTTATTGATCCTTAGAGAATACTTGTGCATTAAAAAAAAAATTATTTTAAATATTTTCATGTAGTTTTTTGCCTTGTTGCAACATGGTGCGCCGAAATCGGCGCCCACTCTGGACGATGTTGTATGCATCTGAAAAAACAATATATATATATATTCTCAATCTGTATGAGTATTCTGAGCACTGGTATCACAATTGGTACTTAAAAAAATTTGTTGACAAAATGCCGGCCTGTTGAACTTTCATTGATGATATTTCATTATTCGACGAGTTATAAAATGTCGGCAAAATTATTGTTCGACTCAATAAAAAAATTTTTTAAGTACCAATTCTGCTACCAGTGCTCAGAATACTCATACAGATTGAGAATATACATATTTTTTTTTTTTTTCAGATGCACACAACATCGTCCAGAGTGGGCGCCGATTTCGGCGCACCATGTTGCAACAAGGCAAAAAACTACATGAAAATATTTAAAATAACTTTTTTTTTTAATGTACAAGTATTCTCTAAGGATCAATAAATGCACGTGTAAATTTTCATCACGACAACTTTAACGGTTCAAACGTTATTGCGCATTAGAAATGACGTCAAAAATCTCGCTCTAGACCAGACTACGGCCTTAAAATCAACCGTCACCCATCGCGTTACCGGATGAATGTTTCTTATATCAAATTTAGTATGTTAGAAAATATATCGCAGAGTTGGTTGCCCACAAAATCCTGTCGAAACTATGATTAATTAACAATTCAAATATGAGTTTTTATTCAACATTGCAGTCGTCAGTCTACCGAATAAATTTAATACCAACCGAAAGTATGAAGCCTATAGAATATGCAAACGTTGGGTTGTCTATTTTTTTCCTCACGTAACTACTGGGTTGTCAGGTATAAACAGGTAAGTCAATACTATCTATTTCGATCATTTATTTACCAAATAAATCTTATATCAAAAGAAGCGCTGTTTCATTGCGAACACGATGATATATGGTTGTCTGCAAAAAATCTGTTTTGAATGACGGTTGTCGAGTTTTGAAAAGTGAAATTTTGGTGCGAATGGAATGTGCGACAAAGAGGTGTGAGCAAAGTATCCCGTGCGATAGAAGAGGACGCATCATTGTAGCTGCGCGCGGCGCGTCCGCGCATACTTTGCTCAGACCTCTTTGTCGTACATTTCCATTCGCATCAAAATTTCACTTTTCAAAACTCGACAACCGTCATTCAAACCAGATTTTTTGCAGACAACCATATATCATCGTATTTGCAATGAAACAGCGCTTATTTTGATATAAGATTTACTTGGCAAATAAATTATTGAAAATAGATAGTATTGACTTACCTGTTTATACCTGACAATCCAGTAGTTACGTCAGGAAAAAAATAGGCAACTCAACGTTTGCATATTCTATAGGCTTCATACTTTCGGTTGGTATTAAATTTATTCGTTAAACTCATGGGTGAATAAAAACTCAGATTTGAATTGTTAATTAAACATAGCCTTGCCAGGATTTTGTTTGGCAACCCTCTCGCGATATATTTTTCTAACATACTAAGTTTGATATATAATACTTTCGTCCGGTACGCGATGGGTGAAGGTCGACCCTAATTCGGATCTTAGACTAAACGTATCTATAGGATATACCAATCCGAATGTAGGTATATATGGACGACAGACTTTAGTCGTTGCTTCGTTTGAGCACCGTGCACTGATGCATTATCCCCGGTACATCGATCAGTTGGCGTCTCCTGGAGAGAACTTTATTAAATTTCCTGGTACTCTCAGAAATATGTTCTCTCTCCCTCCCTCTTTGGAGAGAGAGACAGAGAAAGAACTGGAGCTTCTTATGCGTCATATACCTAGCACGTAATGCTCCAGGCAGTTATAACATCGGGAAAGAAATTGAAGAGTCGATGATGCCTCTCTAATGTTAGAAAATGAACATACTGCCAAAGGTCCTGACAAAGCTCCTGACGCAAATGATATAGCATCATTAATTACGTACGCCATCATACGCAAACCATTTTTCATCCCTTATTTCCGATCCGGCTTATTTCATGGCGCAAACGTCGAGAATCCAAATAAACAATTCTCCGTGTATATTTCCTTTATTCGCAAAGCTCTTCACTGAGAAACCTATAATCGTGAACGTCTCACTCGGTTTATATCGGTACTTTGGCGTTATAAGCCCCCTTATACCGTCGGTGCCATTCAAGCTTGCCCATTCGCTCTATGCTGAGTGCTCGTCCCAAATACGGTGCTTTACCTCTGTTTCTCTGCTCGCCCCCGCTTCTCTAGTATATTTCGTTTCCCGTTAGTGAAAGAGCTTCGTGCCGTTTTACGTAATACCGCCTCGTTTGCCCTATTTCTTCTTTTGCGTCTTGTACAGATGTACAGATATAGCGGTCGGCTATCAGTGGTGCGCTATGTGGAAAATCAGATTATATACAAATGCATCGGAAAAGCCACTCCGTACCCACCAAACCATACCTTTTACATCCCCGAATCTAACGGTGAAAATATAGGTAATAATGTCACTCTGAAGAGGCTGGAAGTTGCTATTATATACTGCGTAAGACGCCGCTATAACCATCAACTTAAAGTTATTCTATGAAAGGGGGTGAGGTATAGAGAGGCAGAGAGAAAGAGTAACGAGAAGATACAACATATAGAAGATAAGACATATACGAGGGGGGACCCAAAAAAAAACGGGAATTTCGTCATAATTTCTTTATTTTTTAATATTTTTACACCAAATTTTGATCACCTTCAAAGTATTCTCCTTTGACCACAACGCACCTCTGCAAACGATCCTTCCAATGTTCAAAACATTTTTTAAATTCACTTATCGGGATGTTCTTTAGCCCTTCCAGTGATTTTTGTTTTACCTCCTCCATAGTGGCAAAACGCTTTCCTCTCATGTCCCTTTTGAGTCTGGGGAACAAAAAAAAATCACAGGGGGCTAGATCCGGTGAGTAGGGGAGGTGGACAATTGGTGTCATGCAGTTTTTGGTCAAAAACTGCTTTACGGAGAGAGCGGCGTGGGCCGGCGCGTTGTCATGATGGAGGAACCAGTCACTTGTGCGCCAAAGATCTGCCCTTTTCTTCCGGATACTCTACCTCAATCTTTTCAAAACCTCCGAGTAGAACTTCTGGTTAACAGTTTGACCCGGGGGAACGAACTCCGCGTGCACAACACCTCTGCAATCAAAGAAACAAATGAGCAGGGTCTTGATGTTTGACTTCACTTGGCGAGCTCTTTTCGCACGAGGAGAGCGAGGTGTCTTCCACTGGCGTGATTGCTGCTTTGTTTCGGGGTCGTATCCATAGCATCACCAGTATCACCTTGGAAAAAAGTTCAGGGTCCTCTTCAAGCTGATTTCGAAGTTCAAAACATGCCTGAAGTCGACGCTCCCTTTGCTCGTCTGTGAGAAGGCGAGGGAGAAATTTGGCTGCAACTCTGCTCATGTGCAAATCTTTGGATAAAATCCTCTGAATTGAACTCCATGATATCCCAGACATCTCACAGAGTTGATTAATGGTTCGGCGACGGTCTTCATGAACGAGAGCATTGATTTTGTCGACGTTTTCGTCACTTCTTGACGTTGAGGGGCGTCCTGAACGGGGTTGGTCTTAAATTGACATTTCTCCATTTTTAAAACGTGAAAACCACTCGTAGACTCTGGTTTTACTTAGGGCAGCATCTCCATAAGCGGTCTTAAGCATTACAGTAGTTTCCGCGGCCGATTTCCCGAACTGGAAACAAAATTTCACAGCCGCGCGTTGCTCTCGACAATCGGCCATCACGTTTTCGCTGAAGTGGAAAAAAGTTGTTTCACTACAAAAGTTCCCACTGGTGAACCGATGCACTCACGGCGACAGAACTTCGCACACTAACTCAAGAGACGTGTCCCCAACGGACACCTGGTCGAGCAATGGGTTCCCCCACTCTTCCTCCCTGCCGCAGCGCAATTCCCGTTTTTTTTGGGTCCCCCCTCGTAGATTCGATGGAATAGTGAGAGCTTACGAACGTTTAATAAGAATGAGCTTTATTTTTATAAGTGTCGTAACTTAAGTATCGTCTTTACGCCTCAGCTAAAAGTCAAACCGAATTCTCCTGTATTTATAAGTGTTGATTATGCAGATTTAGCAATATGTCTGTTTCCTATTTTAGTTTATTATGAGCCTTAATTAAGACGATGTTGTTTTATAGAAACCTATAAGATTTTTACTCGTGAAACGATGCTAAAACTTTAAAGATTTTTCCGTAGACGGAAAATTTTTGAATGCGCCAAAATGATGAGAAGGCATCATATGCAAGTTTCAATTTGCATAATTTTTTTTATACGTTTGTCCTAATCAGTATAGCAAGTTACAATCTGATTCGTCAAGTAGCAACCGTGCTTTATTCGAATATTTAGCACAAGCAACAAAGTTATGAATATTAAAAATGTTTTTTGCGAATGAGTTCCCGGTAAGCCTGAACTAAAATTGGATTTATATAGCTGCATAATGATCATCCATCAGATTGTATGCGACGAAACAAAGAAGTTCTTACGAGTAATTATCAATCAATCGAGAATTTCGAATATCAAGACTAAATTTCGCATTCTTTTCTTTCGTACTACGACAAACATATTTTTATCACTCTTTCTGTTTGTGAATCTTCTGATTAGTCGTTACGTGACGATGACGCCCTTGGTCGTTCTATAACGTGCTGGAAAACTTTGTGTCTACCATTGAAAATGCATGCGGCTTGGAAGTGGTAATTGCTATCGCTTTGCCAGCAAGTCAAAGTCCACTCTCGGGACTTCAGTGTCGAAGTCTCATTTGAATGACGCCGTATATGCTATATAGCCGTGATCGAGAGGGAAGCAAACTATGCGCTCACATTTGTGAGGCGAACGCTACGTTCGTCTATATCTATAAACGGTTCGCTTGCTCACCTCTTTACCGTTTCAGGAACGTTGTGTGTGTGTGTGTGTGTATGCCAACAGTACCGCACAGATCCGGCCAAACTTTGGCACAACGACGACGAGGATGGGAACGTCGGGCGAACGACGTCAACGACGTTACCTTTCATCCCTAAAGCGGACGACGTTGGCCCAGACACCCCAAGGCTTTTGCCAACCCACCTTCCCTCGGTCTCTCCATGTCATTCTCTGTACCACATATACACACTTTATTACATTCTTAGTCTCACTCTTACTCTATGCACATCCCTGTCTCCGGCGTTTTCCACCTTTTCCGTTCTCCGATGTGAAAGACACCCCCGTGAATGTTTAATTTTCCAATTTCGTTTGACACTCTTTCCTTTCTCTCTCTTTATCGCTTCTCTGCTCGGTCTTCGCCCAACTTTCTCGCTCTGAATTATTCTGCTTTCTCTCTCTCTCCCAACTGGGTTAACGCGACGTCGGTTTTGGTAGCGCGTTCGGTTTCGGCGCTCGATAAAGAAGCGAGAAAACTAAGAGTAAGGTCACGCGGGAAAGTCTTAACTAATATAATACATATTCGATTGTGTGTGAACAATAAGTTTGATTTTTTTAACTCCGTTCCGCTTCGTAGAACTTCGATTTTTTAATCTAAAATGAAGTTCTATATGGCAGGGGAGTTTCGTAGTTAAGGTAGTAGTCTGGTAACTTAAGCCGATTTTCATGTCTTTTTTGGAGGGCGTTTTTTTGTAGGAAAATAAAAATGATTCGTTTTGGATATTTAGGATGTTTTTATTTACATATCAAATAATAATAATAATAAACTATTACATTTTTTCAAACAAATTTTTTTTTGTATCTTTAATATGTAAATAAAAACATCCTAAATATCCAAAACGATTCATTTTTATTTTCCTACAAAAAAATGCCCTCCAAAAAGGACATGGAAATCGGCTTAAGTTACCAGACTACTATCTTAAATGCTAAATGGTCGCTCACTCGAGGTTTGCGTTTTCTCATTCGACAAACATGTGAGTATTGATTTGATAATAATTTCATGATGAAGAGATTTCATATTTTTATGTAATAATATCATCGGTAAATCGTACTTTCCGTGGAAATTCTAACACCATCAGTAGTGAAAAAATATATTTTTATTATCGACCACTGAACACGCTTTATCGATATCGCTTTATCGATATCGAATAAAAAAACAATATATATACATTGTGTGCCGTTATTTTACGTCTGCGTTATCCAAACTACATTGAAAATGTACGTCGCGTATGCTGGTGGTAGGATTTCGTTTGGTGGAGTATTGGAAATTGCCGCTGAGCCGTTATTTCGATTCGGTAAAACCGCAAATTACGTAACCAGAGAGACAGAGAGAGAGAGAGAGAGAGAGAGAGGGACTGCATATATCGCCGTGGTGCACAAGCCGCGGGGTAAAAGAGGACACTGATCCAGTGAAGCGGATTTCAGTGGATTATCGCGTGACTCAATGATACGGGGCCCAGACCGCTCCGTAGATTTGTGCATCAGGCTACCGAGTGTACCCAGTGGTGATCGTGTCTGTTGATATTAAGGGGGGAAATAGGGTTAGGACAGCGTTTTCTCAATGATTTTCATGAATTTTTTTATAGTATAAAAAATGAATATAATTCATTGAAACTTTGAGAATATTTTATAGATATATTTAAGTATATACTATAAAAATTTTTAAGAATTTTCTTGAAAAACACCGGGGATATTAGCGACCCCATATTGCAGGTCACAATCAGACTCAGCATTTTGCGTACATTCTGGAAGCTGCAATTTTCATCTGAAATCAAACGAGGTTGGAATTTACTTTTATTATATATCTGTCTTCTATATGAACCTAAATTCTATCAAAAAAATAGAAAATTGAATTTTTTGCAGGGGTCAAAACAAAAAAGCATGATTTTTTGCCATTTTTTACAACCTTATTTGCAAAAAAAAATTATTTTAAATAATGATAATATTCCGATTTTAGGTTCACATAGAGCGCAATACTATGAAGAAAGTAACTGCCAATTTTCAAAACGATTGGTTGAAAACTTTTCAAATTAGCGTGTACGCAAGTTAAAAAAAGTCGTTTTCAGAAAAACGCGTTTGAAAAAATAATACCAAGAAAAGCAAAGTCAAGGCAGTCATATATTTTGCTAAATTACTCACAGGTTAATCTGATATTCCAGCACCATAAAGCAATCCCTCTTCTTTTTGAAATTCCTTATTTTGAGCTCGTAGCTCGTCTTTTCGGGCTTTTCGAGCTTCTCTGGTCTCTAAAGCGCTGCGTCGATTTGGAGACCAGACTCACTTTAATGGCTTATAACAATAGAACGAGTCGGAATTTTCATTTAAAATTTTGGGAACATATTTTTCAATACTTTTACTAACAATTTATGAAAAAAAAAACAAAACCGATTTTTTAAACCGTCTAACCCTATTTCCGCCCTTAAGGGTATTCCACGTCGAATCGACTTGGCTATGACACTCACCGTCTGAGATTTGCTCAACAATTTTTCATAATATCATAAAAACCTAAAACGGCATGATTTAACAATGATGACATTGGACAGGGAATGTTTTTAGAATTTTTTCTGATTTTACAAATTACGACAAACCTTTGATTTGTGCAAAATACCCGTTTTATTTTATTCGTTACAAAAGAACAATTAACGGAATCAAGAATTACAAAAACTGTATGCCTAATTAGGGTTGTGACAACGATATGAAAAAAATTGTGAACGAAATTCCAAACTTTGAGTCTCACAGCCAGTTCTGTTTGACGTCGAATGTCCCGCACAAATGTAGTAATATGTATTATATATACGACGTATATATACATGCTTGGAAGACGGTAGAACCGCGAATCGATCGGGTATAGCGCGAGGATAATACCCGCGCGCAGCAATGCCTCGCGTTTGTCACCAATGAGAGCATCGCGAAAAGAGATTCAACAGATAGCTTCGATTGGTCTTTAATTTTTCTATGTTCGAAATTTCATTCATCCCTTTCCTGCTCTCGTACGAGGTTTGTTCAAATAGGGTTTCGATTTTTTTATGGCGTTAGGTTGGTACTCATGTCCTTCACTTATGCTGAAAAAATCGGCCATTTTGAATGATTAGTCAATTGTTGACGGCTGTTTTGGTTAGACGTGTTTTGGTTTGTCTTCGATTTTTGCCTATTCCAATAAAAGCAGCTTCCATTGCGATGATTGAGCTTTGGTTTCCACGTCATAACCATAAACCGATGATTCGTCACCAGTTATGACCCTCTGGAGCAAATTTGGGTCGTTGCGGACCGAGTCCAACGGCTCCTTAGCAATGTTAACGCGACACTGTTTTTGTTCGAAATTGAGCAATTTTGGCACGAATTTCGCGGCGACCCGTTCATGCCCAAATCATTGGTAAAAATCGAATAGCACGAGCCAATCGATATGTTTAGTTCCTCGGCAACTTCTCTAACGGTGATTCGACGATTGGCCAATATTATTTTCTTCACGTCATCAATGTTTTCGTCTGTTGTCGATGTGCTCGGGCGTCCGGAACGCATTTCGTTGTTCGCATCTTCTCGGCCCTCTGAGATCATTTTGTACCACCGATAAACGTTGCTTTGGTCCATGGTAGCTTCACCATGTGCTACAGTCAACATTCGAAATGCGTCCGCGCATTTAATTTTGTTTTTCACACAAAATTTCATACAGATTCTTTGATCCATTTTTTGGAATAGGCAAAAATCGAAGACAAGCCAAAACACGTCTAACCAAAACAGCTGTCAACAATTAACTAAACATTTAAAATGGCCGATTTTTTCAGCATAAGTGAGGGTCATGAGTACCAACCTAACGCCACAAAAAAATCGAAAATCGAATATACGTAGCCCGCGGAAATTCGAAATACGCGATACTTTTTGAACAGACCTCGTTTGTGCACATCGGAAAAAGGAAAAAACGCTTGCATGAACTATGGTGGTTGTAATTAATTATAACTTTGTGCTAATTAAAGAGGTAAAATTGTGTATATATGATATGCATATGAGTACAACAAATGTGCTACTCGTTCGTATAACATAATACACATAATAAACCATAATTAGTTCGACCACACGGTGTGTATATGTAAAATGATCACGTTCCTTCGATCCACGAGACGAAACCGCAAATTATCGTTGCCACGCGATAGTGTGACATACACAGACACACACGCAGCGTAACCGAACGGATTTCCATCAGTATCATTGAGAGGGTGCGACGACCAGCAGAAATGGGATTGTGGATTACCCAGAGAGTATTAGCGTGATATGTGTCGCTTTGAACTAATTCGTAATACGTACATGGAGATATTGTCCCGTGCGATATAATCAGTGATATCCAATAAAGTGAACGCTTTCCCTTGACTTAACATATTCCTGCCAGGGATATACATTTTCTCGCGATATACTATATACCATAGATAATTAAATCAAAAGCCAACATTATAATGTATATAGTGTATATTCGCTAGGTATTCAGTCGTTGTTGAGCAAGGGAGCGGTTCACTCGGATCCGTTCTAACTATCGGTTCGTATGTGACTCGTGGATTGCACAAAATGTTCGAAAAATCCATCATTCGAATTAAAAAATCTATCAAAGATGCGTACAAAAAATATTTTAGCTCAATGGATTAATAATCATTTTTAAATTCGAAGTTTTATGCAGTGAATTAGCATAAAGAAGAGTTGCTACTCCCTTAGGCAATCAAAAGTTAAACACATTCAATGTGGAAATCGAAATCCACTATCATCGAAAATCTACTAGCAATATGATCGAAAATACGCCGAATAATCCCCAAGAGTGCGTTTTTCTTTCCCCATTTTGGTAAACCAACTGGGACGAGGGATAGTCAATAACTGGATATGCGACAAACAAGCATTGTCTTTTATACATATATGTCATATATATGTGTTTAAACATATTTAAACACATACACAGTACAATATATATCCGTATATATAATATATTGCATACAAATACACATTTGGGTTTCCCTCTATTCGTGACGTCGGATTCCAATCGAATCTCGTCGTATCTCGATTAGAGAGATAATCTCGTTGTTTAGTTCGATTACGACGGGGCGCATGATAGTCGGTGACCAGTAGTAGGCGTGCGAGCTCTGAAACCCAACGAGCACTCGAGACGGGTATATGTCTGACCATACCCGTATCATATCTACTGATACGAGATCGCAGTTTGGTGTATCGCAATTTGACGCTCGTTCCAGACATCAAGCTTATATCACACTGCGTGAAATAAACTCGGTAAACCGACGATCAATTGGAGATCATAACCTCATACAACCATATACTGATGCAGGAGAAACCTACATTTTTTCTGTCACGCAGGAAAGAAGAAAAAAATTGTGAAAATAACAAACTTGCACATTGCTTCATTGTGATTTCAGCTCATTGACAAAGAGTTGCCCATATGAGTAAGGGTTTTTCAACATTGGCTTTCTCATAAAGGATGTTTGGGAACGAGATAATATAATTAATTCGCCCGAGATAACATAATTAATTACCGAGTCCAGAGCACTGGACCCGCGGTTGGTGCTCGGCTTTGGTGGTCTTTCATTATAAGGGGGGAAATAGGGTTAGGACAGTGTTTTCTCAATGATTTTCATGAATTTTTTTATAGTATAAAAAGTGAATACAATTGATTGAAACTTTGAGGATATTTTATACATATATTCGAGTATATACTATAAAATTTTTGAAGAATTTCCTTGAAAAACACCGAAGATATTAGCGACCCCATATTGCAGGTCACAATCAGACTCAGCATTTTGCGTACATTCTGGAAGCCGCAATTTTCATCTGAAATCGAACGAGGTTGGAATTTACTTTTAGTATATGTCTCTCTTCTATATGAATCTAAATGCTATCAAAAAAATAGAAATTCGAATTTTTTACAGGGGTCAAAACAAAAAAGCATGATTTTTTGCCATTTTTTACAACTTTATTTGCAAAAAAAAAATGTTTTAAATAATGATAATATTCCGATTTTAGGTTCATATAGAGCGCAATACTATGAAGAAAGTAACTGGCAATTTTCAAAACGATTGGTTGAAAATTTTTCAAACTAGCGTGTACGCAAGTTCAATAAAAGTCGTTTTCAGAAAATCGCGTTTGAAAAAATGCGTGACCGCTCGGTTATACACGTGGCGCGCTCGGGGCCCGAAGGAGAGCTACTCACTTTAATGGCTTATAATAATAGAACGAGTTGGAATTTTCATTAAAAATTTTGGGAACATATTTTTCAATAGTTTTACTAACAATTTATGAAATAAAAAAAAAACGATTTTTTGAACCGTCTAACCCTATTTACTCCCTTAAGCAGTATTCTGGCCGTGGGAAATACTGGGCTACGTGTCATCCCTTAGCCTTGCATCTGATGTTGGTGTAGCTAAATTTCTAATAATAATTTAACTGCAACCCTGTATAATATAGCCGCCTGCATCGATCAGGTTTTTCGCAGTTTCCATATGCCCTCGTGCAAATGCGATACATTGGGGGGAAGGGGGTTTCGCGAAGAATAGAATAAAAGTGAGAACAAAGGGGGAGGGATTTCAAACCTGACAGCATATGTCAAGAATAGGTAAAACAGATTTTTCATTGGCTCCTAGCAATAATTTCCCTATTATATTCGAAAAATGTATAAGTACCACTACTCGGGATAGTTTATACAGTACAACCCCGATTATCTGGCGTCGGTTTATCCGTGTTTCCCGTTTGATTTACGTTGAACGTTACAAACTGGGTTGTAATCTGCATAGATTAAGTTCGTCATCTACGATCTGGAATAATCACACTCAGAAAAATGTATGGTCGATTTTATTATGCAATATATTTCCCTGAGGAGAAAAACATGTTTAATTTCTTACTCCAACAGTAAATATGCTACGAGTAAATAAATAACGGTACGAATAACCATTTATACAGTAGAACTGACTATATTTTTCATTTGGCACATATGAATTCTTCTCAATGAACATTTAACTCAATACCGAACCCGACATCGACACTGCCAATTAAAACGAAGGATCTCCAACGCTAATTTGCAGTTCGATATATTTCGTGCCGTGTCGTCGTTTTCAAAGAGGGAATGTAACGTCATATAAAGAATGTCGTGTTTGAAACGGAAACGTTCCGAAAGACAGTCGGCATATTGTAAAAATAATAGCCAATCAGAATGACGGAAGGAAACTACCCTTAATCATGTCTTTTTTTAATATAGGATATCAACAAAATTGATTATTCGCATGCCAACGAAAGCCGTTAAAATAATCGTCTCATGAAATGCATAAAGGATAAACTTTGAACAGCCCAATAAAGCCCAACATGCCTGCATACCCGTCAAAGTTTTTATGGTGGACCAGGAATTTTAAATATCATAAAACGTTCGTTAGCCATAGGTACGCCGTTTACAACAAAGTTTAAACGACTTTCCGCATCACCAGATTCCAAAAGAAAGTAAAAAAAAAAACTGAGATAGCAACATATAAGTCTAACAAAATTAATATACGTAATTAGTGTTTCAAACGGCTAGAAAACTATTTTCATCACCTGAATGAACAATAAATAAATAAATTCCTCTCGAGTTGAGTCTCTCACAAACACTTTTGCTATAGTGTATTCGTTCATAGACGATGAATTTTGGAAAAAACGAAATAAAACTAAAAATCCGCAGTGCATTCCAGCACTCACAGTCTTTGATGCTCGTGTGTTGATTCTCGGACGCGGATGTACTGTCACTAGGGTCTATTTCGATCTGGTCGAAAAAGCGAATAATTTAAATTGCATTTTCGTGAGAGATTTTAACAGAATTTCTACCAAGAGTCAAAGCCCGCCAAATAACATAATCCCGCGCTTTAAAATATACTTTTGGCAAAGAGCTTACTTCGGTAAGTCGTTGGAAAGTCAATGCCAATGTAATTGGATGACGGTCGAGTTTGTATAGCCGTGCGGTGATTCACAGAGAGACTAGTAGAGAAATTTACGATTACATCGTGGCAATGGCGGTACAAACTAAACTAAAATTCATAACGAACTAGCGTGATGCGCTTTTCAGTATATTCGGTGATTTGCACGCATCTAATGAACCAAAGTTTTCCTGCGGCATTTTGACTCATTCCTATTGCAAGTTGGTAGTTTGTACAATCATATACACACGCGCGCCATTGCTACATTTCAAGGGTAGATATACCGCATTACATGTCAACTATACTGACAAAGGTGCATGTATGAGTTTACATGTAAGTGTAAATACGATGTGTCCGCTATTCCGAGATTCCGTACTAATTCAATTGGACAAAATAAATCTACCCTCACCGGGTTTCGTCGGCCCCAGGCAGCGCCGGACTAAAATTATGAAACAAATGGCAGTTCTCGCGGGTTCGCCCGACGGGATGGAATCCCGTTTGTGCAATTAGCATAGTTACCACTTTATGTGTGTACGTACTTGTCGCTTCTACAAGCGTGAATATGTACATATGACAATATGTGCAACGGGATTTCTATCATTTATATGTAATATTAGGGCGATTTTTTTTTCGACTATTTTTTTTTCTCAGTCCCCACCTGAAATTTTGTTGGATATATCGAAAAACAAATTCTCTGGAAGTTACAGCCCTTAATATTAGTTCTAAGTACTTTACCTTAGCGTGAAAAGATTTTCCATCTAAAATACACGTAAATCGAATTTTTTTTTTTTCAAAATTCTATAACTCAGCCGCATTTTATGCTATCATATTGTTCTTGGTTTCGATTTACTCAGAATAAAACAATCTAGAAAAGTGCCTATTGCGGCGAAAGTGTCAATTGTACTGGTGAGTTGGTACGGGTCACTGAAGTTGATTTTTACCCAAAATTCTCGTTTTTTTTGCTGTTATCTCCGAAACAATTAAGTTTACGAAAAAAATGTAAATGAACAATTTGTTAGAAATTTAATTTCCTTCCAAAAAGGTCCTATCGACCCAATTGCTTAGATTAATATTTCTTGAGATATTAAACTTTAACTTATGAGTACTATACAATTTTTACGGTTCATATTACCGGATAAATTCTATACTACTCATAAGTTAAAGTTCAATATCGCAAGAAATATTAATCTAAGCAATTGGGTCGATAGGACCTTTTTTGTAGGAAATTAAATTTCCAACAAATTTTTCATTTACATTTTTTTCGTAAAGTCAATTGTTTCGGAGATAACAGCAAAAAAAACCAGAATTTTGGGTAAAAATCAACTTCAGTGACCCGTACCAACTCACCAGTACAATTTACACTTTCGCCGCAATAGGCACTTTTCTAGATTGTTTTATTCTGAGTAAATCGAAATCAAGAACAATATGATAGCATAAAATGCGGCTGAGTTATAGAATTTTGAAAAAAAAAAGAAATTCGATTTACGTGTATTTTTAGATGGAAAATCTTTTCACTCTAAGGGAAAGTACTTAGAATTAATATTAAGGGCTGTAACTTTCAGGGAATTTGTTTTTCGACATATCCAACAAAATTTCAAGTGGGGACTGAGAAAAAAAATACTCAAAAAAAAATCGCCCTAATGTAATATGTAACTAAACTAAATATGTAACTGTACGTGAGATAGTTATATGGCACACGGTCGTATCCCGCCGCAAGACTTTTCCCAATCGTTATTTATCGTATCACATGGTCAACATTCGATATTTTTCCCACGTTATCTCAGCGAACCACAACCCTCGTATATTTGAAACTCCACCGGGCCGTATATGATCCCATCAAGAATTTCCGCTTGTCGGGATTCCTCGCTACAGGACTGTTTATTATATTCGACAATACATATGTCTATATATTACCCATTGCATCAGTCACTTTACCTTCCACTGCGCGATGCTTATACTCAATTTTTTATTTCGCTGTATCCACATCCACTCTTCCTCGAAATATCTTTCGTCCGCGTCTTCCGAGTCTTCGTTCCATCTTCTCTCATGTTTATGCCCTTTTTATCGTGCTCACGCTGTGTCAGCCTGAGATATTTTTTTCTGTCGTTGAGGATTCAGCACGCGTTTCTCAGATTCCTTTCATATAGCTACCCGTTTTCGCGCTCATATTCATCAGGCTGTAACGTTCGAAGGAATGAATAAAAAAAAAAATATTACCACGTCCTTTTTATATTCTTTGTCACTGTCTTCTCTCTTATCTCTCGTAATATACGACCTTTTTTCCTTCCTCGAAACCCGCGCATTTTCCTCGACCATTTTCTTTTGCGCACTCTGGAAGGATCTTTTTTTTTTCTTGCCTCGCTCACGTATTTTTGTAGCCAGGCTGTTGCATACAAAACCGTACACGCAGAGTATATAATTACACATCGTATAATGTATCGAAACAATGGGGGAAAAAAACATGGAGAAGGTACCCTCGAATGTATCGATAGGCCGTAAAATTTTATAACCATGACAAAAAGCTCAACGGTATGGACCGACGAGAATTCGTTCCCGTTACCCATATGCCGCTCGGCTGACCAAATACGTGTAACTACTACTTTACTGGCATCGCAGTAGAATAAGCCAGTACGTATTAAGCACAAACGTGAATGAGCATAATGCGAGTCAGTTCATCAATTCAGCGTAATATAGCTCATTGCGATTCCGCGAAACACTCATCAGCAATACATTTTATGATTGACATGGATTATTAGCGTTTTATCGTTGGACACAGACGGGAGAAAAACACTTCCGTATTTACAGGATGCTTACTATACTATCGGCGTTTTATCGCGACTTTACGCAAATAAAATTTTCCATGCGCCCTACCAAAAAGCTCATCTTACATTAAATCGAATCCACTTCGTCGGAAAGAAAGCTCTTCTCATCTCAGCCCGCGTGCAAACATTTTTTAGGGGCACCCAACTTCCGATCTAATACCGCGATCGAAATTTTTCATGGATTCCCCAAAACAGCTGTCCTTGTCTAGCAGATTGCGCCATTGTAACATGTGTGGCGGTGATGACATTCCAGTAAACGTTCCTTACAAAATTTAGATTTTATAAAGTTTAGGAATATCATAAAAACAACCGTGATTTATTTAATTGCCGCAAATTCGGATTCATTGGGCTTATTTTTCTGTCATAAATAGAGTAGCATTAAAGGATGAGTTCTATTAAATTTGTCGCGAATGAGCTTTTATTGAATTTTCAACTTTATTGAATTTTTCGTTTTTTTTTGTGTATGGAAATTTTATGTTTGCTGTAACATTCGTAAATTTACAACAATCGAAGTGGCATTTGCTATAAAAAAGAGAATAAGGAAGAACTATCTTGGGTGTTCAGAAACGAATTGGTAAAAAGCTTCAATATCGTATGAAATGTTGAATATATGAAACTGTGTATTTACATTCTGTGTTAAAGTTTCGTATACATTTTTGCACGTTGTTTGCTTTAACATTTGTAAATTTACAACCATCGAGGCGGCATTTGCTATGAAAAAAAAAGTAAGGAAGAACCATCTTGGATGTGGAGATTGAAACGAATTGGTAAAAAGCTTCAATATCGTATAAAATTTTTAATGTATGAAATTGTGTATTTACATTTTGTGTTAAAGTTCCGTATAAATTTTTGCACGTTGTTTGCTTCAACATTCGTAAATTTGCAACCATCGAGGCGGCATTTACTATAAAAAAAGTGTAAGGAAGAACCATCTTGGGTGTTGAGAAACGAATTGGTAAAAAGCTTCGATATCGTATAAAATTTTGAATGTATAAAACTGTGTATTTACATTTTGTGTTAAAGTTTCGTATAAGTTTTTGCACGTTGTTTGCTTCAACATTCGTAAATTTACAACCATCGAGGCGGCATTTACTATAAAAAAAGTGTAAGGAAGAACCATTTTGGGTGTTGAGAAACGAATTGGTAAAAAGCTTCAATATCGTATAAAATTTTAAATGTATGAAACTGTGTATTTACATTTTGTGTTAAAGTTTCGTATAAATTTTTGCACGTTGTTTGCTTTAACATTCGTAAATTTACAACCATCGAGGCGGCATTTGCTATAAAAAAGGAGCAAGGAAGAACCATCTTGGGTGTTGAGATTGAAACGAATTGGTAAAAAGCTTCAATATCGTATAAAATTTTGAATGTATGAAACTGTGTATTTACATTTTGTGTTAAAGTTTCGTATAAATTTTTGCACGTTGTTTGCTTTAACATTCGTAAATTTACAACCATCGAGGCGGCATTTACTATAAAAAAAAGTGTAAGGAAGAACCATCTTTTTTAATTTTTAATTTTTAATGTATGAAACTGCATTTACATTCTGTGTTAAAGTTTCGTATAAATTCTCGCACGATTTTGTTCTATATTTTTCAAGAGACCTTTTCGTCTTACACAAGTTTCCGTCGTGTCGCTATGTGACGATTCGTCGTATGCATAAGGCTCGACACGTCAATCGGCGTGCACGTTTCGAGAGGGAACTCAAGTGTAGAGAGCTTTCGTGGCAGTGCGAATATCGTCTCGTAGACATATGGAGATATCGTACAAGATTGGTTTATATCCAGTGGTGAAGGCTCTCTCAAGGTATCCATGTAGCGAAAAATTTTATTTAGGATATTGTAGATAGCAGACGTGACAGTCCTACATCATATGTGGTTATATGTACAATATATAACCATATATATATATATATAATGCGGATGAACAGCAGATGTAGAATGTGATAAACGCGAATATGGAGTAGTTTCGCGTCTAGTTCATCCGACAGGTAATGGGAGAGCCGAGTTGGCATTTTCGCCAGAAAAAAAAAAAAGAGAAAAAATGCTACCCCAGCGTCTTGGTGATATTGCGTCGAATGCAAACGTTACCGAACGGTTTTTGCATCGTAATAGGCTATATTATGCTGTATTTCGGTGTAACAACGTTCGTGAAACGTGTGTGGTTTTATTTATACAGATATTCCTGGTGACGGTTTTTTGTTGTTGTTGTTGTTGTTGTTACTGCGAATATGCATCGCACGTACGCAATACCGAATGAAAGTTTTCTTCGTTCGTATTCCGCGTCAGTTCTCGTCCGTCGGGTTGCAAAAGAGCCCGAAGCTCTCAGGTTAGAACTGGTTCTTTTTTTTTTTTTTTACGATTCCCGTGCATGTCTGCTGATATCGCGAAAATACACACGTTTCTACGCTTGCACTACGAACAGTTACACTTCGAATAACAGGAATTCACGGAATGTTCGCGTTTGAAACGGATTTTTAAATAAAGAAAAAAAACAAGGATAACGAAGTGGATTTATTTGCTTTGAGAAAAGTTTATTCGAATTGACCGAAATTGAGTTCACTTAATGATTGTGTAGATTCAGTCGCTCACCACTCATGAGAAATAAGTCTTTCGTTCAATATTAAGGGGGGAATTAGGGTTAGGACCGCGTTTTCTCAATGATTTTCATAAATTTTTTTATAGTATAAAAAATGAATATAATTTATTGAAACTTTGAGAATATTTTATACATATATTTAAGTATATACTATACAATTTTTGAAGAATTTCCTTGAAAAACACCGAAGATATTAGGGACCCCATATTGCAGGTCACAATCAGACTCAGCATTTTACGTACATTCTGGAAGCCGCAATTTTCATCTGAAATCAAACGAGGTTGGAATTTACTTTTATTATATGTCTCTCTTCTATATGAACCTCAATGCTATCAAAAAATAGAAAATTGAATTTTTTACAGGGGTCAAAACAAAAAAGCATGATTTTTTGCCATTTTTTACAACTTTATTTGCAAAAAAAAAAATTATTTTTAATAATGATAATATTCCGATTTTAGGTTAATATACAGCGCAATACTATGAAGAAAGTGACTGCCAATTTTCAAAACGATTGGTCGAAAATTTTCCAAACTAGCGTGTACGCAAGTTCAAAAAAAGTCGTTTTCAGAAAAACGCGTTTGAAAAAATAGTACCAAGAAATACAAAGTCAAGGCAGTCATAAATTTTCTTCGGTGTATTTCAAGGAAATTTTTCAAAAATTTTATAGTATATATTTAAATATATGTATAAAATATTCTCGAAGTTTCAATAAATTATATTCATTTTTTATACTATAAAAAAATTCATGAAAATCATTGAGAAAACGCTGTCCTAACCCTATTTCCTCCCTTAATGGCTTTTAACAATAGAACGAGTCCGAATTTTCATTAAAAATTTTGAGAACATATTTTTCAATAGTTTTACTAACAATTTATGAAATTAAAAAAAAATCGATTTTTTTAACCATCTAACCCTATTTCCCCCCTTAAACTATAAACATCACTTAACAACATGAATGTCGCCGGTAATAAAAATTTACAAAAATGTGGGGCAGTTTATTCGAAGGGTGTGTAACTCAGGATGGAATGTAATTCGATTTGTCGGAGCACATCAACGTGTGATCGGATACCAAATTTGATTGCTAATGAAATTCCTCGATGATTCTCGTGGTGAGATTCAAATGGTACGTAAAATGAAACTAGTTAATTTTATAGGTACTTCATCGGCAAGAGGTCGTCGGAAAATAAGGAAATCTTCTCTCTCTTTCTCTTTCTCTCCTTGTCTACCCATCTGTCTATCTCTATCTCTCTTTCTCCCTGACGGAAATTGTTCGTCTGGACAATGTACAACGCGCGGAAAGTTTTACCCCGGAGGCTTCGGGCTCGGTGAGTTATTCTGCGGCTCACATTAATCTCCGCTCCCCACGATTGGCTGTCAGTGGCACTGCTCGCCGGATAATCGCGGCAGTCTCGTCCCTTTTTTTTTTTCTCTTCTCTACTCTTCTCTACTCTTCTTCGGCAGCTCACGCCCTCTCTCTCTCTCTCTCTCTCTCTCTCATCTCTCTACCCCTCTCTCTCTTTCCCAGCGATCCTCTTCACTCCGTCGAATATGAGAATTCACGGGATTTGGTATCCTATAGTGCGGGAAATTGGATGTGTCCGGTGTATGAGCAGGCAGACGGGGCCGAAAGAGCGAGGGCGCTGTGGCAAGAGAATTTTTAAATAATCGATTCAGCACCATGCCGTAGAGAGACTTAGCGATAGAGAGAGAGAGAGAGAGAGAGGAAGAAAGAGAGAGAGAGAAAGAGAGTGATAGCACACGCGACGTACTAGTCTATCAGAGCTTTTATGCTCTTCAATCTAACGTCAATTTCATACCGTGTTTATGAACGTTATAAAAATTCTTTAAGTCAAACATTTTATTACACAGGAGATCGATAAGTATGTATACACAGAAAATAGCCTACACCTATGGCTAATACGCTGAGGAAAATACTGCAACAGCAGATACGAGGTCTGTTCAAAAAGTATCGCGAATTTTGAATTTCCGCGGGCTACGTATATTCGATTTTCGATTTTTTTGTGGCGTTAGGTTGTCACTCATGTCCCTCACTTATGCTGAACAAATCGGCCATTTTGAATGTTTAGTTAATTGTTGACAGCTGTTTTGGTTAGACGTGTTTTGGCTTGTCTTCGATTTTTGCCTATTCGAAAAAAGCAGCTTCCATTGCAATGATTGAGCTTTGGTTTCCACGTCATAACCATAAACCCATGATTCGTCACCAGTTATGACCCTCTGGAGCAAATTTGGGGCATCGCGGACCGAGTCCAACAGATCCTTAGCAATGTTAACGCGACACTGTTTTTGTTCAAAATTGAGCAATTTTGGCACGAATTTCGCGGCGACCCGTCTCATGCCCAAATCATTGGTAAAAATCGAATAGCACGAGCCAATCGATATGTTTAGTTCCTCAGCAACTTCTCCAACGGTGATTCGACGATTGGCCAATATTATTTTCTTCGCTTCATCAATGTTTTCGCCTGTTGTTGATGTGCTCGGATGTCCGGAACGCATTTCGTTGTTCGCATCTTCTCGGCCCTCTGAGAACATTTTGTACCACCGATAAACGTTGCTTTGGTCCAAGGTAGCTTCACCGTATGCCACGGTCAACATTCGAAATGTGTCCGCGCACTTAATTTTGTTTTTCACACAAAATTTGATACAGATTCTTTGATCCATTTTTTGGAATAGGCAAAAATCGAAGACAAGCCAAAACACGTCTAATCAAAACAACTGTCAACAATTAACTAAACATTCAAAATGACCGATTTTTTCAGCATTAGTGAGGAACATGAGTATCAACCTAAGGCCACAAAAAAATCGAAAATCGAATATATGTAGCCCGCGGAAATTCAAAATTCGCGATACTTTTTGAACAGACCTCGTGCACGGGATATTTTTGAAACAATATTGCTTAAAATAAAATTTTATCGGATTAAACAAAAGGTTTCTTTCATTGAATACCATGTCTTAGGGGCAAGTTGCCCCTTTGAGCAATTTGTCAGACAAATCAATTTCATTTCACTCAAAAACATTTTTTCAATGGGATTAATATACCTGTTAATTATCGGTTATGGAAATTCCGTGATATGAATTATCGCATATATTTACGTGAAAAGTCGAAGGGTTGAACCTGCCGTCAAAACCGGTCCTGCATGTACGTAACATGCACCGAGGGTTTTGTATCATCCCCCCAAGTAAAGTTGTTTACCGTTGACAGTGTTAGGTACTATAGTTATTTTCATTACATTTCACAAAAAATAATGACAATTTCGCCATTGCTATATTTTTCCTCTGATCTTACCACATGCCTTCACATGTTAGAATTATTTCAGATCTTTCGATGCAGTAGTTTCGAAATTAATGAAGGGTTGGACGGCGTACTAAAAAATGTAAGATTTCGATGGAACTTATTGGAAATATCTATCGTGAAGAGTTTTTTTTTCAATCCTTGAAGTAAAACTCTTTAAACGATATCTCAGAAAATATTTTTTTGTCAAAAATAACCCTCCGACCCTCTTCGGAACATATCACTCTCTAATTCCATCGAAATCCAAACTAAACTTTTATTTCTAGACCCTTAACGAATAAATTCTATTGATTTTTGTAGGAGAGTCTTAATAAAGCACCGAATGTCTTACCGAGTCTATTAATAATTATTAGCCGTTAAGTGTCTTGAACGGTTACCTATCATTTATTCGTTATTTTTAACCCCTTCAAACTTCGGAGATAAATTCCGCTGCGTTATAGGGATTAATTTGAAACTGATAATATACACACATGTTCGTGCGATAATTCTAATAATGAAATATATGAAGCTTGGATATTCTTAAATATCCGAATTAATTTTATTAGTGATTAATCTCTATCGGAGAAGTAATTACTCGGTGCCGAACTCACCCTATCCCAGTCGCCTACCTACATAATTCACAAATCTGAAACTCGACGAAAACTGACTAGTCACCGTTCCCGATTATATAAAGGTCTGATCAACTACGTTCAACCCACTCTATAAATAGCTTTTATCTGATCAGAATAAGCAGATCATTCGAGTTTAATAATAAACGCTATATGGAAACTCTTACGCGAAATGCGAGTCCCTGACTAAAATATATCTTGTCACGATGAGTCGTAACAACACGCAACGCACATTGGTACTGAATGACTGTTCTGAATTTCATTTTTTCAAAAATAATTTCAATTTATTATCTTTCATAGAAATAACGAAATTTGAAAAAAATTGGATTTCTCAAAGCCTGATAATAAAATATCAGAGATTTTCTTGCACTTCTTAAATTGAAACATACGACGTCATGAAAGGTCACTTTTGATTTTGTTAATTATAATAAGTAATTTTTTACATCAAATACATTTATAATCGATTGCACTTCTGATTTTTTTTTTTTACGAAAACGTACATTCAGTAGGAATATTTTTTGAGACCTTCTTTCGGATACGCGGTCTTTTCGTTTGAAAGATACGATTGTGCTATTCATTTTATTTTACGGACATTGCTTAAGGGAGGAAATAGGGTTAGGACAGCGTTTTCACAATGATTTTCATGAATTTTTTTATAGTATAAAAAATGAATATAATTTATTGAAACTTTGAGAATATTTTATACATATATTTAAGTATACACTATAAAATTTTTGAAGAATTTCCTTGAAAAACACCGAAGATATTAGCGACCCCATATTGCAGGTCACAATCAGACTCAGCATATTCCGTACATTCTGGAAGCCGCAATTTTCATCTGAAATCAAACGAGGTTGGAATTTACTTTTATTATATGTCTCTCTTCTATATGAACCTAAATGCTATCAAAAAAATAGAAAATTGAATTTTTTACAGGGGTTAAAACAAAAAAGCATGATTTTTTGCCATTTTTTACAACTTTATTTGCGAAAAAAAAATTATTTTTAATAATGATAATATTCCAATTTTAGGTTCATATAGAGCGCAATACTATGAAGAAAGTAACTGCCAATTTTCAAAACGATTGGTTGAAAACTTTTCAAACTAGCGTGTACGTAAGGTAAAAAAAAGTCGTTTTCAGAAAAACGCGTTTGAAAAAATAAGCCCAAGAAAAACAAAGTCAAGGCAGTCATAAATTTCATTCGGTGTTTTTCAAGGAAATTCTTCAAAAATTTCATAGTATATACTTAAATATATGTATAAAATATTCTCAAAGTTTCAATAAATTATATTCATTTTTTATACTATACAAAAATTCATGAAAATCATTGAGAAAACGCTGTCCTAACCCTATTTCCCCCTCAATGACTTATAACAATAGAACGAGTCGGCATTTTCATTTAAAATTTTGAGAACATATTTTTCAATAGTTTTACTAACAATTTATGAAATTAAAAAAAATCGATTTTTGGAACCGTCTAACCCTATCTCCCCCCTTAAACGCGACACCAATGAAGTCATTAATACCCTCGTGTTGTCGTCGTCGTTTGACGTAATATGTTGGGGAGGGGGCGAAAACGGATGGTGGACCAATCATTACGCGGACGGTGTCCACGAGCGTACGTTTATTCCTAGATTGGTACAGGGGGTAGCTATGCTATATACTAAACGTGATGGAAATCGGTTTTGCGTTAACGCGGAGCTTTTGGTTTACGAGAGATCGTATGCGAGAGGAAAAAGCGGAAGGTTGGTGTATGCACGTGGAGTATGCACGAGCGGTTCGAGGTCACGTGTGAATTTTTGATATTCCACGAGCACGTACTGCTCGGCCAATGGCTTTAACCATATAATATGTGTATATCGGTATAGATGGTATGTTCACATGCACACACAAACTTGGATGCTGTGTGGACAAAAGCTATAAATCCGTATTATTTACAACCGCTTATTCGGGCATGATTTTTCTTATTTTTCACGGCAATTCGCAAAACATTGAAATCATATACATGTCTTGATTTTACTTGTACCGCGATTTGGCATTAAAAATTGTGGTACACGATTGTTTGCCTTTATCGTAGCTCTGTTCGATTTTGTTCAATATTTCGGCGGCGAAAGTTTGGTAAACGCAAAAAAGAAGAAGAATCCGTGAAGCATGGACATACTTTACGAGGATCGTGTATGCCGTTACTCTGTGTCAAGACATTTACCTTTGGTACTATTGGTATAGGTACTACATTCATAAAATTTCAATTTCAAAACTCACAATTTGGGCATCGCCAGTAATTTATTTCGGGAAGTAAAAAACAAGTAAAATTACAGGGACTCTGTCATTCATTTGACTTCTTTGTAACGTGAAACGTAATATTTATCCAACTGCGGATGAGCCGATTCTCTGTTTGACTCGAATCGATGATGCACTTGATACCGGATGAAACGTGATTTCTTTTCCGTTCTGAAATTCGCTCGATTGCAGGTTCATCATTTATTCTTGCACGGTCATACATATATATAAGCAAGGGTAAAAAAAATCACGGTTTTGTGATAGAACATCGCACAACTCTCGTCGATCCATGCCAATCGTTCATGGGAATCTTTGAGAGGGAATCTTCGAAAGAACGGAAAGCACGGAACGTACAGTGTCAGATTGCTATATTGGCGATTTTACGAGATCGTTTCGTGACGGACGAGAAAAGCGAAGGGGATGATGACGACGACGACGTGGACGAGAGGCAAACACACAGAGAGGATTTCCAGAGCTTCCCACTCTTTTTTTATTCGTTCCGCTTTTGTTTCTTCGTCATGTTCGTCGTCGGACATTCTGTGCAGACGTGCTTTCGAGGATTTTCACAAGTCGACACCGAAACAGTTGAGCAAACCCGCACAAATAGTATTCACATATATATATTAGGGTGGGTCAAATAAAATGACTAATTTTTTTTTCCTCGATATAATGAAAAATGTATTGTTTGGCATCTCAGAAAAACCCTCTGCAAGTATGAGCCCTTCATATTTAAATTAAGAGGTCCCTCATCGCGAATTTTCATTTTCCATTTAAATAACATGGAAACTTTTTTTTTTTAACATTGGAATTTTATTAGACTTAAACCATTGATGTTAGGAGAGTCTTTTAGCACATTTTAGTAGAACATTTGATGCTCTACAAAAAAGCTATCTTGTGTCTAATCGATAAAAGTAACCGTACAAAAAATAATCGGTGATAATTAGCTCTGGATTCTACTTATCTCGTTTATTAGTACATAAATTTCAAATTTTAAAAAATTTTCGCTATCAATATGAATAAATATACTACTAATATATATTACTAATATACTAATATACTACTAATATATTACTAATTGTTTTCAAACAAATATGAGAGAATCCAGACCTAATTATCACCGATTATTTTTTGTACTTTTACTTTTATCGATTAGACACAAGAGAGCTTTTCTGTAGAGCATCAAATGTTCCACAAAAATGTGCTAAAAAACTCTCGTAACATGAACGGTTTAAGTCTAATAAAATTCCAAAGTAAAAAAAAATGTTTCCATGTTATCTAATCGGGAAATGAAAATTCGCGATGAGGGACCTCTTAATTTAAATAAGAAGGGCTCATACTCGCAGAGGGTTTTTTTTTGAGATGCCAAACAATACATTTTTCATTATATCGAGAAAAAAAAATAGTCATTTTATTTGACCCACCCTAATATATATATATATATAGATTTTTACATTGTGGGGACGATGCGTTTTTCGAGAAAAACACAATTTCTTACATTATTATTTTTTTATTCGTGACATCTATGGTACAGACTAAAGTACAAGAATTAAGGTACAAATAAGATCCGAGTAAAAGCCCTTGTAAAATAAGATGGTGGACAAGCTCGATATAGTAAAATATAATGTTATATATTGTATAATGTTATAACATTGAACAATAGACAATGCGGACATTGAACAATAGAAACCTCCATTCATTAATGGAAGACCTAGTAATTGTAACGATCGAATACGAGATTTACCACCCCTGTACAAGGGTCTCCCGATTTGAAAAGAATCAATGTACTTGGACAGCGTTATCTAAAGTTTTCGTTTTTCTGAGACCCTTGGAAAGCACCCCTCCTCCCCCCAAATCTTCCGTCGAAGATGTCAGCTTTGCGCCACTATTTGGGTTGGGTGTTGCGATTTGCCTATGGGCAAATGGTGAAGGTGAAGCCTCAAATGTGTAATTCACTGAATTCTCATATAGGGCTGAAGAGCCATGAAACGAGAGTGAGTCAGAGTGAAGCGGAGAAGGAAGGGTGAAGAAAGACGTAAAGCATAAGTGTCTTGTTTGTATTAGAACGTATATAAACGCGTTATAACATGGTGAACGGGCCTACGAAGTCTAAGTTGTGTTTGTTAGCAGCTCGGGCGATTCTTTTGATTTATGTCTTCGAGGCGAAACGACCGGCTGCGGCGAAACCCGCCTATGAACTCCACGGCTGCGGCGGTTCTCTCGGTTTTATATCCCTCCTTTCGTGTCAACACGCGCGCCTCCGCCACACACCGATAACGAACGAGAGGAAGAGAGATGCGAGAAAGAGTGCTTGGGAGGAACGATAGTGTGTACTGGTGTGTGAGTGGAAAAAGAGAGCGAGAGGTATACAGCGTGAGGTTGATATGCAAAGTCCGATAAGTCGTTACGTAGCGACACGTTTCTATAAAGTTATTAAATTTATCGCAGGCACTGATCGCCCGTTCCCGTCCACCCTTTATATGTATATATCTATCTACATATTGCCTCTGTCATTTTTCAACACTTTGCTCACTCTTACTCACGCTTTTCTTAACTCTAATAGAAGTGGTTGCGCTGGAAAGGACGCGATCGCGAAACCACCCCTCTCGCACTATATATGAAAGGACAACACTGCTTCGTTATACCGCGTGATGGTAATTTCTTTTAATTATTTTTTCTTTACTCGCGGCTACTGTAATACAGTGTCGGAACAAGTCGCGTTATACGACGAAAAAAGGGGAGTAGAAGCGAATAGAAAATTCTTGATCGTTGTCATAACGGTTCTGTCACGCCCGTATGGATGTTAATTCGTTCTGTTCGTAAATATACGTTTTAATTAAGGGAGGAAATAGGGTTAGGACAGCGGTTTATCAATGATTTTCATGAATTTTTTTATAGTATAAAAAATGAATATAATTCATTGAAACTTTGAGAATATTTTATAGATATATTTAAGTATAAACTATAAAATTTTTTAAGAATTTTCTTGAAAAACACCGGGGATATTAGCGACCCCATATTGCAGGTCACAATTAGACTCAGCATTTTCCGTACATTCTGGAAGCTGCAATTTTCATCTGAAATCAAACGAGGTTGGAATTTACTTTTATTATATGTCTCTCTTCTATATGAACCTAAATGGACAGCCACAGCGTCATATAACTAATGTAGAGGTTAGGGGGTATACTCATTGTCCAAGAAAACGGGTTTCTTTCTCACTCCACTCCCACTCATTCTCTCTCTCTCGCTCATCTCTGTAACCGCTCTTCTAGCAAACCGTTTCGCTTATAGCACATGTATCAGAAAAACTGCAGACATCTATCAGTCTATGAATAGGAAATGATTATAAAATATTTCACGACAAAATGACCATTAATAAGACATGCAAAAAAAATATTATATGAACTACAAATTTTATCGAATTATTTAAAATAACATGGAACAATGATGCTATATTAAGGAAGGAAATAGGGTTAGGACAGCGTTTTCTCAATGATTTTCATGAATTTTTTTATAGTATAAAAAATGAATATAATTCATTGAAACTTTGAGAATATTTTATACATATATTCAAGTATATACTAAAAATTGGTAGATAAAATTGGTAGATACTATATACTATATACTATAACATTTAAGTATATACTATAAAATAAAAAAGACTCAGCATTTTGCGTACATTCTGGAAGCCGCAATTTTCATCTGAAATCAAACCAGGTTCGAATTTACTTTCATTATACGTCTCTCTTCTATATGAACCTAAATGCTATCAAAAAAATAGAAAATTGAATTTTTTACAGGGATCAAAACAAAAAAGCATGATTTTTTGCAATTTTTTACAACTTTATTTGCAAAAAAAAAATTGTTTTAAATAATGATAATATTCCGATTTTAGGTTCATATAGAGCGCAATACTATGGAGAAAGTAGCTGCCAATTTTCAAAACGATTGGTTCAAAACTTTTCAAACTAGCGTGTACGCAAGTTAAAAAAAAGTCGTTTTCAGGAAAACGCGTTTGAAACACGTAGCGCGCTCGGGGCCTGAAGAAGAGCTACACACTTTAATGGCTTATAACAATAGAACGAGTCCGAATTTTCATTTAAAATTTTCGGAACATATTTTTCAATAGTTTTACTAACAATTTATGAAATAAAAAAAAATCGATTTTTCGAACCGTCTAACCCTATTTCCTCCCTTAAAAGAATCAGTATGAAACAAATTATGTATGAACTGATGAACGTATCACTTATTTTCCAGTAAAGTTATTGAGTTGCTTCGAGTGACACGCAAAAACATACATTTATATTTTCAATTTAATAATGCTTGGTGCATTTTATTTATCTAAAAATACTGCGAAGCAAATAAATGTGATTTGACTGAAATAAAAATCTCGATGAATATTATGCAACGTAGAATCGCAGTGCATCGGGAATTTTACATAAGCCCCGGTGGGGGTGGGACCTCGAAACTCAAAATTGCTTCATTTCCTACACATTCGATATCGTTTGTTCGCGATTTCACGACGTTGCTGGTATATACGGTGAAAAGGGATTATTTACTCTCAGCGTTGGGTAGACGTTTTTCTCAACTGTCGCCCCGCGCTGCTGCATATAAACATTTATTTCGATAACACACTGGCGTCGCTCCAATTTTTCTTAGCTTCCGTGTGTATGTATCTGACTGCGCTTTTCTCCGTCTGAGCTACAACTATGTATGCCATTTCCGATATTCTTTCCACGTGTCTGACTATACCTCCTCGACGTTCTAACCCTTACTTTTCTCCCTTTCTCCCTCGCACGAACACACACACACAAACACACCCTTTCGTACGATTTCGTACCACTGTTTGTTTTTCCGTACCTCGTGGGGGATATGGGCACTTTGTGCTTCGACGGACTCACCACTCGAATCAAAAGGGGAATCCACGCGACGAGAGAGACGTGTGTGGGCTCGAGGATTCAGACGATGGGCCGAGAATCCCCGCAGGGATCAATTTTCCTTTATTTTCTCCGCGCTGCTTACTTTCTCTCTTTTATCCATTCGTTTTATCTCACGAGCAATTCCGGAATATGAAATTTTCATCGTCGTACGTCCGTGACGCCGTCAAGGCGTTGGACATTGCCGGGGTTGATTGTAACGTTTAACATTTCAACCGAGGCTTTATTCGTTCCTCGGAAGAACCGCCGGTGAAATTGCGCATAGCGGGACGAAATTCTCGGGGATTTCGGTATTTTCATAATAAGAATACCTCGCGTGTTCATTTCCGACGGCGTACGTCCGGCGAGTCGTCACACCTCGACGCTTTGCACCCTCTGCAAAATTCTCCAAGGCGAAGATTTTGCGGTTATGTAAATATTCGAAGGCTGCAGTGTAAAGGCAAATTGCTGAGAATTATGATGACACCCCGCGGCCAAGTTGTCCGAGGGAGGGATAAAAGTGAGAGGCGAAGGGTAAATGTTGTTTAAGTCTGTATGAACGTTAATAAAAGGCAGAGAAAGAGAGAGAAAGAGAAAGAAAGAGAAAGAGTGCTTTTGAAGGGCCAGAGATGATCCTCCGCTGCTATTAAGGGGGGGTAGGGTTAAACATTTTTTTTTTTGCATTTTTTTTATTTTTTTTTTCTGAATGAACAATATGTCGAGAATATTGTGTATAAATTTTAAGTCAATCGGAGTAAAACTAACGGAGTTACAGCGTTTCAAATGACCGGCAGTGATACCTGATTTTCACGTATAAAAAACTTTAAATCGATTTTCCCGAAAACGTCATTTTTGAAGTTTGTGAACATTAGAACTCAAAATCTACTGAACCGATCCTTTTGAAAATTTAAACATTACTTCTTCACATAAATCAACAGGTAATCAGGAGGAGTTTTTTTTTTTTTTCAATTTTTTCGATTATTTAATAACAAATTAAGCGCGATTTTTTTAGCTAAAATTGCGTTTTTCACTTCCAAGTGCTGCAAAAAATAGAAAAAAAAACAAAAAAAAACTCTTCCTGATTACCTCGAGAAATACATCACCTCCAAAATGCATATCAATTTTTTTGTTTGAGATGATCCGGTAACGAGTTATAATGTTCACCGCAAAACCACTTTTTTTCAAGGCGCCTCTGGAGATTCAACGTCACCGGCTTATTTATCAATATTTTTAATTGAAAATTTTTTCTGAGATACTTCAATAGTTGTACAATAATATGTAATTCTATTTAATAAAATTATATTACTCATGTCGCCGCAAAAAAATCATAAAAATATGCTTTTTTTTCGCCTTTAAAATCCTACCCCGCCGTTAAAGTGGCGGGTCTCCTGTGATGATGTTTGTTGATTACTCTTGTCCAAGAGGAGATCCACATACCGAGAGACACCACACCAAGTCCATTTACTCTTTCAATAACCCCTGCCTATTTTTTTTGCCACTGTGCGTCCGCCAATGAGAGAATTGTAACATCAACTAGATACTCACGGAATCTTACGGCAAAGAAAATTCTATTTAAACAAGTACTTTAAATTTCCTACTATATTCGGAATATTTTGTATTATGATATATTATTTCATACTCTGACTACGATGTTTACTAATGGATTTTTTCAATTTTTCATTGCAGGTAAGCTCACTCACGTCTATTACCTCATTCGTATACGTTGCATCGGACAGCCAAGATTAATCGTCGAGCCGTTAAACGTGAGCATTTTTTTTTAATTATCACTTTAATTTTAATTTTCGCACTGTGCCAAGAGACGCAGCAGCGACTCGACGTGGAGTAATAAAAAAAAATATCTAAGAACTCCTGCCGCAGTTTTTGTATACTGTGTTGGCATAACGATCATAGTAATAAAAATTTATGTCCGGACGCGCTAATCCCTATGCGAGGGGTTGACATATAATCACATAAAATTGTGTTTCAAAACGTAAATAAAGTCAGTCATATGAAATCGAATAACATGGAGAATAAAAAATTGAAAAAAAAAAAGATCAGAATAACGGCGAGAAAAACAATCAACGGAGAAAGAGAAGGAGAGAAAGAGAAACGAAGTAATTTTATAATAGGTATATTGCGCGTCTGTAATGCGAAAAACGAGCCAGACGGGTCGAAGACACGTCGTGTCTGTTTCTCTGCTGACTGAATGAGAAATGTAGTCGAAAGCCCGAGTTAAGTAAAAAAGAATGAAAGAAAAAAAAAGGAGCTTTACTTCACAAAGTTCCGCACAATTCTCCGGTCTCGGTACTCTTGCTATTTCAACCCTCCTACGAACTCGTTGTACTCCTTCGCGGTCTCGTACGATATAGCGAAACCCGCGAGTGCCCACCCCCCTATAACGCGCATCCGCGGAATTTCTCTCCCCCGTACCCTTTGCCTCTCTGTCGTTTTCTTTCGAGTAGATGGGAGAGCAAAATCTCTCTTCGGTCTGCCACTATCGCGCAACCACTAGATCAAACTCTCCCCCCACACCCATGCCTTTTCCCTCATCCACCCACAGTTTGACTCTCGAATACTCTCTAGGAGCTCGCTTTCTCTCTCTCTTTCCGAAACTATGCGCCAACTAGCTCACCCGCCATGCGGCCGAAACTTTTGGCCTGCGGGTAATTCGGCAAATACCCGAGAGAGATACACAATGAGGTTTACTCCGATGCACGCGGAGGGCTCTGATATCCTCGCTACGCCACATCTCTGCTACTTCTTCGTCAGCCCCACTCGCCAAGTGAATTACGGAAAGTCCCCGCTTCGTCGAGTCCTTCGTAAACGTCCTGCCGGAGTGAGAGTGAGACTTTTCCTTTATTCAACCTCTCTTGAATACATATAATATATCTATGTAACACTAGGGCGATTTTTTTTTTCCACTATTTTTTTTTCTCAGTCCCCACTTGAAATTTTGTTGGATATGTCGAAAAACAAATTTCCTGAAAGTTTCAGCCCTTAATATTAATTCTAAGTACTTTCCCTTAGCGTGAAAAGATTTTCCATCTAAAATACACGCAAATCGAATTTTTTTTTTTTCAAAATTCTATAACTCAGCCGCATTTTATGCTATCATATTGTTTATGCTATCATATTGGTTTCGATTTACTCAGAATAAAACAATCTAGAAAAGTGCCTATTCCGGCGAAAGTGTAAATTGTACTGGTGAGTTGATACGGGTCACTAAAGTTGATTTTTACCCAAAATTCTCGTTTTTTTGCTGTTATCTCCGAAACAATTAACTTTACGAAAATAATGTAAATGAAAAATTTGTTGGAAATTCAATTTCCTACAAAAAAGGTCCTATCGACCCAATTGCTTAGATTAATATTTCTTGAGATATTGAACTTTATCTTATGAGTAGTATAAAATTTTTACGTAATATAAACCGTAAAAATTGTATAATACTCATAAGTTAAGGTTCAATATCCCAAGAAATATTGATCTAAGCAATTGGGTCGATAGGACCTTTTTTGTAGGAAGTTGATTTTTACCCAAAATTCTCGTTTTCTTGCTGTTATCTCCGAAACAATTAACTTTACGAAAATAATGTAAATGAAAAATTTGTTGGAAATTCAATTTCCTACAAAAAAGGTCCTATCGACCCAATTGCTTAGATTAATATTTCTTGAGATATTGAACTTTATCTTATGAGTAGTATAAAATTTTTACGTAATATAAACCGTAAAAATTGTATAATACTCATAAGTTAAGGTTCAATATCTCAAGAAATATTTATCTAAGCAATTGGGTCGATAGGACCTTTTATGTAGGAAATTAAATTTCCAACAAATTTTTCGTTAACATTTTTTTCGTAAAGTTAATTGTTTCGGAGATAACAGCAAAAAAACGAGAATTTTGAGTAAAAATCAACTTCAGTGACCCGTACCAACTCACCAGTACAATTTAAACTTTCGCCGCAATAAGCACTTTTCTAGATTGTTTCATTCTGTGTAAATCGAAACCAAGAACAATATGATAGCATAAAATGCGGCTGAGTTATAGAAATTTAACAAAAATTCGATTTACGTGTATTTTAGATAGAAAATCTTTTCACGCTAAGGGAAAGTACTTAGAATTAATATTAAGGGCTGTAACTTTCGGGCAATTTGTTCCTCGACATATCCAACAAAAGTTCAGGTGGGGACTGAGAAACAAAAATAGTCGAAAAAAAAAAAATCGCCCTAATGTAACACCTGTGTAATTGGACACGAAACAGTTCCTACCTTTGTCGTGACGTTATCTGAGCTCGTGACCTTCTCATCAAATTTCTCAATCGCGGTGAAGCAGTCGTGAAATTACTCAGGTCAAAATTATGAACAATATTAGTCGAATGAACTGTAAGTTTGTAGAATAATTGGAATCTAAGTTTCCCCCAAAAGATGTTGCGCGTCAAATCCGCGGAAATATATGACACAGCGTGGCGCTGCGAAATGTGACAACGAGGTGGCGTTGCGTGGCATTTCTTAACCGATTTTTTCTTGCCACGGTCACTCGGCCTAATGGCTTGTTTACTTCTCGGTACTTTTCATATTAAAGTTATCAAAAGTTTTGTGCGTAGATTCATTGTTATTAGTCGCGAGTCCAGTTTTCTCTCTCTCTCTCTCTCTCTCTCTCTCTCTCTCTCTCTGTGCATGTGCATGTGTGTGTGAGTGTGTGAGGTGGTAAGGACGTTAATGCATAAAATGACGTATGCACGGTAGGCCTCTCTGCAATTACTAGCGATGTTATCGATCTCCCTTTCTCTCACTCTCTCTCTCTCTCTCTCGCCCCTCGACCGCCATTCGGTCTCTAAAACCCCCCCTCCCCCCGTGAGTATATTCACGGATACGTCTGCTATCATCGAGAGCGCTGATTGAATTCACGGTTCCGTGATCTTGCCTCTCGTTAAAATTAATGACTATGGAAAATGAATGAACGTGACGCGTGTGCAAATCATCTACTATACACAGACCGCTCTGTGTATATATCCGAATAACACCGTGGACATCATGGTATTATTATCTCTCCCGGGCAATCCCCGTTTTCCACGATTTTCGATAATATAATTCGCTATTTTAATATGAAAATCTCGTACCTCGATTCATTGTCATTACTATCCATTGTTTCACGTTGCCTCCCGCAATGTTGATGTAAACTTCGTGCACGAACATGCTTTTATCATGTTCGATTATTACGAGATTTTTAGAGGAGATATTCGGTACAATGATTTGATTAGTTAACTGACTCACCGAAGACGCGTGCATTGATGGCTGAAAAAAAAAACAAAGTTTCAAATGGTTTTTCCTCCCACTCGAGGAAAGTAATTATGGTTTATAATTTCATGATTGATTAATGTTCAATATAATATAATTATTCCAATTTATTCATTACCTATTTTCATTATCGTTATAATATGACATTATTGCTTACTCATTGATGAAACTTTCTTTTCGTGATGATATTCTTTTTTCAAATTAAAAAAAAACACTGATTGCTGAAGTCAGAAAAAAAGTATACAAATAATAAATTTCCATATTGCTTCCTCATTATTTGATCTTGCTTAAAACCGTTTCCCTAAGAGAAAGCTAAACTTGGAAAACTTGCTTACAGTGGAGGAATTGTAAGAGAAAGATGAAAGAATGAGGAAGAAGTGTCCAAGTTTCTAATTAGCACGGTTTTCTTAAGGGAGGAAATAGGATTAGACGGTTCAAAAAATCGATTTTTTCTTTATTTCATAAATTGTTAGTAAAACTATTGAAAAATATGTTTCGAAAATTTTAAATGAAAATTTCGACTCGTTCTATTGTTATAAGCCATTAAGGGACGAAACAGGGTTAAGACAGCGTTTTCTCAATGATTTTCATGAATTTTTTTATAGTATAAAAAATGAATATAATTTATTGAAACTTTGACAATATTTTATACATATATTTAAGTATATACTATAAAATTTTTGAAGAATTTCCTTGAAAAACACCGAAGAAAATTTGTGACTGCCTTGACTTTGCTTTTCTTGGTATTAATTTTTCAAACACGTTTTTCTGAAAACGACTTTTTTTTAACTTGCGTACACGCTAGTTTGAAAAGTTTTCAACTAATCGTTTTGAAAATTGGCAGTTACTTTCTTCGTAGTATTGCGCTCTATATGAACCTAAAGTCGGAATATTATCATTATTTAAAACAATTTTTTTTTTGCAAATAACGTTCTAAAAAATGGCAAAAAATCATGCTTTTTTGTTTTGACCCTTGTAAAAAATTCAATTTTCTATTTTTTTGATAGCATTTAGGTTCATGCAGAAGAGAGACGTATGATAAAAGTAAATTCCAACCTCGTTTGATTTCAGATGAAAATTGCGGCTTCCAGAATGTACGCAAAATGCTGAGTCTTTTTTATTTTATAGTATATACTTAAATTTTATAGTATATACTATATAGTATAAACAAATTTTATAGTATATACCTAAATATATGTATAAAATATTCTCAAAGTTTCAATAAATTATATTAATTTTTTATACTATAAAAAAATTCATGAAAATCATTGAGAAAACGCTGTCCTAACCCTATTTCCTCCCTTAATATAGCATCATTGATCCATATTATTTTAAATAATTCGATAAAATTTGTAGTTTATATAATATTTTTTTTGCATGTCTTATCAATGATCATTTTGTCGTGAAATATTTTATAATAATTTCCTATTCATAGGCTGATAGATGTCTACAGTTTTTCTGATACACGTGCTATAAGCGAAACGGTTTGCTAGAAGAGCGGCGGTTACAGAGATGAGCGAGAGAGAGAGAGAGAGAATGGGTGGGAGTAGAGTGAGAAAAAAGCCCGTTTTCTTGGACAATCCTTATACCCCCTAACCTCTACATTAGTTATATGACGCTGTGACTGTCCACGGAGGGGTTTTGCAACGATTCTTTGCTTCCCCGATACCTGGCGCTTTGCCATTCGTTGATTTATCGCGGTCGTGTCTCCGCAATCGCAAAGACTCTCCCCTCCTCTACACCGGACTGTTTACCCCCGCACGTCAATATATAATATATATATATCCCCTGCTGAGTCCCCCGCTGGGTAAACTGGTCGATGGCGGAAAAGCGTTGCGAGGACATTTTTTTCGCCTACGACCCGCGGAGGAAACAACGGGGTGAGGTGAAATAAAAGCATCGAACGTCTATATACAGTAGAGAACAAACCAAAGGGGCCAAACCTGAGTAAGCTCGGGGCTCTTTTTCCCCTCGAAGAAAAAAATATTTGCATATACTGCCCCCCTCCCAACGCTCAGAGTCCTATGTGTCTCAAAGTTATCGAAATAAGTGAAAAACGAAACAACGAAGGAGTTTTTTGTTTTCTCTCGACGATTCGACAGGAATTGCGTATTGCAGGGAGGTTTTTTGCTTTTAAATGTGGTAGGGTATCATAGTCCCCAAACGAAACAATCCCCAAAAGACATAATCCCCAAAAAGTTACTAGATAACAGCAATCGACTGTCACGTTGACAGGCTAGTATCTGTCAAAGTGATAGATGGGGTTGCAGGCATTTTTCATCCCATGTATAGTCAATATTCGAGGATCACGTGCGTTGTCCTTTTTCCGAGTTTTCAAGTTATGTATCAGGTTTCAGGTTATGTACTAGTCAACTTTTTTTTGTGTACAGCCTAAAACCATATAGGAAAAAGAAGAAGATTTAGGTTATGTGCACCCAACAACTGTTTGAAGTGGTACGGCAACAATTGCTTATCCACGATTTTTTGTAATTTTTTGTAATTACTCCTTGAGCCAATAACTATTCGAGCGTGATACATCAATATTTGTATTTCTATTTATTCAATTTTCATTACAATATTCCATTTATGGTTCCCATTTATTTATTTATTGAAGAACCGAATTAAAATATTCTGTTTTGGCTCTTTTAGCAACAGATGCAATCGTACATATATAAACGAATATTGTAATGAAAATTGAATAAATAAAAATGCAAATATTTGCGTCTCACTCGAATATTTATTGGGTCGAAGAGTTATTACAAAAAAAATTTTTAATCGCAGTCAACCAATTATTCCACTTCAAACACTTGTTTAGTGTACGTAACCTAAATCTTCTTCTGCCTATATGGTCTTAGTCTGTACGCAAAAAAGCCATCTAGTACGATACATAACCTGAAAATTCGGAAAAGGGCAAAAGGGCCAACGCGCGTAATCCTCGAATCTTTAGTTTAAGGGATAACACCACTGTGACCCCCTGTTTCTTTTCACATTTTTCAAGAATTTTTTTTTGTGGGAAAAAAAAGAGATATTCGAAAAATTTGTTTGGGTTTTGTTCCTTGTTTATTAATGTATCAAAAAACATTTTTTTCACATTTTTCACGCCGCATGGTGGCGCTGGGGAAGCTCTCGCGTCAGGTGCTGTCATCTCTGCGGCACGCAGCAGAACTCTCTTCAACGTCGGTCTGAAAAAAAGTACCGAGTGTTTTCGTTAATAATATGATATTTTGAAGAGAAGTACATAGGATTTTTTTTTATATCTCAATAATTATAAATGTTATAGCCTTTTTTCGACGAGAAATTTTGCTCAAAAATCATTCTTTAATTTCAAAGGCTTGCCTATTTTTTTTAAAACAATATTTTTCCAAATCCCTATGTACTTCTCTTCAAAATATCATATTATTAACGAAAACACTCGGTATTTTTTTTCAGTTCGACGTTGAAGAGAGTTCTGCTGCGTGCCGCGAACCACTGCGGAGATGACAGCACCTGACGCGAGAGCTTCCCCAGCGCCACCATGCGGCGTGAAAAATGTGAAAAAAATGTTTTTTGATACATTAATAAACGAGGAACAAAACCCAAACAAATTTTTCGAATGTCTCTTTTTTTTCCCACAAAAAAAAATTCTTGAAAAATGTGAAAAAAAAACAGGGGGTCACAGTGGTGTTATCCCTTAAACGAGACGGAAAATGCCAGCATCATCTATCACATTGACAGGTACTAACCTCCATCGTGGCAGTCGATTCTGACTTTTAGTAACTTTTTGGGGATTGTAACTTTTGGGGATTATAATTTTTGAGGATTATGTCTTTTGGGGGTTGTGTCTTTTGGGGACTACGACACCCTACCTTAAAGGTATATCGTAGATGTTCTTTCATTTTCGCGTTCTTGCAAAAGACTTTGCTCGTGATGAAGGAGGCAAAAAACATCATTATATTGGGATCTGTCATGCGTGACGTGAATGTCAAAAAAAAATGACTGCCAGCGGTGGGTAGCGGTCGTGACGTTATATCTTTGTTTCACCCCTATATAGGGCTAAATATCCGGACTCGCCAAACTTCCATTTACGATCGCCTGAGGGACGCAAAAGGGCAACCAATATGATTCTAAAAGAACAAAAAAAAAATACAACTCTGGCGAATACAAAAGTACTGGTGATTGGAAAAGTTGCTTTTCCGACCGAGCGAGCATTCGATATTCATATTTCTTTTGTAGCAACTTCAACTACCTCCCTGAATTTAACGTCTAATAAAAGCGTGTTCAGGAATTAAAGAGAAAAATCGATTTTTGGAACACAATGTCAATCTACGAACCCTTGAATATTTGTTCTCCTACGAAATCTTTTGCGGAGATCTTTTTTATTCATAAAGTAACATAAATTTTTAAAGTGAAACTCGAGATAAAAGAAAAAGGGACAAAATATTGTCACTGTAATGTGTATATCTATAGATCTGTTGATATATCTATATATCGGTATGTACGAACCAAAGATTGGTATAGGAGACGATAAGTTACATACTGGCAAATCCGAGATTCGAATCGCCCAAAGGTAGACGCAAACTATATATACAGATACACACACACACACACTCACTTTGCTTTCACGAACCATTGTAAATTCCGGAGGGAATAGAGCTCATTTTCATTTTCCCTCGGTTATACTGCCAGAATTTCCATAGAATCGGAGAGGAAGCACGAGGGTGTACGATACACGTACAATTGTGGGGGGGTGTTCATGAGGGAGCTTTTCCAAGCTTTCCAATTTTCCCGAAGCATCGAATCGCGCATCGAAGCGTGCACACAGCCGGCGCTTTTGCACTCTTTGCCACTGTTATATGTACATAGTCAGGTATACATGTGCATGTATACCTGACTCGAGTTTTCACTGGTACCGCTATTACGGCACCGTGGCGCCCCCTCTGGATACGATTTTCTTATTTCCAATTGGACGATCTTACCCTCGATGCACGGCTCTGTTGAGCCGATTCTCCACTTCACTCCCTCGCCCTCCTTCGATCCGATTCGACGGGGCTAATAGTTACAGAACGTAAGAATTTCGACCCTTTCCCCCCGATTACCTGCTCGAGCAAAGTTTCAATAGTCTCGCTTCGACGGAATTGCGTCGAAGGTCTGCGAGAAAAGTACCAACTATTCTCCCGATCGTCCAACCGTTCTTAATCGGCCGAGCAGCGAACGAAATTTTGCCATTTACTTGGCTCGAAACGCCACGTTCGTAACAACATCTGCATCATCGATTGTGAACAAATTGATCGTTGGTCAGAGCGTTGGTTCGGTAACCGACGGAAGTTGCGTTATTTTTTCAACGAAAGAAATACGAACAATGAGCGGTGTGCACATTTTTGTTTATTATATTGCGGTAATGAATCGACGAAATAATATTGTACCGAAAATACGGCTACATACGGACCATTTTATGGTCGAATGAAAACTTTTAAGTTTAAAAAAAAATGGAATTACGGTACTTTGAAGTTCGAAAGTGCCTGAGAAGAACGGTTGTTCCAATTTCAAAGTGCCATAACTCTCGAGTTTTTGCAAGCCGGAGGCAATTTTTTTTTAGTTTCGTTCGCCTCGATTCCGTCTACAATTCTATGTTATGAAAAGTACCGATTTTTGATTATAAGTTAAAAGTGACATTCACCTGATATTAAGGCGGTAGTCTGGTCTAGAGCGAGATTTTTGACGTCATTTCTAATGTGCAATAACTTTTAAACCGTTGAAGTTGTCGTGATGAAAATTTACACGTGCATTTATTGATCCTTAGAGAATACTTGTACATTAAAAAAAAAATTATTTCAAATATTTTCATGTAGTTTTTTGCCTTGTTGCAATATGGTGCGCCGAAAGCCGCCTCAATCGGCGCCCACTTTGAACGATGTTGTATGCATCTGAAAAAAAAATATATATATATTCTCAATCTGTATGAGTATTCTGAGCACTGGTAGCAGAATTGGTACTTAAAAAAAATTTTTGACAAACTGGCGGCCTATTGAACTTTCATTAATGATCTTTCATACATTTTCGGGTATTCGACGAGTTATAAAATGTCGGAAAAATTATTGTTCGGCTGAATTCTGCTACCAGTCCTCAGAAACAGGCTACCTAAGGTACGTGCAAAATTTGAGCTCGATCGGTCCATTAGTTATCGAGATATCGTGGGCGCCGATTTGAAAAACATAGTTCTGAGATAAACGCGTTCAAAGTTTTGATGAGTCTCACCGTTAAATGAGATTTAAATTGAATTATCGATGCCTACCAGTTAATCGGCTAGCCCGGGTTCATAAATGGCTCCTTCTTCCCTTTCATAGAACTGATCTAATTCTAATACTGCTAAGGAGCTGTTGGACTCAGTCCGCAACGACTCAAATTTGCTCCAGAGGGTCATAACTGGTGACGAATCATGGGTTTATGATTATGACGTGGAAACCAAAGCTCAATCATCGCAATGGAAGCTGCTTTTTTGGAATAGGCAAAAATCGAAGACAAGCCAAAAACACGTTTAACGAAAACAGCTGTCAACAATTAACTAAACATTCAAAATGGCCGATTTTTTCAGCATAAGTGAGGGACACGAGTACCAACCTAACGCCACAAAAAAATCGAAAATCGAATATACGTAGCCCGCGGAAATAAAAAATTCGCGATACTTTTTTAACAGACCTCGTATAAGCAGAGGTTGTAATTACATTTTTTTAAGGTATTTTTAAGGTACCCTGTAAAATTTCGACATTGCTTTATTATAGTTTTTTCCTTTTTCACAAAAGTTTCTTGATGAAAAAGAATTTCAATCTTTTGACTTCGACATTTATTATTAATGAACAAAGTGTATCTCGAATTTTATAACAAAAAATCAATCTCAAACTACAGCTTAGAGTTTAAGCTCCAAATCGAAATCCGACTTCAAATCAAGTTAACCCCCAATTTAAGATCCAACTTAACAAAGTGTCTCTCGAATTTTATAACAAAAAATCAATCTCAAACTACAGCTTAGAGTTTAAGCTCCAAATCGAAATCCGACTTCAAATCAAGTTAACCCCCAATTTAAGATCCAACAAGGGAGAAAATAGGGTTAGACGGTTAAAAAAATCGATTTTTTTTAAATTTCATAAATTGTTAGTAAAACTATTGAAAAATATGTTCCCAAAATTTTAAATGAAAATTCCGACTCGTTCTATTGTTATAAGCCATTAAAGTGAGTAGCTCTCCTTCAGGGCCCGAGCGCGCCACGTGTATAACCGAGCGGTCACTATTTTTTCAAACGCGTTTTTTTGAAAACGACTTTTTTTTAACTTGCGTACACGCTAGTTTGAAAAGTTTTCAACCAATTGTTTTGAAAATTGGCAATTACTTTCTTCATAGTATTGCGCTCTGTATGAACCTAAAATTGGATTATTATTATTTAAAATATTTTTTTTTTGCAAATAAAGTTGTAAAAAATGGCAAAAAATCATGCTTTTTTGTTTTGACCACTGTAAAAAATTCAATTTTCTATTTTTTTGATAGCATTTAGGTTCATCTAGAAGAGAGACATATAATACAAGTAAATTCCAACATCGTTTGATTTCAGATGAAAATTGCGGCTTCCAGAATGTACGCAAAATGCTGAGTCTGATTGTGACCTGCAATATGGGGTCGCTAATATCCCCGGTGTTTCTTAAGAAAATTCTTCAAAAATTTTATAGTATATACTTAAATATATGTATAAATTATTCTCAAAGTTTCAATGGATTATATTCATTTTTTATACTATAAAAAAGTTCGTGAAAAACATTGAGAAAACACTGTCCTAACCCTATTTCCTCCCTTAATTGCCCACGTCAGTTTCGACTTAAGCGCCAATTTAACAACCAATAACAACCAAGCCCTAACATAAGCCCCAATTCAAATTCAATTTGTCGCCTGAACTTGGTGCCTTAAACTATTCATTTCATAAAGGTCGAGTCGATTCCTGCGTACACGAACTAAGTGCATAACGATATATTACATTTTCCTATTGGGCGGTGATGTGAAGCTAATGTTTGCGTTTGGCAATATATCCAACTGTCAACGCTTTACTGTCAACGCAATACGTGGATAGATATAGGGGCCAAAAGAGAAAGAGAAAGAGAGAGAGAGAGAGACTGGGAAAGCTCTCGTTTACGGGATATAGTTTATTGCCCGCCATGTGCGTCATCTCTGTATGATATCGCGAATTCTGCAAACGCTGGTTGTGTCGCCACAAAATATATGTACACGTGACATACGGCCTACCGATAACAGGCGAATAATAATTCGCGCCTAGTTTCGATTGGACTTTCCATTTCGCAGTTGACACATTTCCGTGTGATCCCGCCGAAATCCAATATTCATACGGTACATGTATGTAAAACGATACGAGTATGGTGCACATATACATTGCGCTCTAAAAGCTGTCTCTCATAAGCTCAGAGGTAAAGCAATTTCGTACTCTCTTTGAACGAAAAGAAAGAGAGGGCTCACGACGATTGAACGAACACGGGAGAGCAAGCAACGCCAATTGGCCGCTCATTTCGTGTCCGGTTTTTTATGACGTATCGCTGTTTCGGGGGTACAAATCGTATCCAAGGAGGAGTCCGGTATAGCGTGCGACTCGTACGTTTTTCAAAGTGCAACATGCGTACACATACAAATAAATCGCTAGAAAACAAAAGGACTTAACTCACAATGCTCGGCGTGTTAAATCACTTGGGGTTAGTTCGTTTAGTTCACTAGCAGTCGATAGTGTACACGTGTATGTACAACCGAAGCGCTCTGTGCAACGGTACCGGGTGTGTACGCTCATTTATCATGAATATTGCAGTATCCGTGGGGGAATCGTGAAACGGGATAAAAGCACGAAGACGCACGAAGGTATGAAGAGCGAGAGAGGGAGAGACAGGTCCTTTCGACATTACAGGTCGTGTATAATTCAGGCTCGAAGTGACGGCCAGACATTCGTTTCCACGCCAGTACGTGTGCAACAGCAGATCAGTGCTCTCCCGCAATATAGTGATCTGTGTGTGAAAAAATCCTATACATATGTATGATGGGTTTTCACACTTCAATCACTGTTTTTTTTTCTTCTTTACTTTCACCCCGGTCACCGCGTGATAACGATAACACATTTTATTACCACATGGATCACAAAATCCAAACGTCGAGAGAACCCGGTAGAGAGGAGCGACGTTTGTGAGAGAAGGGAAGTGATAGAGGTCGTTTGCGAGAGTACCGCAAGAACGCGAGGAATGGGATCATTCATCCCCGTGAACAACGATCTTTACGGGAGCTTAATCGTATCTGGAATACCCGCTCGGTACATCCTCGGCGATGCCCTGGAATAGGATTTTACCACGAGAAATAATGGCGCTGCGATGACCCTAACATCAAGGAACAGCCATAGAACGCACATACTTGGGTTTATCACGGTACTGTGATGGAAAGCTCATCGAGATAACACATTTTCCCGTAGTACTACCACATACGGGGTTGGTATTACCGCTCGAACGTGGAAAAGAAAAGATATGCAGTAAAAATTGTCTTGAACACTAAATAGCCATCAACAAATAAAATGGAAAAAGGAAACGAGGAAAATCCGGTGTGTAAACAATGTCGATTAAACATTATTGCATTAAATTGCTATAATTATGCGTGATCATTTTCAGTGGTGTACGCGATTCCAATGCAGAAGATGTGGCCACCATTCGAATTGCATAATCATTGAAAATACTTTTTTACACAAATAATTATGAGTGATTGGCTGCTTGCTTATTCAATGAAGGAAGTTCAAGTATTTTATTAGTGATGAACGAGCTAAATGTTATAGTAGGTAATCGCAGCTACAGTTTCGCATATCAAATGGGCGAACGACGCGTAAGTCGACAAAATCGTTGCAGCGCTTTGGAGACCAGAGAAGCTCGAAAAGCCCGAAAAGACGAGCTACGAGCTCAAAATGAGGAATTTCAAAAAGAAGAGGGATTGCTTTATGGTGCTAGAATAGCATATTAAGGTAGTAGTCTGGTAACCTAAGCCGATTTTCATGTCTTTTTTGGAGGGCGTTTTTTTGTAGGAAAATAAAAATGAATCGTTTTGGATATTTAGGATGTTTTTATTTACATATTAAAGATACAAAAAAAAAAATTTTTGAAAAAATTTAATAGTTTATTATTATTAATATTATTGATCGAAGTTGGCACCTCGAAAAAAAAGCGCGTGGGTGGCCCCGGTGATTTTGGCTCTTGATGTTATCTGAAATAAAAAATTCTTGATAATTCTTAATCTATAGACATGTCATTCTGGTCGGAACTACTGAAGTTAAATTTCATGGATAAATAACAAAATGGCGGACTTTGGAAAAAAAAAAACTTACTTCCAACTTCCGCCATTTTGTTATTTATCCATGAAATTTAACTTCAGTAGTTCCGACCAGAACGACATGTCTATAGATTAAGAATTATCAAGAATTTTCGATTTCAGATAACATCAAGAGCCAAAATCACCGGGGCCACCCACGCGCTTTTTTTTCGAGGTGCCAACTTCGATCAATAATAATAATAATAATAATAATAATAAATTATTGAATTTTTTCAAAAAATTTTTTTTTTGTATCTTTAATATGTAAATAAAAACGTCCTAAATATCCAAAACGATTCATTTTTATTTTTCTACAAAAAAACGCCCTCCAAAAAAGACATGAAAATCGGCTCAAGTTACCAGACTACTACCTTAACCTGTAAGTAATTTAAAAAAAATGTATGACTGCCTTGACTTTATTTTTCTTGGTACTATTTTTTTCAAACGCGTTTTTCTGAAAAAGACTTTTTTTGAACTTGCGTTCACGCTAGTTTGAAAAGTTTTCAACCAATCGTTGTGAAAATTGGCAGTTACTTTCTTCATAGTATTGCGCTCTATATGAACCTAAAATCGGAATATTATCATTATTTAAAATAATTTTTTTTTCGCAAATAAAGTTGTAAAAAATGGCAAAAAATCTTACTTTTTTGTTTTGACCCCTGGAAAAATTCAATTTTCTATTTTGTTGATAGCATTTAGGTTCATATAGAAGAGAGACATATAATAAAAGTAAATTCCAACCTCGTTTGATTTCAGATGAAAATCGCGGCTTCCAGAATGTACGCAAAATGCTGAGTCCGATTGTGACCTGCAATATGGGGTCGCTAATATCTTCGGTGTTTTTCAAGGAAATTCTTCAAAAATTTTATAGTATATACTTGAATATATGTATAAAATATTCTCAAAGTTTCAATAAATTGTATTTATTTTTTATACTATCAAAAAATTCATGAAAATCATTGAGAAAACGCTGTCCTAACCCTATTTCCTCCCTTAAGGGGACATATACAATTAGACGGGAAATAATTAGTCGCTTTTCAAGAATTTTTTTAACTAAGAAATATTTATTCTACATTTATTAAACTGCAGGTATAATTTAATAGTATCGTTAAGTATACAAAACAATTTTTTTGAATTCATATATCATCAAAACGGCGGAATTGTGGCAGAGTGTTACAGCAAAGTTGCGGTGGGAGTTCCGAATCGTTGTGCAGTCTAGGTTCCTATAGAGATTATCCTTATTAGCCCTTAAGATTTTGTGTGCCAAAAGGGAATTGAACGACAGAAGAGCATAATGTTCGAATTGTAACCCTGGATAATTCCCTCTTGGAACGTTTAACCACAAAGTTAAAGTACAAATTCATAGATTCAAAATCGCGTGAATTGAGGGGGTGGATGAAATGTTCCAATTATAGTTATCGTATTTAGTTGAACATATCTTTAGAATTTTTTAATATTAAATCTGACGATTTATTTGTAAATTATTTTTGTATTGATTATAATAGAAATAGTAGCGGTATTATTTATTTCCTGTCGACTTTTTACATTGTATCTTCCCTTACACAATTATCCCAACACTTTCCTTGTACCGATTATAAACGAAATATTATATTTATTAAAATATATTTATTAAAAAATTAAAAAATCACGATTAGAATTTCTTCCTCCATAAAATGATTTCCAATGATTTTACATTCATTTCGTTAGCCAGCATCCCTACCGTAATCGGCAATCAACAAGATTTCTTAGATAACGTTTTTTTTTTTTCTTATCAAGTCTCGCAATCACTTTTTGAACCTCGGAACATTCTTTCATGATTGCTGACTCTACTCGAGGCTCGATTCGAGATGAACTTCCACTTCTATCTCGGTCGAAAAGTAATTTCGGATCATCCTCGGGGAGATCTTCAGTAGTACCGGTAGTAGTAATTCCAGAGTCCGGACGGAGAGATACATATACACATATATATGTATATATCTACTGACACGTATCAAATAGAGAAAGAAGGAGGATATGGCCAAAGGGGGTAAAAAAAAAGAGCTATAAAGAATCTAGTCCGTGGCTCCCGACCTCTTCTTCCAGTACCTGAGGGAGTCTCATGTCCTGACTTCTGGGAGTCGAACAACTCGTATTCGATTATCGAACTACGGAAGCCTGAGACTCTCAAACTCGGCCAACACTGGAGAGCTTACTTCTCGAGTGTATACGAGTCCCTGCTTTTTAGAAGAGCATCCGTATATATATATATATATATATATATATATATATGAAAGCCTCGGGCAAACTGTTGAGTGCCGCACTCGTGATCAAGAGTAGCGTCTTTCTCTAGAATCTTTCGCACGATCGACTGACTCGTTGATTCCTTCCATACGACGATAATGACCGATTTCTTTCAAACAGTATTGGTCATATTGTCGATGTTTTCCTGAATCATTTTGCACCCTTTCATCTAAGATAATACGAGGTATGTAAATTAAGTAATGAGACTGATTTTTTTCATTTTTTTTATTCAAATAGATCTACAATTTTATATTGTCACCCTCAATATAACTTCCTTCTGAAGTAACACAGCGCTGAAGACGGTTCATCCAATCCTCATTGCAGTGCTGGAACTCCGATACTGGAATAGCCTTCAGCTGGTCGGTTACAGCCGTTTGAATGTTTTCGAGTGTCCCAAAATGAGTTCCCTTGACGTGATTTTTCAATCTCGGGAAGAGAAAAAAGTCACAAGGACTCGAGTCGGGCGAATAAGGAGGCTGAGGAGTCACAGGAATGTTTTTACTGGCCAAAAACTCGTTAATTAAAATTGCTGTGTGACAAGGACGTTAGGACGTTAGGACGTTATCGTGATGCAACACCCAGTTGTTCTTGATGTTTGGTCTCACACGAATGAACCTTTTTCGAAGTTTTTCAAGAATCTCCCGGTAAAAGTCATGATTGACCGTTTGGCCTTGAGGTACGACGTTCTGAACGCACAAGATCCCGGATTCTGTCGACATTTTCATCGGTTCTTGAAGATGAAGGCCTTCCAATTCGTGGTTCATCTTCAATCGACTCTCTTCCTTCTGAAAATGCCTTAAACCACCGAAAAACCTGGGCTCTTGACAAAACACTGTCTCCGTAGGCCTGCTGAAGTTTAGCAAGAGTTTCCATTACACTGTGCACAAGTCTGAAGCAAAACCTGATGGCACACCGTTGCTCGAAATTGATGTCACTCATTTTTAGAACACAATAGAAAAAACTGTTTGACAAACAAAATCGCTACGGACAACCAAATGACTCGAGCGAGTTCAAACCCGTACTGAAGGGCTAACAGCACTGCGACCCCCTGTTTTTTTTCACATTTTTCAAGAATTTTTTTTTGTGGGAAAAAAAAGAGATATTCGAAAATTTTTTTTGGGTTTTGTTTCTTGTTTAGTATTGTATCAAAAAACATTTTTTTCACATATTTCACGCCGCATGGTGGCGCTGGGGAAGCTCTCGCGTTAGGTGCTGTCATCTCCGCGGCACGCAGCAGAACTCTCTTCAACGTCGATCTGAAAAAAAATACCGAGTGTTTTCGTTAATAATCTGATATTTTGAAGAGAAGTACACAGGGATTTGGAAAAATATTGTTTTAAAAAAAATAGGCACGCCTTTGAAATTAAAGTTAATTTCAAAGGCGTGCCTATAATAAAACATTTTTTTCACATTTTTCACGCCGCATGGTGGCGCTGGGGAAGCTCTCGCGTCAGGTGCTGTCATCTCCGCGGCACGCAGCAGAACTCTCTTCAACGTCGATCTGAAAAAAAATACCGAGTGTTTTCGTTAATAATATGATATTTTTCCAAATTCCTGTGTTCTTCTCTTCAAAATATCATATTATTAACGAAAACACTCGGTATTTTTTTTAAAACAATATTTTTCCAAATCCCTGTGTACTTCTCTTCAAAATATCATATTATTAACGAAAACACTCGGTATTTTTTTTCAGATCGACGTTGAAGAGAGTTCTGCTGCGTGCCGCGGAGATGACAGCACCTGACACGAGAGCTTCCACAGCGCCACCATGCGGCGTGAAAAATGTGAAAAAAATGTTTTTTGATACATCAATAAACAAGGAACAAAACCCAAAAAAACTTTTCGAATATCTCTTTTTTTTTCCACAAAAAAAAAATTCTTGAAAAATGTAAAAAAAACAGGGGGTCACAGTGGTGTTATCCCTGAAGGCGTATCACATGTTCCTCTGCCGCCCCTCCAAGCCCAGCGCCGCAAGTGTTGCCAGATTGAACGTTACGTTGCCAGTCTCATTACTTAATTTACACACCTCGTACACATTGTTTTTCACTTTGGTATTGCTATATATCGATACAAAGCGTCAAAAGGATTACACAATCATTATCTGAGATATTTACTTAAATTATAATAATGTTGACACCGGCGGCCCTTCGGTTTTGTTTTTCTCGTAAAAAATCGTTATTACCCTCCGTTCGTTCGCGACTCTCGTTTCATTTTGCATCAATTCAGATTTTTTTTTTTCCCACGTCGGTAGCGCTGTCCTCATACAATATGTGCATATGCGAGCGTGCACCTGTCACGATGACGTCGAATAATGTTATGGGAAAAGGCCTCGAGTGCTGCTATATCGAGGGAAAATTTACGTAGCGGAGACCGCTAAACGAGCAATTTTCCGGCTGAGGCAGCGATAAAGCATTTAAATGGGCTCAATCGCTGGGAAGGGCGAGAGAGTGCACATTTAGCGGAGCCAATCACGATTTTAGGTCTGCATGTGTATACTGTATAACCGCAATGAGAGAGAGAGAGAGAGAAAGAAAGAGAGATTGATCGACCATTTATTATACTCTAGTTTGACTATGCGCCAAATGCTGATAAAGTCATGTATACGATGGCAGAGAGAGAGAGAGAGAGAGAGAGAGGAGATGAAAAAATAGAATAACATCTCACTCACGTTATCATATACGTAGGGAAAATGGAGACAAAACGGGCAAAACTAGTTCAGATTTATTTATTATAATATTTCAACGTTTTTTCGACGAAGAACATACGCAAAAACAGTAATATAAACGAAAAATAACCGGAATTCTTTTTTACAGCAATCCAATTGTATCAAAATTTTCTCTAATTTTATTTATTTTTTGATGCTGTAGTTTTGTTTGCCGTTATCGCAATACCATCGTCTTGAATCTTCGAAAAAAAAATGCAATTCTGATCAAGTCCGCAGGTACCTTTCTTCAAAGCACGAAATATTTTCTGATTGAGATAAACAGCGAACAGCTACGGCACTAAATCCAACCGTCGATGGTAATTCTTTGTTCTAATAAACTTTTTTCCCCCTCAATGAAACATTTTGACTGATATTCTATCTCTTTAACGATAGTCGAAAAACTACAAAATCTTCTTTACAAAAAGTCAGATTTTTACATTGCTGCCCGTTTTGCCAAAAGTTCATCCCCTATCTGATTATCGTCTGTCGATATTCACCCACCGATGCTTACGTCAATTCTCGAAATCGACATCAAACTGTCGGTTGTGCGTTGATTCTGAAAAAATTTCAAGAGCGGGATTCCGTCGAAAATTGATGGTGGCTGGAGTGATGTTTGAACTACCACCGCCACCAGCACCAAACATTCGTGATATGCATGATGCTCCGATTTGATATTCCACTATTATCCCGCATCCGGTCAACGGCAGCAATAACGGCCCCGACAGCTAAATAGTTCTTGCTAATTTAATTTCACCAGGCTCGTACTCGTGATGAAATTTTCCGCTCTCCCTAATTGCGCAAACGTTTATCGTAATTGGTCGAGGTGACGGTGAGATGAATTTTACAACGATTGTTTCTGACACGTTCCGAAATCCGTTGCGAATTTTTCTTTCACCTACTATACACGATAATCACACGAAAGGTCTCGTTCATCGCGAAATTTCGCAAGATTGAATATCAACGCTGCTTACGAAAACTAGCATGTCTCAGATTTCTCACGAAAACAAGCACGCTTGATATCTGCGCGAAAACTAGCATTTTTCGGCTTTTGCCACGAAAACTAGCACATCTCGATATTCGCCGCGAAAACTAGAATGTTTCGGCTTTTACCACGAAAACTAGTAGGTTTCGACTTTCACCGCGAAAATTAGCACCTTTCAGTATCACTGGAAGTGTTTCTCATTTTTTACTCTACGTTTTTTGAACATCCTTTTTTACTCCAAATTGATGAAATATTTATGCTTGTCATTTTATACTGTTTTATTTTTTGTTTGAATTTATTTCATACATATTTTACTGTTTAAATTTTGGTCTGCTAGGCTTATCGTAAGATGGCAAACAGTAAATGCCTCGTCATTTTGGAGTAAAAAAACCATGGTCAAAAAAATTAGAGAAAAGAAAATCGAAAACAATTGCGGTGTATGCAAAGTTAACATCGTCAGTTTTTTTCCCCTCTTGCTACTTTGTCCAAGACCTGACATTTCTCGAGATATCTCAATCGATTGTTTCGAAGATTTTGTCAACTGTACTTTATACTTGTACTGTACTTTATACTTTAGTCGTTGATCACTCCAAGATTGTGTTTTTTTTTAATGAAATAAAAACACAATGAACGATTCTTCAGACTGTAAGTAGAATATACTTTTTATAAACAATAATTTTGTTCAATTCCATCGCTGACTCCGAAACTTGAAGTCATGAGAAATATCATTCATGAACAATTTTAGTTTTTGAGTGGTGGAATATTGCGTATCGTATTTGCGAATCGTATTTTCAATAATGTTATTATTTTTTAAATAAAAAACGAATATAAATGTTTAAGGGTGTACGGGCGATACACCCTCAATGTTTTTCATTTATTCGTTATAGTGCTCCCGAAAAAATGATTAAAACATTTGTGAAAGTTCTGAATCTTATTCGATTTAGTTCGGCAAATATACTACTTTTTCCAGTGCAAATCGAAATATGATAGTTTTCGCGATGAAAGCCGAAACATGCTAGTTTTTGCGTCGAATATAGAAACGTGTTGATTTTCGTGGTGGAAATCAAAACGTGTTAGTTTTCGTAAGAAATTTCAATCGTGCTACTTTTCGTAAGCAACGTCCATATGTACACGAGGAAAAAAATGCGCGAGAGCGCATCATGCACTTTTCGCTTTTATATTCATGTTTTTTCTCTGCGTGGTTTTCTGGCGTTGTTGATACTCGTCGTTCGTGGCGAATGGACGAGAAACAAATGAAGAGAGTATTAAGTACTGGATGTAAAAAGTCTAATTACTAAAAATTTATTGCAACATCACGTCTGTGTATGTGTGTTTGTGAGGCGGGAATCATAAAAGAATCGATGATTTCCCGTTCGTGCGTAATAGCCTGTCATTATTTTTCCTTCCCCTAGGTTTTATGTGTCCCGTCGTATATTACAATAGTAAACCTCCCTACGGGGATTCATATAGTCCTAAAACTTTTCATTAAACGTTACGCGCAAGTTTGCAACAAATTTTCATGTTTGCAGTTGAGAGTTTCAGCTTGTTGGTAGGTAATTTATATAGTAGACTTGCGAATGGTAAAATGCTGTCGATTTTCCATCCTCTTTCCTTCTCGTGATCGCGACGCTCATGCTGCTTGATGCGTTAATAGAAGCGATATATGTCACAACGATCCTTCATCAATTAATCTACCATTAATTTGCCCATTAATATTCCTGACTAACGCACTGTTTGAACACGGGATCCTTTACGCAAACTGATCGTTTATATTTCGACCAATCTTTTCACTACATATATATATCCTTGTCGGCTTATATTACACGAAATATACATGAAAACCGTAAATATGTTAAATTACGATCGTTATTTAATAATCCAACGTTCGTGAGCGTATTTACCTGGCTTTGGTAACGCGCAGATGCCCCGTATTTGTTCTCCATTTTCGCCGAGTAAATTCGGGGCGAATTATAATTTACATTCGGATGTATAGAGTAAGTAAAACAAATACTCATATTCGTACAAATAGTCAAGTCAAAGTATACACGGGGAAAATGGAATTCGCGAAATAAGTAATGAAAATTATACTTTTACAGAATACAGTATTTGTACGTGAAGAAGTGGAAACCTAAATTTTATTTGTTCTTTCACGAATCTCGTTTTGTCTGTGTAAATAATTAGATTTATAGTCTCTACTAGTTTTCTATGGAACGTAATTCAATATAGGCTCAAGTCTATACAGGCATAATTTATCCGTATGTATTAGGGCGATTTTTTTTTTTCGACAATTTTTTTTTTCAGTCCCCAACCGAAATTTTGTTGGATATGTCGAAAAAGTAATTTCCTGTAAGTTACAGACCTTAATATTAATTCTAAGTACTTTCCCAAAGCGTGAGAAGATTTTCCATCTAAAATACACGTAAATCGATTTTTTTTTTTTCAAATTTCTATAACTCAGCCGCATTTTATGCTATCATATTGTTCTTGGTTTCGATTTACTCACAATAAAACAATCTAAAAAAGTGCCTTATGCGGTAAAAGTGTAAATTGTACTGGTGAGTTGGTACGGGTCACTGGAGTTGATTTTTACGCAAAATTCTCGTTTTTTTGCTGTTATCTCCGAAACAATTAACTTTACGAAAAAAATGTAGACAAAAAATGAGAATTGGAAATTTAATTTCCTACAAAAAAGGTCCTATCGACCCAATTGCTTAGATTAATATTTCTTGAGATATTGAACTTTAACTTATGAGTAGTATAAAATTTATAAAATATGAAATATTAAATTAAAAAAAAAAATAAAAATCAAAAAAAGATCTATATCTCAAGAAATATTAATCTGAGCAATTGGGTCGATAGGACCTTTTTTATAGGAAATTAAATTTTCAACAAATTTTTCGTTTACATTTTTTTCGTAAAGTTAATTGTTTCGGAGATAACAGCAAAAAAACGAGAATTTTGGGTAAAAATCAACTTCAGTGACCCGTACCAACTCACCAGTACAATTTACACTTTCGCCGCAAAAGGCACTTTTTTAGATTGTTTTATTCTGAGTAAATCTAAACCAAGAATAATATGATAGCATAAAATGCGGCTGAGTTATAGAAATTTGAAAAAAAAAAAAAAATTCGATTTACGTGTATTTTAGATGGAAAATCTTCTCAAGCTTTGGGAAAGTACTTGGAATTAATATTAAGGGCTGTAACTTTCAGGGAATTTCTTTTTCGACATATCCAACAAAATTTCGGGTGGGGAATGAAAAAAAGAATAGTCGAAAAAAAAAATTGGCCTAATATATATAGAAAAAAATATTTGGACATTGAGAAGCTGCGTCACGAATACGAACACAAGTTCGATTGAAAAAAAGAAAAAAAGACCTGTTCGTTTGTCTTCAAAATCTGGATATGAACCATTTCATAAAAGCAACGTTATAAATTTGTATTTATTGCAAATTTTATATTTCCATTAAAATTGTGACGTTTACGGTACGTATCACCGTGTCGCCCCTCTCTCTTTTGAAAACTCGTACATTTTACGAATGTAAAATGTTCAAAGTATTTCTTTTGAATTCGTTGTCACGAGTCTGATGAGTCCTAATCGAAAAATATTTATGTATGCAGGGTCGGCCCATCTGTACCTGCACACATACGTGACGAATATAAAGGGACTGCATAGATAGAAGCGGAGAAATAGAAATAATGTAACGGAAGAAGCTGGTACGGCCGGGTAACCGTGTCGGCAATAAATCTGTCAGCGGTGTAAAATATGCATCCGGGCCTCGTACAGACGAGCGGGGTAGATCGGGGAAGGATGAGAGAGAGAGAGAGAGTGAGCGCGAGTACGAGAATACGAGGAGGGGGAGCGGGGGTGAGTTCGCTTGCCGCGCTCATGGTAGACGGATCGCGCGGAAAAGGGCGTCGGGGGTTGCCGCGCGCAATCAGGGCGCGAGCCCGGAACAAATGTACCCCGCCAGGCAAGTGTCGGTCGTTATCGGAAAATAGTTTCTGCGACCTCGAGCCCGCGTGCATCCGGTACGCGAACGGCCTTTGCAACAGTGTGTGTGTGGCTCTCCGCGCGTTCATCTCTCTTTATTCATATACTATATATATATATATATATATATATATATATATATATATATATATATATATATATATATATATATATCGTTGTCGGTGCTTTATCCTCGCTCTGATGGCGTTGACTATACAATATCCCGTGTGGCAGAGGAGTTCGTGAGAATTCTTTTTCTTCCGAGAAACATGTACAATCCGTCGGAAAAAGCTCGCGACGGAAATATCAAATGACGACTCTCCCTGCCCCTCTGCCGTTCTTCATAATCCCTTCTTTCATCTTCCCTGGGGCCTTTTTTCCAAACTATATTTCCCTTCTCTCCAAAGGATTTTCACTCTATAGGGATCACTTGGTATGAACGATATTTTTCGAGTCGTTCGTCACACCATTATTACAACGTTATTCGTCGCAGGACGACTAACGTCCTGTGACGAATAACTCGAATGATCGTTTATAATGGAATGTCGCAATATTGATTATATTATTAGTTGAAACTTTGCATGGAAAATAGCATCAAACACCGGAATAATGGGTTCAATGAAAATCTAAGATATTAATATGTTCAGTATGTTTAAAGGTGGAAATAGGGTTAGGACAGCGTTTTCTCAATGATTTTCATGAAATTTTTTATAGTATAAAAAATGAATATAATTTATTGAAACTTTGAGAGTATTTTATACATATATTTAAGTATATACTATAAAATTTTTGAAGAATTTTCTTGAAAAACACCGGGGATATTAGCGACCCCATATTGCAGGTCACAATCACACTCAGCATTTTGCGTACATTCTGGAAGCCGCAATTTTCATCTGAAATCAAACGAGGTTCGAATTTACTTTTATTATATGTCTCTCTTCTATATGAACCTGAATGCTATCAAATAAATAGAAAATTGAATTTTTTACAGGGGTCAAAACAAAAAAGCATGATTTTTTGCCATTTTTTACAACTTTATTTGCAAAAAAAAATTATTTTAAATGATGATAATATTCCGTTTTTAGGTTCATATAGAGCGCAATACTATGAAGAAAGTAACTGCCAATTTTTAAAACGATTGGTTGAAAACTTTTCGAACTAGCGTGTACGCAAGTTAAAAAATAGTCGTTTTCAGAAAAACGCGTTTGAAAAAATAGTGACCGCTCGGTTATACACGTGGCGCGCTCGGGGCCTGAAGAAGAGCTACTCACTTTAATGGCTTATAACAATAGAACGAGTCGGAATTTTCATTTAAAATTTTGGGAAGATATTTTTCAATACTTTCACTAACAATTGATGAAATAAAAAAAAATCGACTACACAATTTATCAACGAAACAATTAATCGACATTTAATCGACGAAACAATTTATGAAATAAAAAAAAAATACTACAGGACAATATTAGAATAATGATTGCTGAAGTAAGTCTCGGGATATGGCCGTTTGAATTTTTCGAGCCTGTCACACACACACACATTCACGCACACTTTTTTCTAAATGTAATTTTTGGATGTTTTGGCACATTTTAAATACAATAGCATTAAGAAATTGAAAATAACATTCACAAAACTTCTACTATGGGAAAGCAAAGGAACAAGGAAACTAAAATCTAGAAAACGTTTAATGTCTTCTCGAGCTATGTATTCGCGGGCCGCATAATCATTCTGCAAGATGTACGACAAGTTTATTAATGAGACAGTATTTAGACACTGGATAGAGTGAATCCATCGGTAAATGAAAACTCTGACGCTAATTATTAATAAGTAATGGAAATTGTTCGCTAACTAAATTCTTGGCAACGGTTAGAAATCGACGATGCTTTATATACGCTTTTAAGTATAAATGCTCGAATTTCCTAACTCGTTATTTCGCTGGATAAGTTAAATATTCGATTCCTCTTCTCTCCTGCCATATACAGGCTTCGAGACGGACGAGAACTTGTTTTTTTTAATTTTTTGTCCGATAGAGTTTCCATCGAATATTCAAAAAAAAACCGAAGGCTCGATAACTCTTCGCTCGAGGCTATATTCGCGGCTCTTCCAGTTCCCATATACTCATATTCATAAAGTGAACTTCCTACGGTCGAGCTACAGAATTTTGAAACTGCTTTCACTACGAAATTCCCATTTGCAATCGCGAGTTTGTTTGTTTTTGTTTTTTCGCTTTTTTTTTGGTTGGCTTTCCTCGTGTTTCCGACGCGTTCCATAGACGCACGTAGTAAACCAATGTTAAATCGGTGATCCTTCCACGGGCCGATAGCTCCGGCAGATCTCTCGAAAGTTTCAATCCAGAGAGGTAGCGGAGGCACACAGAGGCCCGAGCGCAACGACGCTTTATCTGGAAATTCTAACCGCCTCGCCGTGCACGAACGTCGACGTTGGCAAACTCCAACCCCGCGGCATCAACTTTTTGTTTTCCACTGGTGATTTTCGTCCAGAGACAAATTGAAATCGGTCAGTCTGTTCGACGAGTGTGGATGTGGTTTTACGCGCCGTTAGTAGAGCGAAATCCAACTGACGAAAAATCCCTATGTTTAAGGATAGAAACATTTGTTTATCCATTCTTATTATTCTTTAACTATTTGAATTTCTCGACCGCGTTTGTGTCATTCTTATTATTACTTGTTATTATTAGAATTAACATACAGAAAAGTAACAAGTTATATAATCTGCCTCCTTCAAATCATATTCGCAATCGTAATGGCTACATACGTGTATTTTCATATTTGGCGATATTGTCAACGTGAAAAATGTCATAAATACAGTTTAAGGCCGTCGTCTGGTCTAGAGCGAGATTTTTGACGTCATTTCTAATGTGCAATAACGTTTAAACCGTTGACGTTGTCTTGATGAAAATTTACACGTGCATTTATTGATCCTTAGAGAATACTTGTACATTAAAAAAAAAAATTATTTTAAATATTTTCATGTAGTTTTTGCCTTGTTGCAACATGGTGCGCCTCAATCGGCGCCCACTCTGGACGATGTTGTATGGATCTGAAAAAAAAAATATATATATATTCTCAATCTGTACGAGTATTCTGAGCACTGGTAGCAGAATTGGTACTTAAAAAAAAATGTTGACAAAATGACGGCCTGTTGAACTTTCATTAATGATATGTCATACATTTTCGGGTATTCGAGGAGTTATAAAATGTAATAAAATAATGTAATAACATTTTTTTAAGTACCAATTCTGCTACCAGTGCTCAGAATACTCATACAGATTGAGAATATATATATATATATTTTTTTTCAGATGCATGCAACAACGTCCAGAGTGGGCGCCGATTGAGGCGCACCATGTTGCAACAAAGCAAAAAACTACATGAAAATATTTAAAATAATTTTATTTTTATGTACAAGTATTCTCTGAGGATCAATAAATGCACGTGTAAATTTTCATGAAGACAACTTCAACGGTTTAAACGTTATTGCAAATTAGAAATGACGTCAAAAATCTCGCTCTAGACCAGACGACGGCCTTAAAATGTCTTTTAAGGGGGGAAATAGGGTTAGGACAGCGTTTTCTCAATAATTTTCATGCATTTTTTTATAGTATAAAAAATGAATATAACTTATTGAAACTTTGAAAATATTTTATACATATATTTAAGCATATACTATAACATTTTTGAAGAATTTTATTGAAAAACACCGGGGATATTAGCGACCACATATTGCAGGTCACAATCAGACTCAGCATTTTGCGTACATTCTCGAAGCCGCAATTTTCATCTGAAACCAAACGAGGTTGGAATTTACTTTTATTATATGTCTCTCTTCTATATGAACCTAAATGCTATCAAAAAAATAGAAAATTGAATTTTTTACATGGGTCAAAACAAAAAAGCATGATTTTTTGCCATTTTTTACAACTTTATTTGCAAAATAAAATTATTCTAAATAATGATAATATTCCGATTTTAGGTTCATATGGAGCGCAATATTATGAAGAAAGTAACTGCCAATTTTCAAAACGATTGGTTGAAAACTTTTCAAACTAGCGTGTACGCAAGTTTAAAAAAAAGTCGTTTTCAGAAAAATGCGTTTGAAAAAATAGTGACCGCTCGGTTATAAACGTTGCATGCTCGGGGCCTGAAGGAGAGCTACTCACTTTAATGGCCTATAATAATAGAACGAGTCGGAATTTTCATTTAAAATTTTGGGAAGATATTTTTCAATAGTTTTACTAATAATTTATGAAATTAAAAAAAATCGATTTTTCGAACCGTCTAACCCTATTTCCCCCCTTAACTACCGTACGGTTTCCATAATCCTTCGGTAACCGCCACGATGGTATATAAGAAGAGCTTCATGAAAGCTCGTAAAAACTTTCAACAGATCATAAATATCGAGGGGTGCTGATATTGGACGCGATCGCTGGAGAGCTAACTCAAATTACTCTGGTAAACATCTCGAGAGTTGCCGTTGTTTCCATGTAATAATTACATTTCTGAATTCTCTCTATTTATATAAAAAACGGAATTGTCGGATTTATCAAATACAACTTTGGCTTCTATAGAGTTTCTATATAGACGGATATCCGGTTTCATTAATTCACGCGCGGACTTCTCCCGCGAGAGAGATTCAGCAGCGTTCATCGTGTGCACGTTGGTTTTGAAAACACGCCGGTGAATCCTCGAACCCTGGTGTTTCTGGGTATGCGTATGTGTACGTGTGTTGTCTCATTCCGACCGGAATTTTTTGGTAAAATAGCCTTTGCGCAGGAGAATTGCGAAGCACACTATTGTTTATCAAATGTGGACGCGCACGTTCACGAGGGGGTGAGTCTTCTCTCTTTCTCTCTCGCTCTCTCGCTGTTGCCGGAAGAAGGGGTGAACGCCCCGTTCTCGTTTCACTACCAAATCCAGTCGGAAGTGCTTCACCGCTTGAGCTTTGTTAACGAAAAAATACGTACTCCGCGAAGTAGAGAGAGATGAAAAAACAAAACAGCAAGAAAAAACAAACAATTGTGATTCTATTTGTTACGCGCCGGTAACGAACGAAAGCTCGCTATTGGTTCAGTGCGTGCCACTCGTTATTAGTGCCCGTTCGAAACGGGAACGAGTCTGTCTCGTGTGCTCTCGGAAGTTTGATAACGAACCGGTGTGCTACATGACTTTTTCCTCGCTATGCATATAGTAAGGGTAACATTTTTCGGAATTACGCAGTACAATAATAATTATATAAATTATTGTTTTAGACTCAATTTTAAGCTGAAAATGCGCATCTCTATTTTGTCTTTTCGCATTTTCTGGTCCTTGGGATATCGTTAGAGGGTATCCAGAATTACTTGTCCAAATTTCAAGTCATTCAATTTCATAGTTTAGAAATAGCGTTTGGTCGAAAATTTCAATGCATTCGGTCGGTTATATACATTTGGTAAAATAAACCTTTCACGTGCTCTTAAGTTAACTGGCAACTTAAGCCGATTTTCATGTCTTTTTTGGAGGGCGTTTTTTTGTAGGAAAATGAAAATGAATCGTTTTGGATATTTAGGATGTTTTTATTTACATATTAAAGATACAAAAAAAAATTTTGTTTCAAAAAATTTAATAGTTTATTATTATTATTATTATTGATCGAAGTTGGCACCTCGAAAAAAAAGCGCGTGGGTGGCCCCGGTGATTTTGGCTCTTGATGTTATCTGAAATCAAAAATTCTTGGTAATTCTCAATCTATAGACATGTCATTCTGGTCGGAACTACTGAAGTTAAATTTCATGGATAAATAACAAAATGGCGGACTTTGGAAAAAAAATTCCTTTTATTTTAGCAAAGAAGGGGTTGTAAAATGAAAAGAAATTTAACTCCAGTAGTTTCGACCAGAATGACATGTCTATAGATTAAGAATTATCAAGAATTTTCGATTTCAGATAACATCAAGAGCCAAAATCACCGGGGCCACCCACGCGCTTTTTTTTCAAGGTGCCAACTTCGATCAATAATAATAATAATAATAAACTATTAAATTTTTTCAAAAAATTTTTTTTTGTACCTTTAATATGTAAATAAAAACATCCTAAATATCCAAAACGATCCATTTTTATTTTCCTACAAAAAAACGCCCTCCAAAAAAGACATGAAAATCGGCTTAAGTTACCAGACTACTACCTTAACATGGGAGGTCGCCGGAGCAGCGTATCCACATCGCGTTCACTGCTGTCAGTGATTTATATATAATTTTATTTTACTTATTTACTTATTGAAATTCATCTATTGTATTATATTACTGTTATTATGTATATACAATCAAATAAGTAAACCTGAATTTGTTTAATTTGGCTAACTAATCTGACTGACTAATCTTCCAGCCACTGGTTGTTCCTCAAACGTTTGCCGTGCTGATTGCCGCAAAGGTACGGCCGACGAACCTAATTGGGTTTATCGGATTCTCTGTGTAGGGGTCCCAATGTGTACAAGTCCACGTCATTTGGGATCTCGTGCAAATACACTCTAAACAATGCGCTACGAAGTTTTTGACATGTATATACCGTGTGATCAGGGCGTATCGGACACTGGGGTAAAGATAAAACGGGGTGCATTGTGCGAAATGGTCACTGGTTGTACAGGTTGGATGATGAGAATCTCGGCTAAATATCTTGGTTATGTTTAGTTATTGCAGATAGTCTGCTGTACGGAGTGAAGACTTGCTCCTCCCGGTCTTCATCTCTTACCTCGTGCCAACGTCACGCAGCCAGTAACTTCAAGCCTGAAGAGCAACATAAGAACCCAAATATATATATACATGTCCCAGTATCTATAGATAAAAGCGGTTAAAATTGAATAACGACTTTCCACCGAGCTTTGGGCTCTGTGCTCGCGTCGAGAAGCTCTTCGTCGTTTCTCTTTCATGAGCTTCCCCGAAAGAACAGAAAGAGAGAGAGAGAGAGAGAGAAGAGTGATAACCTTACTTCTCCTCTCCGCTGATATACTTCTCTATCTGGCGGTGAAGTCATACAGGGGTACCAACTTTAACTGGCGTTTCCGAGATTCAATCTTTCGTGCACCTTCAAAACAACTATACGAAAAACTTTCGGTATGGTATTCTCAAAGTCTCATTCAGGCTAAAAGCAATTTATAACTATCCTCATCCCTGGTATGAAATTATATATACTGTATATTAGGGTAGTTCTTAATTTGGTGATGTTGGAAATTCTTTGGTATTGTTCGTCAAAAGTAATCAACATATCTAGAAAAAAAATTGGCCGCAAGGGGAACTTTGTCCAATAATTCTAACCCACCCCACCGAGCTGTCGAATTTTTATATGAAAAAATGCATGCATTCAAAATTTTGTTAAGAAAATTGTTTATTATTTCAAAACTATTCATGATAAAAGAATTTTATATAACGTTTTTGTAGGAAATATAATGCTCTACAAAAAAGGTATCTTGTGAAATTCTCGTAAATCTAATATTTATCACGTAATTAGCAAAAAACTGTCATCATTTATTCCAAAAGTCGATCATTATGGTCAAAACAGGAGTTTGACGTCGAATAGCTGCAATTTATTTTTCGTATGTATATAAGATTATGAAGAAATACGTAGCGCACTCAACAATGAAATGTAAACAATATTCAAATTTTTTAAATTTTATCAATTTTATTGTGAATTATAATGAATGATGTCATATATTTTAAGAATCAACTTACAATAATGAATTACATCGATTGGAGCAAAGTTGCTTTGTTAATATCAGGATATTTTTTTTTATATTCTTCAATTATTTGTACAGGATATTTAATATCAGGATTTAATATCAGGATATTTTTTTTTATATTCTTCAATTATTTGTACAATGAATTGTTTCTGATCTTCATCATAAGTGAGACGATCATTGTACTCTGTAATAAGTTTCACTCCTCTTTCTGCAACATCGTTAACCACTTTAATTCCTTTAACTATTTTTAAGTTGTAAATAATTTTTATTAGAAATCCACTCGCTCACATCGATATCAAAAAATGAGGAGTTGATTTCGAATCTTTCGAAAAAAGCCATCGATTTGGAACTGTTAAGAAATCAATGTCCTTATCGATCAAAGAAGAAAAATTTATCATGAATGATAATAAAATTGATAAAATTGAAAATTTAAATATCGTTCACATACTGTTATTGATTGCACTACGTATCTCTTCATATTTCTAATTGCATATGAAGAATACATTGCAGTTTTTCGACGTCAAACTCCTGTTTCGGCCATAATGATGGACTTTTGGAATAAATGATGACAGTTTTTTGCTAATAACGTGATAAATATTAAATTCACAAGAATTTTACAAGATACCTTTTTTGTAGAGCATTAAATTTCCTATAAAAACACAATATAACACTTTTTTATCATGAATAGTTTTGAAATTTAAAAAAAAATTCTTAACAAAATTTTGAATGCATGCATTCTTTCATATAAAAATTCGACAGCTCGGTGGGGTGGGTTAGAATTATTGGACAAAGTTCCGCTTGCGCCCAATTTTTTTTCTGGATATGTTCATAACTTTCAAGGAACAATACCAAAGAATTTCCAACATCACCAAATTAAGAACCACCCTACTGTATATAGATATGTTTGGGACTAAATCGATCAATGTGGTAATTCCTTACTACTTAGAGGTTACCAAATAAAACTGGAGCTGAAGAGGTTACTTTGTTTCTATAAAGAAAGGAAATTGATGTACATTGTAGCTGGAAATACCATCAGACATATTTTATCTCTTAGGACAGTGTCCGATACGGTTCAAACATTATTTCCTTCGTTCATGTCAATGATCCACGTGAGTCAGCAACGAAAGTAATGGTAAATGAATGAGAGACGAACCGACGAGACGGAATCGAAAACATGGTATTGCCATGGAAACTCGGACGGCGGTGTGCAGACAATTCCATGCTGTTTTCCACTTTCTACCATCAACGTCAGATATCCTACGGAAATCTACCCCTTGGGTAGAGCTTTATAAGAAAGAAAGGGTAGAGACTCGTGTGAGCAATGGGATAAGAGACGGCTAAAAACAGTACACGAAATATGTACTCTCCGGCAGACTTTGTAATATACGTATATAGATGGATCAAATCCGAGACAAACGTCATTGCAACTCACGCCTTACGAATAAAGCCGCGAGTGCCAACGAGCCGATGAGATGAAAGCTCCACGAGGAACGGGTAAAAGGAAAAATAAGAGGAGATAGCTCGAGCAGGTGGAGAAGCTGCTGAAAAAGGATAAAATAATATTTCACTCGGAATGAAAAGTGGAGGAATGGAGAATCCGCGCGGAGAGTTTCAACGTGACTCCGCGGTGGTTGATACTTGGTGATCTTTTACGGCAAGTCATAATCCGTCTGAATCGACCTCTTGCATTTCCAGACTGACCGTTGGACCACTCGCCAGAGGTCAGTTCTGAACTTCGAGCTGGGATCATCCTCGGTCACGAACTAACTACTCGCTCATTATAACCGAGCTCCACGAGGTCTGTTCAAAGAGTATCGCAAATTTTGTGTTTTTTCAAAAAGTATTTATTTATTCATTAATATTTATTTTGTCCCCCTCAAAGTAATTCCCCTCGGATATAATACATTTATGCCAACGTTTTTCCCAATCCTCGAAGCACTTAAAAAAATCATTTTTTCTGATCCTGTTTAGCTCCTCCTTCGATGCCGTCTTTATCGCATCAATCGTGGCGTAGCATCGTCCTTTCATGGGCCTCTTCAGTTTTGGGAACGCGAAAAAGTCACAGGGGGGCCAGGTCTGGGGAATACGGTGGCTGCGGCATCATTAGAGTGTTGTTTTTGGCCAAAAATTCGCGCACAAGCAACGATGTGTGAGCAGGGGCGTTATTATGGTGCAAAAGCCAATTTTTGTTCTTCCACCAATCCGGGCGTTTATGGCGGATTGCTTCGCGCAAATTGCGCATAACTTGCAGGTGATATTCTTTATTGACTGTACGACCCTGTGACAAGAACTCATGATGCACCACGGCCCTGCAATCGAAGAAAACTGTGCAAACGTTCGCATTCGACCGAACTTGGCGCGCTTTTTTCGGTCTTGGCTCATGCGGCAGCTTCCATTGCGATGATTGAGCTTTGGTTTCCACGTCATAACCACAAACCCATGATTCGTCACCGGTTATGACCCTCTGGAGCAAATTTGGGTCGTCGCGGACCGAGTCCAACGGCTCCTTAGCAATGTTAACGCGACACTGTTTTTCTTCGAAATTGAGCAATTTTGGCACGAATTTCGCGGTGACCCGTCTCATGCCCAAATCATTGGTAAAAATCGAATAGCACGAGCCAATCGATATGCTTAGTTCCTCGGCAACTTCTCTAACGGTGATTCGACGATTGGCCAATATTATTTTCTTCACTTCATCAATGTTTTCGTCTGTTGTTCATGTGCTCGGGCGTCCGGAACGCATTTCGTTGTTCGCATCTTCTCGGCCCTCTGAGAACATTTTGTACCACCGATAAACGTTGCTTTGGTCCAAGGTAGCTTCACCATATACCACAGTCAACATTCGGAATGCGTCCGTGCACTTAATTTTGTTTTTCACACAAAATTTGATACGGGTTGTTTGAACTATTTTTTGGAATAGGCAAAAATCGAAGGCAAGCCAAAACACGTCTAACCAAAACAGCTGTCAACAATTAACTAAACATTCAAAATGGCCGATTTTTTCAGCATAAGTGAGGGACACGAGTACCAACCTAACGCCACAAAAAAATCGAAAATCGAATATACGTAGCCCGCAGAAATTCAAAATAGACCTCGTATCCTTCTGTGTACTCGTCTCTCGCCATGAAACTTTTGCATGCGCGCATGAGATTTCTATGAGATATTCCACCGAATTTTCAACCATAACTGATTCATCGACATTATCAATGAAATCACAATTCCTCGATAGCTGTTATTTGAGGATTTTTGTTTCTAGAGCCCTCGTGCAAATGCGACACAGTTGTGCATAATGAAAGAGTGGCTACAGACAACACTCTGAAGGGTTTCATCGAATGAAACGGAATGTGGAAAGGGCCAGGGATGTAAAGACGAACGACGCCGAACGATTGATAAAAAAAATATATATATAAGCAATGAGAACAGCAATGGAAAAAAAACAAAAAAAGGGTACAGATGTACTCAGCTATACAACTTCTACAGTCAGAGACTAGTGCGAATTGCTGCTTTAACTTTGTGCAGTTGGTAGATTAGAACATACTATAATATATTCCGTCAATGACTAGCGCAAACCCGCGAGTTTCGGGGAGAGAGTTCCGCGAATTTCGAGAACGAACACACCCTCTCTGTCTCTATCCCCTGCCATCGGTGGTAAATCGTTGGGGATAGAATCGACGAGACTCCCCAGATGCCGTGGTAAGTAATGGTACGTGCAGGCAATTTGTGAGCCTGCTCCTTGTCTTCACCGGTTGCACATGTATTTGCTCGTGTGTATGTATGTACATGCATACTGCTCGCTTATTCGTGTCGCTTCGTAAGTTGCTGGCGACGAAGTCTGCTGCTACGAGGAGAAGCCAGAATTTCTACATAGAACGACGTTCCTCAATTCAACACCCTAATGATTCGTACGTGTGACGGGCACGTACCCCGATAAAGTCACGTATGGCCCATCTTCATGATAGGGTATATTCGCACAATTGTTTATCATCGATTGTGCGATCGACATCGTCAATTGTTGCTTGTCACGAAAACTTCGTTCCGGATAAACGAATAACGAAAACTTTTCAATGATATACCCATAACGACAAGAAGTGTCATTTGAAACGATTTTGTAATGAAAAAAACACAATTAGCAGCTTAAGGTTGTACTACCATTATGCATAAGCACATATTATTGATATCCACATTTGGTATTATCTTGTTGAAGGAACAAGGATTATTCCAGCATTGAACGTGGCATCAGTTAAATCTGCAACACATCTGATATCGGTCAAATTCAACATCAGTATAGCAAGCACCAATTCAAGCTTTTACCGCGCCCGGATGTAGAGAGCCTGATTATTCGTCGTGTTCATAAATTATCCGTTACATCGTGTAGGTTTGTGGTTTGTTTGCGTACGCGTCGATGTGCGTCCTCCACTGGAATCAACTGAACGAGCCGTTTCCGAAACTCTGGTCACGCACTTCGAGGAATCAGTTTGCAATTCCATCGCGAGTGCAAGTGATAAGAGGATCACACGAGCTCTTACCGCACGAGCGATAAATAATTACTAACTGGTCATTCGTGTATCTATAGTTGGAGCTATAGATTTCGCGGTAGTTCTCCAACGCTATTTGATCTACTTGAACGAATTATGTGATATGAACACGCTGCAATTACTGCACAAATTGTCATAATCTTCGTGATTACATAAATAACGTATGTGCGAAAAATTCTAGGACAGAATTGAAGGGGAGGTCTGTCACTAAAATATGTTACAAATTAAATCCGTTATAATTTTGATGATGTTGAAGTTTGCATCGTTGGAATGCAACGAAAATAAATTTTTTACATCATTAATCCCCCTTATCGATTGGATTATCGATGACAAAAATCGTTAAAATGTTGTATTGGGGTCTCCTTCAAGGACCTGGACCTAAATGGTCACGAGAAGCAAGAGCAATACTGAATATGAAAATTTAATAACCTATTTGCGTTGCGTTCCAACGATGTAAACTTCAACATCATTAATTTTGTTGCCACAACGTTTGAATGAATGAGTAGTAAAGTATGTTATTTTTCGGTGGAAAATAGAATGTTTTGCATTCTGGTAGAGTCTTGTAACTTCTAAAACTTACTTGTCAATGCAGTTTTAATTTTTGCTCTTCTGTAAATTCTCCGTACGATTGGGTATTAACTGCGGGACAGATCAATGCCCATAAATATTTAAGGCCGTAGTCTGGTCTAGAGTGAGATTTTTGACGTCATTTCTAACGTGCAATAATGTTTAAACTGTTGAAGTTGTCTTGATGAAAATTTACACGTGCATTTATTGGTCCTTAGAGAATACTTGTACATTAAAAAAAAAATTATTTTCAATATTTTCATGTAGTTTTTTGCCTTGTTGCAACATGGTGCGCCGGAAATCGGCGCCCACTCTGGACGATGTTGTATGCATCTGAATAAAAAAAAAATATATATATTCTCAATCTGTATGAGTATTCTGAGCACTGGTAGCAGAATTGGTACTTAAAAAAAAATTTGGACAAAATGGCGGCCTGTTGAACTTTCATTAATGATATTTCATTATTCGACGAGTTATAAAATGTCGGCAAAATTATTGTTCGACTCAATAAAAAATTTTTTTAAGTACCAATTCTGCTACCAGTGCTCAGAATACTTATACAGATTGAGAATATATATATTTTTTTTTTTCAGATGCATACAACATCGTCCAGAGTGGACGCCGATTTCGGCGCACCATGTTGCAACAAGGCAAAAAACTACATGAAAATATTTAAAATAATTTTTTTTTTTAATGTACAAGTATTCTCTAAGGATCAATAAATGCACGTGTAAATTTTCATCAAGACAACTTCAACGGTTTAAACGTTATTGCACATTAGAAATGACGTCAAAAATCTCGCTCTAGACCAGACTATGGCCTTAAGCTCTCCATTACAATCTCCTCTACGGGATAAGCGCGACGGATTATTTTATATTGCTCTGATCTCCAAGATATTAAGGGGGGAAATAGGGTTAGGACAGCGTTTTCTCAATGATTTTCATGAATTTTTTTATAGTATAAAAAATGAATATAATTTATTGAAACTTTGAGAATATTTTATACATATATTTAAGTATATACTATAAAATTTTTGAAGAATTTTCTTGAAAAACACCGGGGATATTAGCGACCCCATATTGCAGGTCATAGTCAGACTCAACATTTTGCGTACATTCTGGAAGCCGCAATTTTCATCTGAAATTAAACGAGGTTGGAATTTACTTTTATTATATGTCTCTCTTCTATATGAACCTAATTGCTATCAAAAAAATAGAAAATCGAATTTTTTACAGGGGTTAAAACAAAAAAGCACGATTTTTTGTCATTTTTTACAACTTTATTTGCAAAAAAAAAAATTATTTTAAATAATGATAATATTCCGATTTTAGGTTCATGTAGAGCGCAATACTATGAAGAAAGTAACTGCCAATTTTCAAAACGATTGGTTGAAAACTTTTCAAACTAGCGTGTACGCAAGTTCAAAAAAGTCGATTTCAGAAAAACGCGTTTGAAAAAATAGTGACCGCTCAGTTATACACGTGGCGCGCTCGGGGCCTGAAGGAGAGCTACTCACTTTAATGGCTTATAACAATAGAACGAGTCGGAATTTTCATTTAAAATTTTGGGAAAATTTTTCAATAGTTTTACTAACAATTTATGAAATTTAAAAAAAATCGATTTTTTGAACCGTCTAACCCTATTTCCCTCCTTAATCAATTTTATGAAAGACAACAAATTATACGATGTTGAAGTTTGGATCGTTGGAATGCAACGAAAATAGATTTTTTACGGCATTAATCTCCCTTAAGATTGGATCATCGATGACAAAAATCGTTAAAACGTTTTATTGGAGTCTCCTTCAAAGATCTGGACCTAAATGGGCTCGAGGAGCAAGAGCAATACTGAAAATGAAAAATTTAAAAATCTATTTGCGTTGCGTTCCAACGATGGAAACTTCAACGTCATCAAATTATTTTTCTCTGTATGTTTGGAGCAATGTAGTTCTTACAATTTTCGTTCAATTTAAAATAGTCGCGCTTACTCCATTAGAAAATTTGAGGTGATTTAAACATTTTTTTTCTGATTACAAAGCTTCCTCGACGAAGAAGCAATTATTTTCAATTATTCGATATAAAGGACAACTTTTGTGATTTTTCTTTGACGTAATATCTCTTCAGTTGTTTTATTATAAAATTATTTAGGATCGTTTGTTGATTCGAATGATACACCTCCGTGATGCTGATGGATCATCCTGTTGTCGTAAACGATTCCAGCTGTATCCGCGCGCGAGAGTTAAGTCGGTCCTTATTTACTCGTACATCACCGTCGGGGGATGTTCTCTCGTCTCGGTGCTCTCTGGAATTAAGAGAGATCACTAGGTTTATCCAACCGCTATGACCAAGCGGTGAGACGAAGGGTTGGAGGTATACCTATACATGTATATACGTTTAAGTTGAGAGTGATTTGCGAGATATCAGAAGACGAAGAGCGCCGTGTGCACCCGGATAGCCGTGGTGTTCTGGTGTCTGTAAGAGTATATAGGACACGCGGCACACAAGCTTCACCATCGCGGTCGGTAGCGCACGTTCTGACCTACGATATTTCTTCGGTTTTCCTATGAGTGTGAGAGACTGTGGGAGACTGTGGGGGGAGAAACGAGACAGAAAGCTTGCACACATATATCTACGGAGAGAGGAATGGCTGGACCAGGATGAGATCCCACCGCTGGCTTTCCCTCGGGTGAACAGAAGAACTCAGATGCTCGAGTAGCCGTGTGGTTCGTTTCTCTCTCTCTCTGCCATGGAATTTAAAGACCACCAATTTATCGGAGCTCCAACGACGAATTTCGCCCGTCGAACCACAATTAAGGTTCCTGGCGTTCTATCCAGAGCTCTTCCTTCCCTCTCTTTGCATTTTCTCTTTCTTACCGGGAGAACTTCCTTCTCATTTTAGTTCACTCTTCCCGTTCATTCCCGGCCATTTATCTCAATGCTACCGGCTCCGTGCGTGGTTCTACATATTCCATGCCTCTCCCTCTCCCTCTCTCACTATCCTTCCTTTTCATTCCTTTCTCTTTTCGACGTTGTACGAGAGTCAACCACCCTTTCTGTCTCTTCTACTTCTTCTTCTCCTTCTTCGGCCTTTCTCACCGCCATTTTCTACCCAAAGTGGCATACTTTATTAACGAGCCTTCGCCTCTAGATATACCGCGGTACCCATCCGAGACCCTCTTTGTGGCCAGAATATAACTAGAATTGTCGGTTGGTGTGCCACGCTATATGTGTATGTCTCACCAAACTCTTGAATATATACGTCCACTTTCACATGTATTCTTACCACAAGCTTATCGTGTGTATAACAATGTGCGGCAAACTGAGTAGTGGTTTGACACTCCCACGGGACGTAATTGTGTTGGATAAAGAACGTCCCATCCAATTCCCCCATAGTTTTTTTTTTTTTTTTTTTCGAATCCTTCATTCCTTCTTGTCTCATCAGCGTTTGCTCTTTCACTCGAGAATAACCGCGGTGGGGTGCCTTTCTAATTGTGTAGTACAATTCAAGTGGGCACCAGCATCAAAGACACGTGCATCCTTATTATTTCTCTCTTTTTTTTTTATTATGTTTTACTAATAACCGTGTCTTACTATTATTGTGTTGTTCACACCGCAACCCCTCGACGACAATCACTCTCGCCTCTCGCACTGCATCCTTCCGGGAACGACCCATCCTAACTAACGTCGCGCTTGACGAATTCAATGGCAAGGAGAACGAGCAAATACGAATTCTGTCGACTGGGGAGAGCGTGAATTAACCCTTTGTTTCCTTTCACTTTTTACCCGTTTCTATACTATATTCTTCGTCACGTTTTTTTTTCCCGAACAACAAACACTTGTCGTACACAACGTAGCGCTGCGGCAAAGTGATTTTTAACCCGAAGCGTTATTATGATAAAATCAAACTCACGTCAATACTCGACGAATTTTTTTTTTTTTTTCGTTACAGCACACCGACATGTAATTTTTTTGTCAACAATAATTATCGCCCCTTCGTTTCTTCTTTTACTTCTTCTACACACAATGTACGTCAATTAGCTGTCGCGTCTGTTGATGAGGAATTTTATACGAGGTCTGTTCAAAAAGTATCGCGAATTTTGAATTTCCGCGGGCTACGTGTATTCGATTTTCGATTTTTTTGTGCCATTAGGTTGATACTCATGTCCCTCACTTATGCTGAAAAAATCGGCCATTTTGAATGTTTAGTTAATTGTTGACAGCCGTTTTGGTTAGACGTGGTTTGGCTTGTCGTCGATTTTTGCCTATTCCAAAAAAATGGATCAAAGAATCTGTATGAAATTTTGTGTGAAAAACAAAAATTAAGTGCGCGGACGCATTCCGAATGTTGACTGTGGCATATGGTGAAGCTATCTTGGACCAGAGCAACGTTTTTCGGTGGTACAAAATGTTCTCAGAGGGCCGAGAAGATGCGAACGACGAAATGCGTTCCGGACGCCCGAGCACATCAACAACAGACGAATACATTGATGAAATGAAGAAAATAATATTGGCCAATCGTCGAATCACCGTTAGAGACGTTGCTGAGGAACTAAACATATCGATTGGCTCGTGCCATTCCATTTTTACCAATGATTTGGGCACGAGACGGCTCGCCGCGAAATTTGTGCCAAAATTGCTCAATTTCGAACAAAAACAGTGTTGCGTTAACATTGCTAAGGAGCCGTTGGACTCGGTCCGCGACGACCCAAATTTGCTCCAGAGGGTCATAACTGGTGACGAATCATGGGTTTATGATTATGACGTGGAAACCAAAGCTCAATCATCGCAATGGAAGCTGCCGCATGAGCCAAGACCGAAAAAAGCGCGCCAAGTTCGGTCGAATGTGAAGGTTTTGCTCACACTTTTCTTCGATTGCAGGGGCGTGGTGCATCATGAGTTCTTGCCACAGGTTCGTACAGTCAATAAAGAATATTACCCGCAAGATATGCGCAATTTGCGCGAAGTAATCCGCCATAAACGCCCCGGATTTGTGTAAGAACAAAAATTGGCTTTTGCACCATGATAACGCCCCTGCTCACACATCGTTGCTTGTGCGCGAATTTTTGGCCAAAAACAACACTCTAATGATGCCGCAGCCACCGTATTCCCCAGATCTGGCCGCCTGTGACTTTTTCCTGTTCCCAAAACTGAAGAGGCCCATGAAAGGACGACGCTACGCCACGATTGAAGCGATAAAGACGGCATCGAAGGAGGAGCTAAACAAGATCACAAAAAATGATTTTTTTAAGATAGCAGTCTGGTAACTTAAGCCGATTTTCATGTCTTTTTTTGGAGGGCGTTTTTTTATAGGAAAATAAAAATGAATCGTTTTGAATATTTAGGATGTTTTTATTTACATATTAAAGATACAAAAAAAAAATTTGTTGAACAAATTCAATAGTTTATTATTATTATTATTATTGATCGAAGTTGGCACCTCGAAAAAATAGCGTGTTGGTGGCCCCGGTGATTTTGGCTCTTAATGTTATCTGAAATAAAAAATTCTTGATAATTTTTAATCTATAGACATGTCATTCTGGTCGGAACTACTGAAGTTAAATTTCATGGATAAATAACAAAAAAAAAAGTTTTTTTTCCAAAGTCCGCCATTTTGTTATTTATCCATGAAACTTAACTTCAGTAGTTCCGACCAGAATGACATGTCTATAGATTAAGAATTATCCAGAATTTTTGATTTCAGATAACATCAAGAGCCAAAATCACCGGGGCCACCGACGCGCTTTTTTTTCGAGGTGCCAACTTCGATCAATAATAATAATAATAATAATAATAATAAACTATTAAATTTTTTCAACCAAATTTTTTTTGTATCTTTAATATGTAAATAAAAACATCCTAAATATCCAAAACGATTCATTTTTATTTTCCTACAAAAAAACACCCTCCAAAAAAGACATGAAAATCGGCTTAAGTTACCAGACCACTACCTTAAGTGCTTGGAGGATTAGGAAAAATGTTGGCATAAATGTATTATATCCGAAGGGAACTACTTTGTAGGGGACAAAATAAATATTAATGAACAAATAAATACTTTTGAAAAAAACACAAAATTCGCGATACTCTTTGAACAGACCTCGTATATTGCCGAATGTGAAAGACACTGAACCGTTTTCAAAATGGACAATTTATCGGCGAGTTTACATATCGCTATAGTGTGGAGTTGAATCATTTCTAAAAATTCTTCGACACATTCAAATAATTGAAATCTTACATTAGCGTCCCTTTTTTTTCATTATCGAAGAATAGCTGAGCGAAATTATTCTCGATAACAAAATATTATAAATTCTATATTCTTTTCTCCATAATTATTAATAATTATGATTTTATTAGAAGATCATTTTGAACAGTTTCTTTTTTTGATTTAACTACTTTTTTTGATTTGACTGCTCATGTCTGTGACAACGGGGATGCTGTTCAAGAGGAAGGGAAATTGCGACGATCGCGCGGTATATTAACTCAAGCGAATTCCTACCGTTTCGCGGCCCGAAGTAATTTGTTACTTCATTAGCAGGTGCCTCGTGCTACAACACTGTCACTTGTCGCGCGCGTTGGCACGCGGAAATAAGGAGACGATTGTGTCTGTTCATTTGAGCAGAGGTTTCAAGCCGATTGGTTAAGGGCATCGTTTAGTGCCTCGTACATATACACTAATGAAGTGTCTCTGCAAATGCTCTGCTCCGGCGCTCGGTCGACAGGTTCGTTACATTGGCGATCCACATTTCCTATCTGTCTCTAAACACTAATTGGATACTCTCGGTGATGCACGGTAGCTCGTACTATCGCAGCCATTCGTCCTTTGGAAATTAGTGAATTCGCGTAATCGCTCTTCTCTCCTCGGTGTTAGAACGCTTAGGGGAAAATTTAGATCTACGTTTCCCCGTTGTCAGGAGTGAAAAGATAACTAATCAAAGTGGGGAAAAATTTTCTTTTCCTCTTCTGTGCTGCCGATATTCAAGAAAAATCAGTAATGATAAATGTTACGTTAAAGAAATTGTGCATAATTATCGAATAAAATGGAATGTGATTACTGTGTCTCCTCGGAACTCGATGAAAGAGATCGTCTCGGTCGTGCAACGACGAGTTAACGAGAGTCACTTTTCTCAAAGCCGCTCCCGCGGATTTCTCGTTCTCCCTTTTGTACCATTGTTAGACGAAAAAAAGGTAGGGGCAAAAGAGGAAATAAGTCGAGATCGAAATAAAAATACGACATACATTATTCGCCATACATGACATATTAGTATACCTATATCTCTGTGTATTATATAAACATTTCGCCGCCGCAGTGTAGAAGAATTGAGAGCCACAGCAACGGTCGTTCATGGTAATGGCCGGGACTTGGTCGCGTACCACCCGAGCCGTACGAATCCCCTCGTATGTCTCTCTGTATTATATAAATATAAATAAATATTATATACATATATCGCCAGGTGCCGCCGTGTACAAGAGTTGAGGAGGTCAGCTTCACCGTGCGAGAAATGACTTTGCCCGGTGAAGCTGACCCGGCCGGAAACACAAACATACAGAGGTGTATTTGCGGTCATTTTTGGTCACTCTGGGGCGGGGAGGGTGTGGAGGTGGTTTGTGTTTGGTTGATGCTAGGGCGTGTAGCGCCGCAGCCAGGGGGTTTTCACGTAAAGCACGCAGGGGGTTGAAGCCCGTAGTATATATATATATAATGTCTCTGGAGTTCTCTATGACTGAGAAACGATTGAAAGCCACTCGCGCGTAGCTCGACAGTTTTCCAATAACTCCTTTCGAGAATCGTCTCGTCGTACATGTCCACTTGTCGCTAAAGTCTCGACACCACTGCTATGTATGTACTTCACACCGAGTATATAAAGCTCGCGTGTATTACTCACAAGGATTTTTCTCATTGTAACGTAGCGTGTTTTTCCGTGCGCAGCAAAAAAAAAAGTATGGGATGTCAGTGCCGGAAAGAGCCTCGGAGTCTTGCATAGAATTCGATCCCATAAGCTTGTCATTAACTTGAAATTGGCTTTCCCAGAAATAACCGAGATGGACAGGTCTTAGACAAAAATGGATTTAATTATTATTATATAGAGTAATTCCCAAAAATTTCACTCTTACGATATAGACGAATAAAAGCTTTAACTAACGAGCATCTATTTGTTGCTGTATCTGCAAAATTAACGGAATGCCACTTGGCAAAAAAATACACTTATCGTGGAAAAGCTTCCACGTCGACAACTGACCGAAAATCGGTTTTTTTGAGTTTTTCGTTAATAGTCTCAGTAACATTTTTCCACCTCTATCGGCCAGGTCTTCCGCAATTTCCCTGTGCCCTTGATCAAATGCGATATAGAAGTGAATTAGGAGAATGGTTGCGGGTAACACTCGGGGAGAGGAGGCCGGGGAGAGTCTCGGTGAATCGAATGAAAATGTGCAGTAGAACAAACCGGAAAGTCATGTAAAAAGCTGAAAAAGTATCCGGTGGAAACCATCATAAGAAAATAGTAGAAAAATTTGTTATAAATAATTATACTGAAAAATGACGCGTATAACTTTAAGGGGGGAAATAGGGTTAGGACAGCGTTTTCTCAATGATATTCATGCATTTTTTTATAGTATAAAAAATGAATATAATTTATTGAAACTTTGAGAATATTTTATACATATATTTAAGTATATACTATAAAATTTTTGAAGAATTTCCGTGAAAAACACCGAAAATATTAGCGACCCCATATTGCAGGTCACAATCAGACTCAGCATTTTGCGTACATTCTGGAAGCCGCAATTTTCATCTGAAATCAAACGAGGTTGGAATTTACTTTTATTATATGTCTCTCTTCTATATGAACCTAAATGCTATCAAAAAAATAGAAAATTGAATTTTTTACAGGGGTCAAAACAAAAGAGCATAATTTTTTGCCATTTTTTACAACTTTATTTGCAAAAAAAAAATTATTTTAAATAATGATAATATTCCGATTTTAGGTTCATATAGAGCGCAATACTATGAAAAAAGTAACTGCCAATTTTCAAAACGATTGGTTGAAAACTTTTCAAACTAGCGTGTACGCAAATTCAAAATAAGTCGTTTTTGGAAAAACACGTTTGAAAAAATGAGTGACCGCTCGGTTATACACGTGGCGCGCTCGGGGCCTGAAGAAGAGCTGCTCACTTTAATGGATTATAACAATAGAACGAGTCGGAATTTTCATTTAAAATTTTGGGAACATATTTTTCAATAGTTTTACTAACAATTTATGAAATAAAAAAAAAACCGATTTTTTGAACCGTCTAACCCTATTTCCCCCCTTAACAGACGTCAACATTTTTTGTCACGCTCACATAGACTCTTAGGGCTGCAAACTCCCCGTGCCCCCATTAGTTAAGACCTTGGGCTGTCCAATAAAACACCGCATAAATCACACTCCGGGTTTTCCAACTTATAGGGGTGGCCTCCACCCCCCCAGATGTTAGATTGTTCCCCCCCCCCCCCCCCCCCCCCCCCCCCCCCCGTGGTGCAACACGGAAACAAATTCAATTAAAATCTCATTATAACGCAAATTAATATCGTTTAGAATTATAAACTACACTATACATTCGACAGAGTTTAACAGTTTCGTGCTAGGTTTAAATGATGTCTGAATTCGACTGTAAACGAATAACCGACGCAAAATATTATAGTGCAAATGGTTAAAGATCACAGATAATATTTATTTTATTTTCGTGAAATAACAGCAAGCTCTCGAGACGCTCGTCAAATATGCGCATCGAGTTCAACCGCATTTCTGACGATGGAAATATGTTTCAAGCATCAAGTACCTTACCCACCACAGCCATCATACTTCCGTATATTTAATAGCAGTCGCGAAATGCCCAAATCAGAATTACCTGCTAGTTATGAATATACATAGTGATCGAAAAAAAAAATAGAATAATATATTTTTTTGAATAATCTACATGGTATAGTAATGTAAAAAATGGTACAAATTGAAACTTGCATATTGCTTCCTCATCAGTTTTCACAATCCCAAATTTTCCTCTATGAGCAAGAGGCTTTTTTTCATTTTGCCTTCCTCACAGAGGAAGCTTCGTATGTATGCGCAAACATGATGAGAAAACAATGTGCAATTTTCAATTTACACCATTTTTCATTTCTTCCATTTGATAGTGTGAGGTTTACTGGATTTTTAATGAATTTTTGAAAGAACTGAAACATCATAAATATAGAATACTTTTTCCCATTGTCTCTAACTTTATTACTAAATATCCTTTCATCGTGTCCAATTCGTACGGAAAGTTTTGAGCTGATAGACGAAAAGTTGCACGACCCACAAACGCCCATAAAAATTATTTGAAAAATTCAAAATTTCGTAAATTTAGAGTGCCTCGAACGATTTTATCGAAAATTCAATATGGAACACTATCCGATGCCAGTCTATTTGTGTTGAAAGTTTTAGCCTCGTAGCTCAAAATTGCACGAGTTCTTCTCTTAATCGTCATTCTTAATAAACTTCAGAATCGTATATTATCTGAAACTTCTAACTTCACGAAAATTATATCAGACAAAGCGGGCTTGCAGCTGATGCAAAATTTCGACCCGATCGATTGAACATTCCAGAGTTATAGAACTTTGAATTTTTTTTTTAATCTCAGTACAGATACAAACACGCAAACTTTTGGTAAATATGTTTTTCCAACGTTCTGACACATTTTTAGTCTATAAGCATTGGAATTTGGGAAGAAAAATTTCAGGAAAACGAAGCTTTCTCTACGATGAAACAAAATGTATGAATAATTGTATCTCTTGCACTCTATGACTTTTCGTATGATCTTAAGAAGAATTTGTAATAATTATTGTTTTATAAGGAATATCCATATTTTTGGAACAATTAGTCGTCACTGTATTGTTTTAGGATTAATTTGAATGGTGTCTCATTCGAGTGTCTGTAACAAACGAGAGTACATACGTATATCCTTTGACTCTCCGAGACTGTAAAGCTTAGTCTGAGCGTTCCTTTGCCGAAAGTGGTGTAAATCCGTGCATTCATGTACTATACTAACATTGCATTGCGTAGATATATATTCCTGTTATAGATATAATGGAGGACAATAATGCATGCGGAGACAAAACAGAAAGAGGCAGAGAGAAACAGAGATAGAGAATATACAAAGTTGTATTCCGAAGAAAGGATAGAGATAACGAAACAGCCTGTGTACGAGTGCTTGCATATTTGCACTGGAGACACACAAGACTGCAAAGCTCTATTCATATATATATATATAAATATATACTAGGGGGGCTCTGCCCCCCTGCGCGCTCCCCGCGCCAACCGCCCCCCCCCCCCCCGCTCGATCCCCTCAACTCTTGTACACGGCGGCGGCGAAATATTTATATAATATAGAGAGATATACACGCATATATATATATATATATATTATGTAACTATATCACCGCCGCCGCCGCCGTGTACAAGAGTGGTGGGAGGTAGGCCGGGGCGTGGGCGCAGAGGGGCTAAGCCCCCCTAGTATATGTATATATATACGAGATACATGAGAAGGCGCGCCTTATCAAGCATATGGACGATCAAAGCTTATATCTACATTAGGGCGATTTTTTTTTTCGACAATTTTTTTTTTTCAGTCCCCACCCGAAATTTTATTGGACATGTCGAAAAAGAAATTCCCTGAAAGTTACAGTCCTTAATATTAATTCTAAGTACTTCCCCAAAGCGTGAGAAGATTTTCCATCTAAAATACACGTAAATCGAATTTTTTTTTTTTAATTTCTATAACTCAGCCGCATTTTATGCTATCATATCATTCTTGGTTTCGATTTACTCAGAATAAAACAATCTAGAGAAGTGCCTATTGCGGCGAAAGTGTAAATTGTACTGGTGAGTTGGTACGGGTCACTGAAGTTGATTTTTACCCGAAATTCTCGTTTTTTTTGCTGTTATCTCCGAAACAATTAACTTTACGAAAAAAATGTAAACGAAAAATTTGTTGGAAATTCAATTCCCTACAAAAAAGGTCCTATCGACCCAATTGCTTAGATTAATATTCCTTGAGATATTGAACTTTATTTAAAAAAAATTTTTTTATTATTTGATATTTCATATTTTACAAATTTTATACTATTCATAAGTTAAAGTTCAATATCTCAAGAAATCTTGATCTAAGCAATTGGGTCGATAGGACCTTTTTTGTAGGAAATTAAATTTCCAACAAATTTTTCCTTTACATTTTTTTCGTAAAGTTAATTGTTTCGGAGATAACAGCAAAAAAACGAAAATTTTGGGTAAAAATCAACTTCAGTGACCTGTACCAACTCACCAGTACAATTTACACTTTCGCCGCAAAAGGCACTTTTTGAGATTGTTTTATTCTGAGTAAATCGAAACCAAGAACAATATGATAGCATAAAATGCGGCTGAGTTATAGAAATTTGAAACAAAAAAAATTCGATTTACATGTATTTTAGATGGAAAATCTTCTCACGCTTTGGGAAAGTACTTAGAATTAATATTAAGGGCTGTAACTTTCAGGGAATTTCTTTTTCGACATATCCAACAAAATTTCGGGTGGGGACTGAAAACAAAAAATAGTCGAACAAAAAAAATCACCCTAATCTATATACTTGATAAGTGACGCTTTTCCCTGCGTCCTCCATCTCTTCGTCGTAGTTATGTACACACGGCGTCATAACGTCGATGCGTGTACATTCGCTAACGAGAATTTCAAGTACGTAGAGCGTATAGCGCACCGGGTCGGGGTTGAAGTTTCGAATGGTGAAAGCTCCGGAGGTGTAAAACTCCGAATTTATGTGCGAGGATCTTAAAAGTAGTGGAAGCGCTAAAGCACAACATTTTTAAAACAGAAATGTCATTGCCAAGACTAGTTATACACTAAGGATTAAATGGTATTCCCAATTATTTCGTCAAGAAACGCATTTCGAATGGGTTCCCCGTTCCTCATTACATGCTCATCTTCTAAACATCAAATAAAATCAGCGAAAAATAAGGGATTTTGGCTGGTGAAATTTGGTCACAGGCGGTCGTGTCTGTGTCAAAAGGAAACGACTTTGAATTGCAGAATTCTCGTCACGGGATTCCGCGACAATTAATCTCGCTTTAAAATCCTCGGCTCAGCTTCGGGAGTCTTGCCTCTCTAGCGGTCGACGGCAAAAGCTTCTTTTGACGCTGTGCTTTCTCACTCTTTCGTCTCGTTCATAGTTCGCTCTGCGGGATTTCGTATTTTTCCTCTTTCTCTTTCTCATTCGTCTTCCACACGTCGCACGAAGATTCGCGGATGGTCGAGAGTGAAAGGAATAAGTCTCCTTTTTACGTACTTCTTTCATACCTTTTTTTACCTACCAAGAGTATAGTCTCGCTTCTCTCTCTTTCTCTCTCTCTCTCTCACGAAAATTCCCATAGACGGAAGAAAAAACCCGATCCTCTCATTTCCTTTTCCCTCGTCGACGTTTCCGCTACTGGCTTCACTCTGCCTTCGCCCTGTTCCGCTTCCGATCCTCCCTGTCTAGCTCTCCCGCACCATTCTCTCTTTTACGTCCGTTCGCATCCTCTCAACGTAGTTCTCGACGTTTGTCGCAAAGATTTTGATACCATACTCCCGTGATTCTACAGATTCAAGGCTGTACCACGTATACACGTATGTGTCTCCGGGATCTCTCGCCCGAAGACATACGTCCAAGAGTAGCAGCGGTAAACTTGGCTTGAATCGTATAGAGACGACGTAAATGTGTCCTTTCTCAGTCGCGAATTCATACTTTTTTTTTCACGCTTTCAACATTTCTTTTTCATTCAAGACATTCCTCTCTAAACCCTTATATGCTCTTCTTGCTTCGATACTCTCTTTCGTCCTCTTCTTCACACCCAACCTTTTACGGGACTTCTTTCAGGACGGAATACAAACAGATCTTATTTGCACTCCGTTTTTTCCGAAATCCTTTTTCATTTTTTCTCTTTTAAGGTATGAAACACCAACGTGACGGACATCATTCAAAATAAAACATTATTTATAATAATTTCGCCGCGAAATATTACGAATAGTAATGCCAAAGAATGGTAATATTCGTTATAAATCAATAATAACTGCAAGTTATTCATAATAATTTAAAAAAAGAATTGTAATTTTTGTTCCCCTTTTATATTCATTATTGTTTCATTATAAAATAATTTTTAATTGCTTTTTATTTGAGTCGTGTTCAATAAACTGGGTACCGCCCAAATATGACTGTGGTCTGGACATCTTCATGACAATTTTTTGTTTGTTATGTCGCTCTGACGAGAACAAAGACGATCGATAAACGTACAAGTTACATAGTTACATAGTTATTAGATGAAAACTATGTTCAGTGAAAAACGCGAATTTCGTACGATTCGGGCTATTGAGTAAGATCAAATTTTATATTATTTCATCTTCACTTATTATTATCGTCTCGTTGCCTCCCCCAGCAAACTTCATTATAGCCAGTTTCATAATCCCCGGCTCTGTCTGTCCGTCTATCTGTCTCTCTCACTCTCTCTTTCTCTCGCAACAGCGTTACCCTTTTTGTTTTGTCGATGAAGACACGCCGTTAGCGGAAGACCCCATCAACTCGATCGTTAATGAACGAACCCCAACAATTTCTATTATTACCCAGCTCGAGAATATCACATGCCCAGTATCATTTTGCCCCTCAGACTCACCTCGCAGATGATTAAATGTCTATTTTTGTGACTAGAAGATATTATCGAATTTACGTAACGTAGGTGTATATATTCAGAGGTTAATTTGATGAGTTTTCACAATCATGAAATTCCCTATTATAAATTTATGTGACAAGTCTAATGCAACCTAATATAGAAAATGTAACGATGTATGGATCTGAATTCCTTTCAGTTATTAATTTTACCTATGAAACCTCAATCAAAAATAATTATATTAAGGGAGGAAATAGGGTTGAGACAGCGTTTTCTCAATGATTTTCATGAATTTTTTTATAGTATAAAAAATGAATATAACTTATTGAAACTTTGAGAATATTTCATACATATATTTAAGTATATGCTATAAAATTTTTATACATATATTTAAGTATATACTATAATATATTAGCGACCCCATATTGCAGGTCACAATCAGACTCAGCATTTTGTGTACATTCTGGAAGCCGCAATTTTCATCTGAAATCAAACAAGGTTGGAATTTACTTTTATTATATGTCTCTCTTCTATATGAACCTAAATGCTATCAAAAAAATAGAAAATTGAATTTTTTACAGGGGTCAAAACAAAAAAGCATGATTCTTTGCCATTTTTTACAACTTTATTTGCAAAAAAAAAATTATTTTAAATAATGATAATATTTCGATTTTAGGTGCATATAGAGCGCAATACTATGAAGAAAGTAACTGCCAATTTTCAAAACGATTGGTTGAAAACTTTTCAAACTAGCGTATACGCAAGTTCGAAAAAAGTCGATTTCAGATAAACGCATTTGAAAAAATAGTACCAAGAAAAACAAGCAATATGGGGTCGCTAATATTTTATGGTATATACTTAAATATATGTATAAAAATTTTATAGTATATACTTAAATACATGTATAAAATATTCTCAAAGTTTCAATAAATTATATTCATTTTTTATACTATAAAAAAATTCATGAAAATCATTGAGAAAACGCTGTCCTAAACCTAATTCCCCCCTTAATGGCTTATAACAATAGAACGAGCCGGAATTTTCATTTAAAATTTTGGGAACATATTTTTCAACAGTTTTAGTAACAATTGATGAAATTTAAAAAAAATCGATTTTTTGAACCGTCTAACCCTATTTCCCCCCTTAAGCTTCTGGGGGACGTCCCGATTTAATTTCTAGTTGCCCATCGAAACCCGATATTCTAATGTATTTTTCTTAACCATCTGGGACTTATTAACAAATACATTTCAAGAATTTTTTCCCCTACTCACAAATGAAAAAAAAAAGTAGTTTCAATGCTCTCTTGTATCGCATTGTGCAGACTCGTGATTTGTTGTTTAAAATACGATAGTCGTATATCGGTTGCCGCGACATAATCCCGTGTGGGTACAGACTACGCATATACAAAAGATCGTTGTAATAATTGCGAATACGAGTAACTCTCCGTTCAACCGATTTTGCTTTATTCACAACCGTTTTATCTACGTTCGTTGTTGATTATTTGCGTTTCTTTTGTTCCACCTAACGAAGCGATTCCCTCGTTAAGGTATTTATTATCGGACCGGAATGCGACCGAGTTACCAATTTATAGCTATGCACTATGCTCTCTCGCTCTCTCTCTCTCTCTCTCTCTCTCTCTCTCTCCCTCTCTCTCTCTCTCTCTTTCGCTCGTTTTGTTTTCTTTTTTTTTCTATTTCCCCTTGTAACAAATGGTTCTCCCGGCCAAAGAATATATTTTACGCCCGAGCGAGGCTTGCTAGAAAACTGTAACGATAAATTGGCGCGAGCGAGGACGAAAGCGGAGGATAGCTAGCTGGAGATAATGTCTTCGAATTCGCACGACAAACTTTACCGGTAGATCAATCCAACCACCCTCGCCATGGTTACGTACGTAATATATGAGACCTTCTGGTTGTCGTCTTCCACGATCTTTTACTCCGTCACTTTGCACGTATGTTATTACCGAGAATCGTTAATTGATTGCGTTTTTCGTTGACTGACAACAACTCCCGGCGTGATGAAGAAGTGCCAAACGAAAGCAACATTTTCAAAGTTAACGTATACGAACACATATAATACATAATTATGTATATATCCCTGTATTATATCGACGCTGCTTACGAAAAGTAGCACGATTCAAATTTCTTACGAAAACTAACACGTTTCGAATTCCACCACGAAAATCAACACGTTTCGATATCCAACGCGAAAATTAGCATGTTTCAGCTTTCATCGCGAAAACTAGCATGATTTGGCTTTCATCGCGAAAACTAGCATGATTCGGCTTCTGCTGCGAAAAGTAGCATGTTTCGGCTTCCGTCGCGAAAACTAGCATATTTCGATTTGCACTGGACAAAGTAGTATATTTGCCGAACTAAATCGAATAAGATTCAGAACTTTCACAAATGTTTTAATCATTTTTTCGGGAGCACTACAAGGAATAAATGAAAAACATTAAGGGTGTATCGCCAGTACACCCTCAAACATTTATATTCGTTTTCTATTTAAAAAAATAATAACATTATTGAAAACACGATTCGCAAATACGATACGCAATATTCCACCACTCAAAAAATAAAATTGTTCATCAATGATATTTTTCATGACTTCAAGTTTCGGAGTCAGCGATGGAATTGAACAAAATGATTGTTTATAAAAAGTATATTCTACTTACAGTCTGAAGAATCGTTCACTGTGTTTTTATTTCATTAAAAAAAACACAATCTTGGAGTGATCAACGACTAAAGTATAAAGTACAGTATAAGTATAAAGTAAAGTTGACAAAATCTTCAAAACAATCGATTGAGATATCTCGAGAAATGTCAGGTCTTGGACGAAGTACCAAGAGCGAAGAAAACTGTCATTGTTAACTTTGCATACACTGCAATTGTTTTCGATTTTTTTTTCTCTAATTTTTTTGACCATGGTTTTTTTACTCCAAAATGACGAGACATTTGCCGTTTGCCATCTTATGATAAGCCTAGCAGACCAAAATTCAAACAGTAAAATATGTATGAAATAAATTCAAACAAAAAATAAAACAGTATAAAATAACAAGCATAAATATTTCGTCAATTTGGAGTAAAAAAGGATGTTCAAAAAACGTGGAGTAAAAAATGAGAAACATGCTAGTTTTCGTAAGCAGCGTCGATATAAATGTATCGCTGCCACTGCCATCGCCGTGCAGAAGAATTGACGCGAGTGAGCGGGGGCGGGTAGGCTGGGCGAAGAGATCGAGCGTGGGAGGGTAAGTTGAGTAAGGGAATCAAGCGGGGGCAGGGTGGCCGGGTGAGGGGGGCTCTCTAGGGGGTTGGAGGGCGAAGCGCGCAGGGAATCGAACACCCCTCCCCCCGTGTGTATATATATATATATACGAAGAAGACGCCGCAACGCACGATAAACTTCATCCAATAGTTTAGCTCCACCCGTCTGAGGAACTCTATTTCGGCCCCTGTATGACTATATACACCATCAGATACACTCGACGACAAACTCACGAGAACGGATATTAGCGTTTCTCGTTTCGCCGCCTCGCGAGAGTAAAACGTACACCACACACACGTATAAACAGAGAAATCGCGGGTACACGACCGAGATTCATGCTCTAAAGCCACTTCGGTATGTAGTACGGTTTATGCACACGCGAAGCCAACTTTAGAATAAGGGTAAATGATGTACAGGATTGAAACTCCTCCCTTATGTGTGCACATCAACCACCCATAACAACCCTCTGGTAATATATGCGAGAAGGAGGAAATAGATGGAATGATTAACGATTCGAGGCGAAATGTTTCGAATTCGTTTCTATACGTGTATATTGTTAGAAATTCGAAATTGAATATACAATGGGACATGTGCTTTTTTCAAAATGGGAATAATGGGGGAAAGCGATTTACAAACCTAAAAAAAAGATGTACGATGGAAACACCAATTGAAAAGATAATATATTTGGCTAGGACTATCGATTGGTACTATAGGAAAAATGTATAGCCGAATAATAAATAAATAATTTTTTATTTTATGTACTTTCGTACTGGGGCGAAGAATGCAAGGAGTGGGAGATCACTTTTAAGCTCTCGACCAAGTGCTGGAAGATCTTAATCAATGAGTTCGCGAACTTTGTCATACGTCACTTTTATTGCAAAACGAAGTCTTCCAGACGCCTGTTTATCCTACCGGATATAATATTTTCTAATAATAATCATAATTTCAAGTATTCATAAGAGTACCACAGGAAGATCCTTTAGAACGTAGCAATTCCACGTTACACCTGTATACCGTAGAATAATTTGCTGTCAGCACAAATTACAATTTGGCTTTGGCGATAAGAAGCAAAGCGTGAGATGAAGATACGGGTCTCGAGGCGTGCGAGATAGGATATCCCGGAAGCTCTTGGTCTTAGAACATTTAATCGTGATAACCCTGCGCACAGAGATAGGGAAGACGTAGTTTGCAGTTTGCCTTTCAAATATATTGTCCTGGACCATTTCGGGAAACGAGCTTTTCTCCAAAGGATATAACGGCTCTCAGACGTTGGAAGCCCTTTGGCACCAACGAGATTCTCGGTACATACACACATCTGCGCAAGTATCGCGTGCAACCGGTTGAGCCGGAGGTCTTCCTCTTGAGTCTTAGTGGTCGCGGATGCGTGGCTTTTGTGATCACTCTCTCTTTCTCTTCTTTTTCACTATGTATATATACGAATGGTTAAACCTTTTGCGCGAGGAAGCAGGTGGACATTTGTCCGAAAGTGAATTACGGAACCGGATGGGCGGTAACCTCCCTCTCGTGCGACCGTCCTCTACCGTATTCCCGCTATTGTCGTCCGTTATCGGTCGTCGTTGTCACCGCGTACTCGACCACTACCTCTTACCACTACTCTTACCTCCTTTACTTCGGCTATTCAGAGCTGTTTACCAGTAACGAAGTCAGAAATAAAATTTAACCGTCGCTCTGTCGTCCCGTGCCTGCCGCTCCCGCACCCCAACCATATGTACCTTTCTCAATCTTCCCTTGGGTTCCTGACACGGTCGTCTTTGTAGCTCCATCGCGTTTGTTCTCTCAAGTATCATTAGTTCCGGAAGTGTTTCGGGGCTAAGTACGCCAAAGGAAAAGTAGCGAATACTTTTAACTCAAAAGAATCGAAAGAATGCCAGATGCTATCATCAGGAGACGCCATAGCGTGTTAACGCCGTATAACCTTACACTGGAAAAATGAATTTAAGGGAGGAAATAGGGTTAGACGGTTCAGAAAATCGATTTTTTTTAAATTTCATAAATTGTTAGTAAAACTATTGAAAAATATGTTCCCAGAATTTTAAATGAAAATTCCGACTCGTTCTATTGTTATAAGCCATTGAAGTGAGTAGCTCTCCTTCAGGCCCCGAGCGCGCCACGTGTATAACCGAGCGTACTATTTTTTCAAACGCGTTTTTCTGAAAACGACTTTTTTTGAATATGCATACACGCTAGTTTCAAAAGTTTTCAACCAATCGTTTTGAAAATTGACAGTTATTTTCTTCATAGTATTGCGCTCTATATGAACCTAAAATCGAAATATTATCATTATTTAAAATAATGTTAATTGCAAATAATGTTTTTTCGCAAATAAAGTTGTAAAAAATGGCAAAAAATCATGGTTTTTTGTTTTGACCACTGTAAAAAATTCAGTTTTCTATTTCTTTGGAAGCATTTAGGTTAATATAGAAGAGAGACATATAATAAAAGTAAATTCCAACCCCGTTTGATTTCAGATGAAAATTGCGGCTTCCAGAATGTACGCAAAATGCTGAGTCTGATTGTGACCTGTAATATGGGGTGGCTAATATTTTCGGTGTTTTTTAAGGAAATTCTTCAAAAATTTTATAGTATATACTTAAATATATGTATAAAATATTCTCAAAGTTTCACTAAATTATATTGATTTTTTATACTACAAAAAAATTCATGAAAATCATTGAGAAAACGCTGTCCTAACCCTATTTCTCCCCTTAAGGCGGTAGTCTGGTCTAGAGCGAGATTTTTGACGTCATTTCTAATGTGTAATAATTTTTAAACCGTTCAAGTTGTCTTGATGAAAATTTACACGTGCATTTATTCATCCTTAGAGAATACTTGTACATAAAAAAAAAAATTATTTTAAATATTTTCATGTGGTTTTTTGCCTTGTTGCTACATGGTGCGCCGAAAGCTCCTTCGATCGGCGCCCACTCTGGACGATGTTGTATGCATCTGAAAAAATATATATATATATATTCTCAATCTGTATGAGTATTCCGAGCACTGGTAGCAGAATTGGTACTTAAAAAAAAAATTTGACAAAATGGCGGCCTGTTGAACTTTCATTAATGATATTTCATATATTTTCGGGTATTCGACGAGTTATAAAATTTCGGCAAAATTATTGTTCGACTCAATTTTGCTACCAGTCTTCAGAAACAGGCTACCTAAGGTACGTGCAAAATTTGAGCTCGATCGGTCCATTAGTTATCGAGATATCGTGGGCGCCGATTTGAAAAACATAGTTCCGAGATAAACGCGTTCAAAGTTTTGACACCGTCCGCGCAGCTGCTTCCCGACCGCGCTACCTGAGCGCGCGGTTTGCTTAGAATTTTTATTTCTCCGCTAATTTTTGAAATTTCAATAAACGGTTTTCAGGAGCGTTTGAAGAAAGGTCTACGGAATAAGAAAATGAAAAAAAAAAAAAATCGATTTTTTCACATTTCTAGACCAGACTACCGCGTTAATTTAATTAAAGTTCTTGGTAATTAGAACAACGTGCCTATTTTTTTTCGTGAAAAGGAACGTTATTCAATACCGAGCGGTTAGTTTTTTCAACAACCCTCTGAGTGTCCGATAACGTTAATTATTCTTGGTATTTCGCGGAAATTGTTAGTGGCTTCGATGTTGCCTGCATGATTGAGTATCCGATTACTCGAAATCTATGCCCCGTTTCTACGGAACGCGATAATACGAATCAAGGGAATTTGGCACGGATTGAAAGCAGCAAATCGCAAGCTCGCCTCGCAAATCTTCGGCGATAACTCTCCGCGCCACTTTCAGACATCGGGAAAATGCAACCGAGAACTCAAGCACAAGATGTGTGTGAGAGAGAGAGAGAGAGAGAGAGAGAGAGAGAGAGAGAGAGAGAGCAATTGACGTACAACTGAATGCGAATAGTGGGATTATATTCAATCAAAAGTTCGTCTCGATCGGTTCAGATAGAAGCTCGATGAGGATGATCTGATGGGTTCGTTAATTGCTGCCTGGAACTTGAAACCCGCGGGAGAGAAACAAGTACATAGTTAAAGTGTGTGACCGAGTAAAGACCATGGGGGTCGAGATAGAGCGCCAACACGAAACAAACAGACAGTGAGAGTAAGAGACGGGAGAGAGAGAGAGAGAGAGCGAGAAAGAGGAGCCACTAGCGCACCACAACTCACCGTCGTACGATGAGGGTGGAAATTAGGTTCCGTCCAAAGTTTGATAATTAAGAGGCTACCGTTAAGTGCGCGCCGAAGTGGTTCGTAAGTTATGGTTGAGCCCACGTAACTTTGCCAGAGGCAACCCTCTAGCGTTCGTTATAACCGCTAAAGCTCTCTGCGTGAACTCACTCGCTCCATCGTCATCTCACTCCCAATCGCTATGTAATACTCCCTTCTCTTTTCAAGTAGATCCTCACTCGTTCGCTCGACGTACGATAAAGGATCTATACGTAGTATCCATTCACCCCCCCCTTAAATTCCCGTAAAAGCGATCTCTGTGGTATAATACCGGACTCGCCAGTTTTCTCGTATCTTTCTTCTTTTTTCCCTTCATTCGCGCGTTACATCAACCTTCGATTCACTCGGTGAATCACTCGGTGAATTTCTTCGCCGTAACCATTGTTATGTTTCCTATCCTCAAAACATTGTAATATGTAACGTGCAGTTTATAGTGTACCGGCGAATAAACTTTGCGAAGCTCGGGTTTTTGGTTCACTGGTAAGATACTCCATGCTCCGTAAGAATGCCTTCCACGTGGTTCATGTTTCAACGCCGCATAATAAACCTCGGTGTCTACCACAAAACTAAACTCTCCTATACCGTGTATGCCCATCCCTCCCCTTAATATTATCCCCCGTGCGAACTTTACGGTAGAGACCAAAGTCGAAAACTACGGCGGATTAAAACTTACCGGAAACTATGCAGGCCCCTCAAATTCAACCCTCCGATCGCTTTCGCCCGATTATTTTTATCCCGGGCTCAAAACCTCAAACTATTTTTCCACTTTCTTTCCGGAAGAGCATCGGAGCATTTCTCCTTTATTTCTAATAACGACCGATCTTCTTCGCAAGTTTCGAGTTTTCCGTACTTGGAAAAACTCCTGGGCAATCTTTCGTGTTCGTGCACTACCCATCCCTCCTCTTGGATTCACTAGCGAGTTCCTGAAATCGACGTATATCTATATACTTGTTATCTCGCTCACCTATCTCTCTCTCTCTCTCAGTCTCTGTCGTTCGTTCTGGTTCCCTTCGATAATCTCGTGGGAAATCGTGACTGAACGAGTCAGGGTGAGAGTAGAAGAGAAAAAGAGGGAGCCAAAAACCTTTTACACACTCCATTCCCGCGCTAGTATATCCGTTGGGGGTGGTTCGATTCGAGGTCGAAAGGGCGCGGAAGGGCGATAGGGAGTTATCTTATTCCGTAGGATTTCAATACTTTCCATTCTCCGTGCTTCACTACCGTTCCACCACATAGGTGTATAACATCTATAGGTATAACTACGACCACCCTTATATTGCACTACGAGGTCTGTTCAAAAAGTATCGCGAATTTTGAATTTCCGCGGGCTACGTATATTCGATTATCGATTTTTTTGTGGCGTTAGGTTGGTAATCATGTCCCTCACTTATGCTGAGAAAATCGGCCATTTTTAATGTTTAGGTGATTGTTGACAGCTGTTTTGGTTAGACCTGTTTTGGCTTGGCTTCGATTTTTGCCTATTCCAAAAAATGGATCAATGAATCTGTATTAAATTTTGTGTGAAAAAGAAAATTAAGTGCGCGGACGCATTCCGAATGTTGACTGTGGCATATGGTGAAGCTCCCTTGGACCAGAGCAACGTTTATCGATGGTACAAAATGTTCTCAGAGGGCCGAGAAGATGCGAACAACGAAATGCGTTCCGGACGCCCGAGCACATCAACAAACAGACGAAAACATTGATGAAGTGAAGAAAATAATATTGGCCAATCGTCGAATCACCGTTAGAGAAGTTGCTGAGGAACTAAACATATCGATTGGCTCGTGCTATTCGATTTTTACCAATGATTTGGGCATGAGACGGGTCGCCGCGAAATTGGTGCCAAAATTGGTCAATTTCGAACAAAAACAGTGTCGCGTTAAGCGAGAACACCACTGTGACCCCCTGTTTTTTTTCACATTTTTCAAGAATTTTTTTTTGTGGGAAAAAAAAGAGATATTCGAAAAGTTTTTTTGGGTTTTGTTCCTTGTTTATTAATGTATCAAAAAACATTTTTTTCACATTTTTCATGCCGCATGGTGGCGCTGGGGAAGCTCTCGCGTCAGGTGCTGTCATTTCCGCGGCACGCAGCAGAAGTCTCTTCAACGTCGATCTGAAAAGATATACCGAGTGTGTTCGTTAATAATATGATATTTTGAAGAGAAGTACACAGGGATTTGGAAAAATATTGTATTAAAATATTATTATAAAAATATTATTATAATAAATATTGTTATAAAAATATTGTTTTAAAAAAAATAGGCACGCCTTCGAAATTAAAGTTAATTTCAAAGGCGTGCCTATTTTTTTTAAAACAATATTTTTCCAAATCCGTGTGTACTTCTCTTCAAAATATCATATTATTAACGAAAACACTCGGTATTTTTTTTCAGATCGACGTTGAAGAGAGTTCTGCTGCGTGCCGCGGAGATGACAGCACCTGACGCGAGAGCTTCCCCAGCGCCACCATGCAGCGTGAAAAATGTGAAAAAAATGTTTTTTCATACATTAATAAACAAGGATCAAAACCCAAAAAACTTTTTCGAATATCTCTTTTTTTTCCCACAAAAAAAAATTCTAGAAAAATGTGAAAAAAAACAGGGGGTCACAGTGGTGTTCTCCGTTAATATTGCTAAGGAGCTGTTGGACTCGGTCCGCGACGACCCAAATTTGTTCCAGAGGGTCATAACTGGTGACGAATCATGGGTTTATGGTTATGACGTGAAACCAAAGCTCAATCATCGCAATGGAAGTTGCTTTTTTGGAATAGGCAAAAATCGAAGACAAGCCAAAACACGTCTAACCAAAACAGCTGTCAACAATTAACTAAACATTCGAAATGGCCGATTTTTCCAACATAAGTGAGGGATATGAGTACCAACCTAACGCCACAAAAAAATCGAAAACCGAATATACGTAGCCCGTGGAAATTCAAAATTCGCGATACTTTTTGAACAGACCTCGTATACCATACCAGATTGCCACACGGTGAAGTTGGCTAGATTTTACTACGGGCTTTGCCAGAGAGCTCAATTGATACTGTGGCAAGCCGGTCGATTTCACCTTGCCTCATATCCCCGTATATACTCGTATATACTCATCGTATGTATACGCTAGTAGAGGGCACGCGGTATTTTTCCTGTTTCGGATAAGAGCTCTTCGCCCGCGGCGCGATACAAAACCGAGTGCATACGCTCCGGTTGCATGCATATAAGAGATCACTAGCACCCGCACCGTTACACCCTTCAATACTTTTTTTCAAATCTAACCACGTCATACCTCGAACTAAACAATTTTTACAGCCGTTGGCCTCGCTATCTCATATGCCAGACTCAAAATATCTGTCGTTTGCACGACCTCACGTTTGATTCCGCATATTTCGCTTTTAATCCAAGCCTAACTTTTTATTTCGGCGTACGATTTTTTTTTATATCGTTCACCGGAAACGTGAACTCTTGTATGGATCGAGACGTCGCGATAAAACTCGGAAAAATCGCGCTTACCCATATCAGTGTCGGCTTATCTTTTGGCTGTTAGACGTGATCTTTCTTCTTTCTCTTTGTGTAGCCGTTCACCTTTATGCTTCCTCTACCTATACAGTGTATATCTTCACTGAACTCTCTGCAAAGCGCTCCTTATCTTTTTTTCTCACCCAGCCGAGCGCGAAAAGTGGTAAACTCTCTTCGCAAACTCTTCTCCCTTCCTCTTCCTCGGTTTTCCGTTCTATATATATAGATGTATAACACAGTTTGGTGAAGTAAAGGGCCTGGAATACCATCGCCATAATTCGCCCGACGTGCAAAGGTCCGAGAAGATTTCTTATCATCTTTCTCGCACCTTTTGTCTCGGTACTGGGTAAGAGAGAGAGAGAGAACGGAAATCAAAACCTCGAGAACGACAGAGCAAGAGAGAGAAAGATGGTTTAGAGTAAAAAGGACCAAAGTCCAAAGCTCGCAGCCGCGGCAAAAGCTTGTCCGCTGCCGCCGACACTCGAAACTTTCTAGAGCAAAATCCGTCCGTGCGTTCCCGTCCGCTTTGGAATTGAACTTTCCACGAAGTTCGAGACCACCACCACCACCACCGTCAGTATCGCCTAGCCCTGAGGCTGTCCGCATCAACCCATCTCTCCCTCGCAGCAGCCTCGCGTGCTTGGTTACCTAGGTGAGCTTTCGCTCTCCTCGCGAAACGTCCGATTACCGCGAAGCACGAAATTGCACTCGAGACGTATATATAACTCGTCGGGAAACTCGCGAGAGAACGGTCGAGAGTATCGCTGTGGCTCCTCTCCTCGACGCTCTCTGAGCGATTCCCATCTACCTTCTTCATCCCCCTCTCTCTCGCTCTCTCTCTTACGTTCATCCCTCCTCGCTACCTTCACCTCGCATGCCCGGGTGCATCGACCCTAATTCAACTAACGCTTAAGCACTAAACCGGAAAATAATCTGTTTCGACGACGGTGACACCGGGTGTTTAATCGGATAACGCGAGATATCGGGTTCTTAACGAGGAATAAATAATTTTTGTTGTGTTTTATTATTGCTACAATTTTAGAAACGCAACGGCCCTCGGATTGCCGGTGAACGAGCGCATTCAAATAAATTTGCGCAGATCGAGAATTGTGGCAACGTCCGTGATTGCCAAATGTAATTGTAAACAACAAACAAGCTTTAAGAACGCCTAGCATACTATCCTATACACATTTATACCGACGTAAAATAATGTAGTATTCTTTAAAATGATTATTGCACAAATGCGCGATAACCATTGGCAATCGGTACAACATGACAACCAAGAGACGAAAAGAGTTGAAATGAAATGAAAAATGTGGGAGATTACGGCGAAAAAAAAATAGCTCGTCGTTTGTCTTCTGTCGTGGAAATCCTACCTGAGAGGAAATATATATATCTCTTTGCGGGAGCGATCCTCTTTCCCTCGCAATAGCAGACGTTCGGGGAGGTGGCGGGTTAAAAAAGCATTTACGAGAGAAAAGCATCGTGACGCGGTTGGGGGACTTTTTACCAGCACTTTTTCCACGTTACCGCCGTATAATGTACCGACGAAGCAGCGAGAGGAAAATGAAATGGGGAGTCAAAGGCTTTTCTGGAGATTCCTTTCTTAGAACGAATTCGGAGAAAATGTATGTTTCGTAGATCGCTCAGTCTTGATCTATACATTGTTCTTCTTTTGCATTTTTTGTGACGATGCAATGTGGACATAAGCGGGTTTTGCTTTGTCCAATTGCCGCACACGTAGGAAATTAACCTACCCTATTTATTCTCGGCATTCTGCATTGTATTTAAACTAAAAATAACGAATGACTGGAAGCTGAAAAAGAGGTTTGTAAGTGGGGGTGAAATTAAGACATTGATCGCGTTGTACTGACGAAAATGAATTCTCGTGAACAAAATCTCATTTATTTCAGTGAAATACAATTCCTTTTTTTTTGTGAATCACTCGAGTAAGATAAAGCAAATGGAAGCCAAAAAGAATTAGCATTTTTTTTCTCCATCTGCTATCGCAGTGTTAAGCGGGGAAATAGGGTTAGGACAGCGTTTTCTCAATGATTTTCATGAATTTTTTTATAGTATAAAAAATGAATATAATTTATTGAAACTTTGAGAATATTTTATACATATATTTAAGTATATACTATAAAATTTTTGAAGAATTTCCTTGAAAAACACCGGGGATATTAGCGGTTCCATATTGCAGGTCACAATCAGACTCAGCATTTTGCGTACATCCTGGAAGCCGCAATTTTCATCTAAAATCAAACGAGGCTGGAATTTACTTTTATTATATGTCTCTCTTCTATATGAACCTAAATGCTATGAAAATAATAAAAAATTGAATTTTTTACAGGGGTCAAAACAAAAAAGCATGATTTTTTGCCATTTTTTACAACTTTATTTGCAAAAAAAAAATTATTTTATATAATGATAATATTCCGATCTTCGGTTCATATAGAGCGCAATACTATGAAGAAAGTAACTGCCAATTTTCAAAACGATTGGTTGAAAACTTTTCAGAAAAACGCGTTTGAAAAAATAGTACCAAGAAAAACAAGCAATATGGGGTCGCTAATATTTTATAGTATGTACTTGAATATATCTATACAAATTTTATAGTATATACTTAAATATATGTATAAAATATTCTCAAAGTTTCAATAAATTATATTCATTTTTTATACTATAAAAAAATTCATGAAAATCATTGAGAAAACGCTGTCCTAACCATATTTCCCCCGTTAATGGCTTACAACAATAGAACGAGTCGGAATTTTCATTTAAAATTTTGGGAACATATTTTTCAATAGTTTTACTAACAATTTATGAAATAAATAAAAAATCGATTTTTTGAATTGTCTAACCCTATTTCCCCCCTTACTGAAATTGAGGTTATACAAAAAGATTCTTCGGGAGGTTAGTTTTCAACGGCAAGTCAGGTGTACACGTTATTGCGGCAATAATACAACATAGCGAAAGGATTTCCATATCCTTTCACATTTTTTTCACTTGTGATTCACGAGGACAACGATAAATGACGTTTTTTTTCTTTTATTATTCTACTCAGGTTGTCCACGGGGTCCATATCGAGCCGGCTCACGTAGTGAAAAAGCGAAGCATCAGTCAACCTCTCAGGATCCTGCTGTCATACGACAACAGCGTTTTTCGGTGAGTCTTGAACAATATTTCTCTTATATTCTTGTAATATTCACGATCATACGACGAAGACGTTCACCGCAAAATATGGGCACATATCTCCCCTTCCTATCCGAACCTTCCTAATGATTATATATTCTCGATTGAGGTCGATGTCACTTGATCGCATGCACATACAGCACAATGAATAACCTCGAGGCACCTGCGAGCCATTGCTGCAACATAATATATGAGATGCATCGTAAATTTTACCTTTCACTGTAATAGCGTCGAATAGAATGGAAAGTGTAATGACGATTGTACAACATAAAAAAAGGACGAATTCTTCACTAATATATAGTCGGGATACGAACGCACGATTCGAATTGCAAAAGCTTGCAAATTAAAAAAACTTGCACATTGCGTCCTCATTATTTTATCTCGCACACAATTTCTTCCCTTGTGCAAAATTCAAAAAATGTTTAACTTCCATAAAATCTAAACCCTTTTCCCAATTTGCCTTAAATTCAATATCAAATATGATTCGATGGGTACTCTATTCATGGAAAAAGAATGTAATTCTATATTTCAAACATTGCGAAAGTTGAAATGATATCAGACTTTTTGAAATTTAAAAAATTCAAATTTCCATTAAATTTGAACCCTTTTATCGATTCTCGCTATATTCGATATCAAATATCCTTTCACGAGGGTTCGGGTAGAGTTACGAACACGATACGTTTCGTCTCTCAGCGAAGCCCTTATTTCCACGAAATTAATAGAAAATATATCGAGTTGTACGAGCCAAAATGTGTTTTTTTACGTATATCGGAGAAATTTGATTCCATACGAAATTTTAATGAACTGAATTGAAGGAAAATACACGCGAGGTTTGTGCACGATGGAAAAAAAGTGAAGTTAAGCTCATCGAAACGATGGCAATTAGGGGCGGGGTCGAACTTTCGAACTGTAAAAGCTTCGACGGTTCAAAACTCCGAATTTATGTGGGACGATCTTCAAACTTTTCGAAATTTTTTAAATCCGTTCTTTTTAAAACAGAAATGTCATTGCGAAGAATAGTTATACATCGAGGATTAAATGACAAGAATAATTATGGGACCGACCTGCCAAAGTATCGAAAATCAAAAATCCTACTACTTAAAAAATCGTATTTTAATGATTAGAAAACGTAAAGTTCCGAAAAATTGTGGTGTCAGAAACTCGAGTTGCCGAACGGTCAAGTTTTATACATGAAAAGGTTCAGAAAAAAAAAGAACGAAATTAATAGAAAATATATCGAGTTGTACGAGCCAAAATGTGTTTTTTTACGTATATCGGAAAAATTTGATTCCATACGAAATTTTAATGAACTGAATTGAAGCAAAATACACGCGAGGTTTGTGCACGATGGAAAAAAAGTGAAGTTAAGCTCATCGAAACGATGACAATTAGGGGCGGGGTCGAAGTTTCGAACCGTAAAAGCTTCGACGGTACAAAACTCCGAATTTATGTGGGACGATCTTAAAACTTTTCGAAATCAAAAAAATCCGTCCTTTTTAAAACGAAAATGTCATTGCGAATAGTTATACATCGAGGATTAAATTACAAGAATAATTATGGGACCGACCTGCAAAAGTATCGAAAATCAAAAATCCTACTACTAAATAAATCGTATTTTAATGATTAGAAAACGTAAAGTTCCGAAAAATTGTGGTGTCAGAAACTCGAGTTGCCGAACGGTCAAGTTTTATACCTGAAAAGGTTTAGAAAAAAAAAGTTCGAAGCCAAATATATTAGAATTTGTATGTCCCGAAAAGGGTAAACAGACGACAGTGTATTAATTCGACGGGGCAAAATTCCGACAGGGCAAAATTTCGAAAGAGAGTAAAACTAGCGCTACCAGTGGGCTCTGACGCTCGCTCGTGAAAAAGGTCCATAAGACATAACACCAGTGATGCTGCCATCTAAACGCACGAATTGGAAATTTCCGAAATTTTGCCCCTTCAGAACTTTTATTTTCGGAATACCGCATCGTCGACGCCGTAATTTTCGGAGTCCGAAAAATTCGTATACCCGAGAATTCTTTTCTTCAATTTTATTACGTTCGCACTTTCCGATAGTTTCTCGTTCGATAATATAATTTTCGGAACTTTGCGGATCTCTAAAAATCACCAATTCGGAATTTTTCAAGTAGCACTACTGACCGTTCGATAAATTTCTCTGTCGTCTGCGTAATCTTTCGAAAAAATATTTACTCGACGATATTGAATTCGTATCATTTTTGGTATAGATTCATACCCGTTCGATGTTATTTACAGTCGATTATTCAAACTGTCGTCGGAATGAACCGTGTAATTCGTACTATTAAAATTCGGAGTTTTGCACCGTCGAAGCTTTTACGGTTAGAAACTTCGACCCGGCCCCCCAAGAGAAGTCGCTTATTTTATACTTCACATTAATATCATTTTACATTGGTGACAAATTGTTTTTAATGCTTGTCCATTCGAACGACGTTCATGTTAATTCAGCAGTCGCCAAAGATCGTAATAGTTATTCCACACGATGATATTCGGCAGAACTTTACGTACCAGAATTCACTTTCCACTCTGTTGTTACTCGCAAGCTTTTTGCGTGATTCATGCGCCAGTCGAGAAATTCCGAAATTGCTATTCCCCCATAGCCATTGTAGTATAGTGTGCAGCGGTGTTAGACAATTTTGTGACATTAACCGGAAGTCAGAGAGAATTCCAGTGGCTCGTTTATGCGGGCATAGCATCCACGCCTCGACCGCAGGATATCGTTCAAAACTTGGGGAATCTGCAGACACAGCCGCGAGTCTTCGTGTTGGCCTGTGTGAGCTCGTGAGCGTTTTGTCGACTTCGAACTGTCATGGGCTTCCCGTGAGAGTTTCACCCCGTTAACGTTTTTGGCGGTTGGCCGAGAAACAGAAGTAATATACAGTGTGTGTGTGTGGATGGAAACTCTTGATGCTATGGAGCTGTGATGTGTGAGGCTTTTGGCCTGTGGACGAGGATACTGGAGACACTGGCGGAAATGCTAGGAAACCCCGCCGGCAAGCCTTTCCGTCTCTTTCTCCCTCAAGATGGGATATATACCCACGGATCGTGCCGCGAATATGCCACGCGTTTTTAAGCGCCATTCGTCTCGGTCTCCTTCCGCGCCTCCTCGAACGACGACAACGACGAGTGCCACACGGCCATAGTACGACGTCGAGAACGGAAAAACGGTCGTATATATACGAACATATATATAATATATGACCACCGCGAAACCCCGGACGCCGTTGTGGTTCCTGCCAAATTTTCTTCTATTCTGTATAGCCGAGAGACGGTATAGAAAGAGCGATGCCGCGGTTTGTTTGTCGCCTGAAACTCTGTCTCGTTCACCCTCGTTTTCCACTTCATTCCGGGCGTTTTCGCGGGCGACGACTGCGGGGCGTACGTCGCTAACAGAACCGAGAAAACTATACGTATGTATGTATCTCGTTTTGTGCTCTATGTGCGGTCTCGTTCCCATCTCTCACGAGGCTTTTCAACGGGAAGCAAGAAGACTTGTTACTCCCCGGGCAGAACTTCGTAGCCAACCGGAGAGAAATTACACGTTCATTCTGTGACTTTTTTTTTTTACCTCCATCCCTCCACCTCAATCTCTATCTCTCTTTCTCCACTTTTGTCTCGTGCAGAATCTCGTTTTTTGTTCTCATTTTTCTTTCATACATTGTTCGCATCCGAGTCCCAAGAAGTTCGAGAGGAGTTTAAAAAAAAGTGGCGATCCTTTCGAGGGAAAAATCCTCACGGAAGAGGGTATTGCGCTTTCTTGATACAATTCGCTCTTTAATTCGTCGGGTCTCGCTAATTAATTCGAAAGCCAATTAGCCGCGGCAAGCTCTTGCAAGTGGTTTTAATGTTGCACGGAAAGAGAATACTCTTGTCTTAACGACAATTGCGACGACAAGAACGATGAAGGCGAAATCTCGTCGAATTTCCTTCGGGCAACCGAGCACCGTATCCAAGTTTCCGACTCGCCTAAATGCCTTCGCGGACTCCTTCCGGCCAAACTTTTGGCACACTCTCAACTGCGGAACTAAGTGACGACAGAGAGTGGAACAGGGAAAGACTGGCGCGCACGTGTTCCGCAAGTTTCTACGTCAAACCATCCTCGTACGATGCGTTTCGAAGATGAATTACGAGCGACAGGGGTGGAGGGTGAATGAGATCAAGTTTCCAAGATCCCCGATGAGGATCAAAGATCCCAATCTTGTTTACTGTTGACCGGAGATGTCAGTAAGACACAAGAATATTGGTTCATTTTTAAATTCAACGAAGCGAACTGCTATCTATCCTGCACAATTAATCCCTGAAATATTAAACAAATCTACTTCTATCACTATCACAAATAATATTTTTAATAAAACTCGGAAGTTACGTTGTCACAATGACAAAGCCAAAATGGATTTGCCATTAAACCGGTAATGAACGAGTGATGAACCTTACGAGGAATACATATGCACTTTAAGGGAGGAAATAGGGTTAGGACAGCGTTTTCTCAATGATTTTCATGAATTTTTTTATAGTATAAAAAATGAATAAAATTTATTGAAATTTTGAGAATATTTTATACGTATATTCAAGTATATACTATAAAATTTGTGAAGAATTTCCTTGAAAAACACCGACGATATTAGCAACCCCATATTGCAGGTCACAATCAGACTCAGCATTTTGCGTACATTCTGGAAGCCGCAATTTTCATCTGAAATCAAACGAGGTTGGAATTTACTTTTATTATATGTCTCTCTTCTATATGAATCTAAATGCTATCGAAAAAATGGAAAATTGAATTTTTTACAGGGGTCAAAACACAAAAGCATGATTTTTTGCCATTTTTTACAACTTTATTTGCAAAAAAAAAATTATTTTAAATAATGATAATATTCCGATTTTAGGTTCACATAGAGCGCAATACTATGAAGAAAGTAACTGCCAATTTTCAAAACGATTGGTTGAAAACTTTTCAAACTAGCGTGTACGCAAGTTAAAAAAAAGTCGTTTTCAGAAAAACGCGTTTGAAAAAAATAACAAAATGTTGAGTCTGATTGTGACCTGCAATATGGGGTCGCTAATAAGGTGTTTTTCAAGGAAATTCTTCAAAAATTTTATAGTATATACTCAAATATTTGTATAAAATATTCTCAAAGTGTCAATAAATTATATTCATTTTTTATACTATAAAAAAATTCATGAAAATCATTGAGAAAACGCTGTCCTAACCCTATTTCTTCCCTTAATGGCTTATAACAATAGAACGAGTCGGAATTTTCATTTAAAATTTCGGGAACATATTTTTCAATAGTTTTACTAACAATTTATGAAATTTAAAAAAAATCGATTTTTTGGACCGTCTAACCCTATTTCACCACTTAAGATAGTAGTCTGGTAACTTAAGCCGATTTTCATGTCTTTTTTGGAGGGCGTTTTTCTGAAGGAAAATAAAAATGAACCGTTTTGGATATTTAGGATGTTTTTATTTACATATTAAAGATACAAAAAACATTGTTTGAAAAAATTTAATAGTTTATTATTATTATTATTATTGATCGAAGTTGGCACCTCGAAAAAAAAGCGCGTGGGTGGCCGCGGTGATTTTGGCTCTTGATGTTATCTGAAATCAAAAATTCTTGATAATTCTTAATCTATAGACATGCCATTCTGGTCGGAACTGCTGAAGTTAAATTTTATGGATAAATAACAAAATGGCGGACTTTGGAAAAAAATGTTTTTTTCCAAAGTCCGCCATTTTGTTATTTCAACACATCCGCTTTTTTTTCGAGGTGCCAACTTCGATCAATAATAATAATAATAATAAACTATTAAATTTTTTCAAAAAAATTTGTTTTTGTTTCTTTAATATGTAAATAATAACATCCTAAATATCCAAAACGATTCATTTTTATTTTCCTACAAAAAAACGCCCTCCAAAAAAGACATGAAAATCGGCTTAAGTTACCAGACTACTACCTTAACGTAACTCTACAAGTGGTCGAACGTTTATATAGACAGATTTCACTTTTCGCGCACTGCTCTCTCGATCACGCTCGCGAATGTCTCTTACAATGCTTTTTTCTACGTACGTGGCTATGCAACTGTATTAATCTCGTAAGAGGATCGCGTAACGGGAGACTCGCTATTCGACGGTACAACGTGCCAAATAGGAAAGTAGGTAGAACATGATGGGATAGTTGATCTGTCTGACTTGATGAATCTTCCGCGATCTGTCGGTAATAGGAATAAAAACGAGACGGAAATCGCACTCATTTGTATGCAATAAAAATCTCAGTTGTGCAATACTTTCTTTCTGTTCTTATTCAACGTTTCATCATGATTTACTGTCGGATGATCGATTCAAGTTTGTTAAGACGAGTTTGTTAACTTAATGTTTCGTTGTATTCGTTTTTGCTTTCTCATTGGGAAAGCTTTGTTTTCGGGAGAAAAAATATTGAATTTTTAATGCTAATATGTTGAGAATTTTCTAGAATATCGGAAAATCATATTTAGAAATAAAATGTCCGTACGAATGTGTGTTTACGTATGTAACGAAGCTTCCAAAATAAAAACGACCAGATCTCGAGAATGACTTTGGCAATCGTACTGAAATCTTGCACACGGTTAAAGCAGCGGATTCGGTTTTTATTTGCTCAAATAGGAAAATTTGTAAAGCTTCGAAAATGAGCAGGAAACGACGTGCAAATTTCAAATTGCACATTTATTTTTTAATGATAAACGATAAAGCGTGATCTGTCTGAACACTTTTGAACTAAACATACTAAAAAGAAAAAAAAAGCCAGTACAACTTTTTACCTGTACATAAAGTATCGTTCGAGACGTCCGCTGTGTAATCCTTTCGGCAGAAAGTTTGTGTTACGGTTTACGAAACGTGCCATCACGGGAAACGACCGGTGCACCGGTCAGCACTATTTTGTACGTTTAAAAGAATTTTATTATTATTTTTTTTTATTTAAAAAAATGTTATTCCCGCTGAATATACATCGGTGAGTGAAGCACCGTCGAGTCGAGTAGAGTCGAGAAGCTGAAACGCTCCAGTAATTAATTCCGCCAGGGGTGTCACTCGCACGAACGAGTTTGCATTCACGCACAAACTGACACGTACCTCTATTATCTGCCGAACGGTGTGCATGTCCGTTCAACCAACGAGAATACATTCTGCCCGATTCAATGGAATGGATAAAGAAAAAAAGAACGTTACATTTTTTTCACGTTTTTCGAAATATTTTTCTATTTTTTTTTCACGTCAGCTTCATCACAACCGTAACACATCACTATGGCTAAACATTTTTCTGTTTTTTTTTCTGTTCACTCTCCGTGTAATAACGTTTGATTTCCCGAAGCATCGAATTGAATTCGGATGAATATTTACGATAATGAAACACGAGAATCCTCTGCCCGGCACTATACTCGTACTCGTTATACACACTGAAACAAATTGCATAGCATTTTTCAATGTTTTTCTTTTCCATTTTTTTTCTGATTATGAGACTTTTTTTTGTCAGCGTTGCTTTATATTCTTTCGCCGGAACGGCCCCGACCTTTATGGCAGTGGACATATTCTAATAACGTGCTCGTGTCGCATTACGGTTAGAATTTCCCTTTGGACAGCTTCTAATGGACACGACTCTACAAACGCGTCAATCGATGAATAATAAGGCCAAAGGCCCTCGTTAGTGATTAAAAATTTACCTTTGACATTCAACGGATGCTAGCTACTCTGAACGGACTTTTCAAATATCTATATATACGATCATGATTCTTTGTATGTGTAGAAAAACGAGATCATAAAGTTTACCGGCGCGCGGAGAAGGGACGACAAATTTTTTATTTCAGATTGGAATTTAAGGAGCGTTAGATCGTTATGAACGCGGGATTTGTCATCGAACAAAATTTGTAACCATTTTCGAAATTCGAATATTCAATATGTAATGAATTTTACATATATTATAAATATTTCTATTTTATCTCTCTCGTCAATATTTCGAACTTTGAAATTGAATCAAGTGTAACAACGCAGAGACAGATGAGAGCGATTCTTGAAATATAATAGAACCAAAGGGACAGAAAAAATAGCTATTAAATGCGGGTATGAGGACAATTTTATTTATGACGGCGATTTAAACTCGAGCAAAATGTGTATAACGTATGCGAGAAATTGACGAGTGCATGTGATGATCAGGACAATATGGAAAAAAGCAACCAGCTCGGGAACGTGAATTTCAATGACAAGCGGCATATTTCACACATTAAAACAGGATAATTAATAATAACACCGTAGCGTCCAGGGCACAGATTCAATCGCCTTAAGGTAGTAGTCTGGTAACTTAAGTCGATTTTCATGTCTTTTTTAGAGGGCGTTTTTTTGTAGGAAAATAAAAATGAATCGTTTTGGATATTTAGGATGTTTTTATTTCCATATTAAATATATTTACATATTAAAGATACAAAAAAAAATGTTTGAAAAAATTTAATAGTTTATTATTATTATTATTATTGATCGAAGTTTTTTTCGAGGTGCCAACTTCGATCAATAATAATAATAATAATCAACTATTAAATTTTTTCAACAAATTTTTTTTTTGTTTCTTTGATATGTAAATAAAAACGTCCTAAATATCCAAAACGATTCATTTTTATTTTCCTACAAAAAAACGCCCTCCAAAAAAGACATGAAAATCGGCTTAAGTTACCAGACTACTACCTTAATAATTAGAATGAGGAGATAAAATCCGGATGTATAGAAGTTACCCCTTCGTGAATAAGTTAAGGGGGGAAATAAGGTTAAGACAGCGTTTTCTCAATGATTTTCATGAATTTTTTTATAGTATAAAAAATGAATATAATTTATTGAAACTTTGAGCATATTTTATACATATATTTAAGTATATACTATACAATTTTTGAAGAATTTCCTTGAAAAACACCGAAGATATTAGCGACCCCATATTGCAGGTCACAATCAGAGTCAGCATTTTGCGTACATTCTGGAAGCCGCAATTTTCATCTGAAATCAAACGAGGTTGGAATTTACGTTTATTACATGTCTCTCTTCTATACGAATCTAAATGCTATCAAAAAAATAGAATATTGAATTTTTTACAGCGGTTAAAACAAAAAAGCATTATTTTTTGCCATTTTTCACAATTTTATTTGCAAAAAAAAAATTATTTTAAATAATGATAATATTCCGATTTTAGATTCATATAGAGCGCAATACTATGAAGAAAGTAACTGCCAATTTTCAAAACGATTGGTTGAAAACTTTTCAAACTAGCGTGTACGCAAGTTAAAAAAAAGTCGTTTTCAGAAAAACCCGTTTGAAAAAATGTGTGACCGCTCGGTTATACACGTGGCGCGCTCGGGGCCTGAAGGAGAGCTACTCACTTTAATGGCTTATAACAATAGAACGAGTCGGAATTTTCATTTAAAATTTTGGGAACATATTTTTCAATAGGTTTACTAACAATTTATGAAATTAAAAAAAAATCGATTGTTTGAACCGTCTAACCCTATTTCTCCCCTTAACGGAATCTTACTAGCCATCGGTACAATGTCATCGTTTAGTAAATAACGTCGAGCTTTTCTTCCTTCTTTGTCCCAACGTATACCCTTTTGAGTTTTTACGTATGACCCTTTTCAATTCCATTTTTCCCCCCATCGCTTCCCAACTTAACTTCCATTGCGCTCGCTGACATCTTAGCTGCACTGTATCGCATTTGTCAAGAACACAGAGAAACTGCGGAAACAAGTTTTTTTCGGTGACGCAAGAGCAACAGATTTCGAATTACCTCTCTAACCGCCTTCGCCTCCTTGCTTGCTGTAACAATCGCTACAACGTTTGATTCACGTCTCTCGTTTAATCCATCGGGGGATTTAACATTGGTGTGGCAGCGCATCGCCGAGAAGAGAGAAAAGGGGTGAAAGCACCGGAGATTACATCCAACGGTTTTCAAAGCGGCGCCACCTTCTATCTACCTTTTCACTATTGTGTTCTCTCTCTCTCTCTCTCTCTCTCTCCCTTTTTCTCTCTTCGCGCCTCATCCCACTATCTACTTTCGCCTGCACACTCCCCGCATAGCCATTCTCGTGGCTAATGAACGAAACTTTCCTACTGCTTTTTTAAACAATATACTCTCCCTCCCTCCCTCTCACTCTTTCATTTCCCATCCCACGTTTCCTCGCTTTCTCTCGTAGTTCAACTCTCTAACGAACTTCGGCGATCGCTTTATCCGCGGAATGAAGCTGTCGGGGGGATTAAGAAGGCTCCAGGACAGCCACCTCCCCCAACCCTCTTTTCGCACCCACCTCGATGGATGAGGATGAACGATATAGATAGTCGATTGTTTGTCGAGCTTTTTTGTTTTGCATTTGATACACTGATGCGAAATTCTGCGGTAGTACGTTACATAAACTTTTCCTCTTTGTTTCCCCGATAATAATGTTATATTAAATGACACACAGACTTTTCTGTCAAAATAAGGATGGATAAAATGGATTACCGACGACGTTAAAGCACGCATAAAATGAGCACAAATAAAAGTAAGAATATATTGTTTCAAAGTAACTGCGAATGTTCATTGGAAAAAGGATAACTTCGAATTGTTCTTATACTCTTAAGGTAGTAGTCTGGTAACTTAAGCCGATTTTCATGTCTTTTTTGGAGGGCTTTTTTTTGTAGGAAAATAAAAATGAATCGTTTTGTATATTTAGGATGTTTTTATTTACATATTAAAGATACAAAAAAAAAAAATTTTTTTAAATTTAATAGTTTATTGTTATTATTATTATTGATCGAAGTTGGCATCTCGAAAAAAAGCGCGTGGGTGGCCCCGGTGATTCTGGCTCTTGATGTTAATCTGAAATAAAAAATTCTTGATAATTCTTAATCTATACACATGTCATTCTGGTCGGAACTACTTAAGTTAAATTTCATGGATAAATAACAAAATGGCGGACTTTGGAAAAAAAAGTCCTTTTATCCAAAGTCCGCCATTTTGTTATTTATCCATGAAATTTAACTTCAGTAGTTCCGACCAGAATGACATGTGTATAGATTAAGAATTATCAAGAATTTTTTATTTCAGATTAACATCAAGAGCCAAAATCACCGGGGCCACCCACGCGCTTTTTTTTCGAGGTGCCACCTTCTATCAATAATAATAATAATAATAAACTATTAAATTTTTTCAAACTATTTTTTTTTTGTATCTTTAATATGTAAATAAAAACATCCTAAATATCCAAAACGATTCAATTTTATTTTCCTAGAAAAAAACGCCCTCCAAAAAAGACATGAAAATCGGCTTAAGTTACCAGACTACTACCTTAAAAAGTTACAAATTTTATTTTTGGCAAATGTATTTGTAATTAATTATTTCATTTTAGTAGTATACCGATGGATTGAACTTTTTTTTTCGAACTTTCAATTGCTATTAAGTAGCATTTTGGCCAAAATTCTCGAGCGTCGACACGACTTTCGGTATCAATCTCGTGATTATCCGGATTAGTTCATAAAATCGGCGGAAAGTTCCAATTCCAATGGAAAGTTATCACTTTCATCTTCCGTACGAATCCGTTCACCGGATGAGTGTATAATCCACTCCACTGCTTTCAAATCTACTAATAGCATCCGAGCGAAGATATATATAAAGCGAAGAGAGCTTTCGAGGAAATCTTCTCGTGTCTTATATATCCAACTTCTTATCGTTCTATCCTTTTCATAGCGGCATAACTCGGTCAATTTTGCTAGTCAATATTGTCCTCTGAATTTATTTCCATCGGCTGAGAGTACGAATTGCGAGAGATTTCAAGGTTTGCCGAGGCTTTTTTTTTCGGCTATTTATTCGAGTCGAAAAACCTCGCTGTGTGACTTCTACGAGCAAACAAAATAGAACAAAAAAATCGCGCGCGGCAAACTCCACCGTGACTCGAAGACACACCTAACTTTTCCTCAACCTGTCTCGAGATCTCCCCCGAGAGAGACCGAGAGAGGGAGAGAATTCCGGAATGGCAGAGGACGAGGGAGATCCACCGTTGGGAATGGCCCGCGGGAAAGGAGGAGAAAAACTCGTTACGAAATTCTATTTGGAGCTTTCGTGAGAATTCTCGACGATACATGTGCAACTTTTCTCTTTCTCTCTGCTTGGCAACGTGGAGATAAAAGAGAGCATGCCACTCGACGCTTCCCCCTCAACCGTCGAGGTAATAAAATTTAGTGTATATCGAGAAGGAGTTACGGATGTAGTAATAGGTATAATAAGGATCACGCTGCGAGACCAATATGAGGAAGGAAATTATTTATTGATTTATTTGTTTATTTATTTTCATCTAGACAAGCGACGCCTAGCACGAATTAAAACAAATAATATATAATAATATACTACTATGATTTCAAAAAAATGTAAGGCATCTATGCCAAATTTTATTTTTTATTTTTAAAAAGTTCATTATAAATATGGATTAGTTTCAGAAATGATTTATGAAGTAAACATAAACATTTTTTTATTACTTTTTTAGCCCGCTATGACATAGGATGAATTGGTTATAGCAGCCCAGGGGAATGACTTTTAGGGGTTAAAAACTGAGAAAAAACATTTAAGACGATTTCGAAGAAAAATACTATCCTGTTCCCCCTCATCCGTCCAAGTAAACAATTCAGTGTATATCGAAAAGGAATTACGAATCTATTAGCAGCTGTAATAAGGATCACGCTGCGAGACCAATATAAGGAAGGAAATTATTTATTGATTTATTTGTTTGGTTTGACATCTTTGGTAGACATCTATTCCAAATTAGATTTTTTATTTTTCAAAAGTTCATTATAAATATGGATTAGTTTCAGAAATGATTTATGAAGTAAACATAAACATTTTTTTATTACTTTTTTAGCCCGCTATGGCATAGCATGAATTGGTTATAACAGCCCAGGAGAACGACTTTTAGGGGTTAAAAACTGAGTAAAAACATTTAAGTCGATTTAAAAGAAAAAATCTATCCTGTACGCTCAACTCAAAATATCATTAACTAATACATCCCGAAGAAGAGTTCCGAGAAATCATAGCGATTATCAGCAAAAACAAAAACTTGATAACAGGCAAAATAATCATTTCGGGATAATCACCCATCAATATATAATAGATATTATCATTGAAAAAAATTATATAAACAGAATACTCTCCTCTGGAACCACAAAAAAAAAGCAACAGTTACGACAATTCGACTCAGTGAAAACCGCAAAGTCCTGTGTATACCGGTGCTGGGAACATTCAAGTAGTTTTCATTGAACAGCCATTGGTGGGACAGTAGGTCCGATGTGGCGGCAATGTTTCGCAGTAGTAAGCGACCGCAATGGTCAACCGATAGACATATTCGTGATACGATAGGGTGAGAGAGAAAGTCCGGCGGCCGTAACGGGAAGAGTCGCGAACCGCAGAAACACAGCGAACCAGTAGTAGTGGCTAGCAGTGACCAGACGAGCTGTGCGGCCGATGCGGCGTTGTGGAGTAGACGCGCCGTCCGGTAGAGCCTCCCGCGTTGCATTCAACCGGACGATTCTCTATCTCCACTGCCGGAAGTACTAGAAGCCACAATTGTCGTGAGTTTGAACAGGTCGCATCTGTGTACTCGTGCGGTATTGCTCCCTTCTGTACCTAATAGTCCTCCTCCGCACGCTATATACAGTCATCTTCTTCCTATTAAATAGCGGTATGAAAGAAAAATACGGTCTCCTCGTAGAGTCAGAATCGTTTTAGGTATTTCTTAAACTCTGGTTCGTTAAAAATTTAATTAAGGGAGGAATTAGGGTTAGAACAGCGTTTTCTCAATGATTTTCATGAATTTTTTTATAGTATAAAAAATGAATATAATTCATTGAAACTTTGAGAATATTTTAATACTATAAAATTTTTGAAGAATTTCCTTGAAAAACACCGAAGATATTAGCGATCCCATATTGCAGGTCACAATCAGACTCAGCATTTTGCGTACATTCTGGAAGCCGCAATTTTCATCTGAAATCAAACGAGGTTGGAATTTACTTTTATTATATGTCTCTCTTCCATATGAACCTAAATGCTATCAAAAAAATAGAAAATTCAATTTTTTACAGGGGTCAAAACAAAAAAGCATGATTTTTTGCCATTTATTACAACTTTATTTCCAGAAAAAAAATTATTTTAAATAATGATAATATTCCGATTTTAGGTTCATATAGAGCGCAATACTATGAAAGAAGTAACTGCCAATTTTCAAAACGATTGGTTGAAAACTTTTCAAACTAGCGTGTACGCAAGTTCAAAAAAAGTCGTTTTCAGAAAAACGCGTTTGAAAAAATAGCGCGCTCGGGGCCTGAAGGAGAGCTACTCACTTTAATGGCTTATAACAATAGAACGAGTCGGAATTTTCATTTTAAATTTTGGGAACATATTTTTCAATAGTTTTACTAACAATTTATGAAATTAAAAAAAATCGATTTTTTGAACCGTCTAACCCTATTCCCACCCTATTTCCACCCTTAATTACGGTGTAAGCTCACAAACGAAACTTGATATAGCGCGCAACAGTCGAAAGAGCGATAAACTATTACGTATATCAGAAATTTGTAATTTCGGTTTAACATTTATTAAATGGCTATAATTAAATCGAAAAAGAGACAAAAAAACTAAAAACGTGATTTTTAAAATCATTATCATACCAACAATTTTTCCTTCTCAAGTATGAATCCTCCGATATGTCACTATGGCTTCTCGTGATATTGGTACAAAATTCTTTCCATATTCACTATTCACTATTCACCATATATAATCGCGTGAGAATCAGAATAGGCACACGTGCAAAGACTCGCATTCTGGGACACACAGCTCGCTTCTCATGCTATTCAACTTGACTTTTGCATCGATTGGGTGAGCCTGAGCATACACGGGTGATCGAACGAGCTACCCATGGATCGTTGCACGTTTACTTTCACCGTCAATAAAGAGAGATAGAGAGAGAGAGAGGCAGGCTGAGGCGTGGTATCGTTGAGTTCATTCGCGTCTTCGACGGAGAATTTGCGCTATGACATACTTTATGTCATATCTTCGCGATAATAGTGGAGAATCCACGAAAACGTGCTCAACATATACTCCGGTAAATCGAAAGACATAAAACACATCTGACTTGAGGATGATAACTCTCTATGTATGACTATACATCGATAGATAAACGTCCAGTCCAGTTTATCGTTGAACGCAATTGTTTTATCGTAACCGAGATTGCACTTGACTGGATCCATGGAGTCGAATCGTACGAGTATTCTCTCTTTCTCACTCTCTTCCCTCTCTCCCTCTCTGTCTCTCTTTTCCTCACTCTCGAGCGTAACTATCTCTCGAGTATATTTGAAGAGCGTTCGTTTTCTGTCTCACACCATTCACCGCGTGTATATATACGAAGAGAGCCGCGGCACTTTGTGTTACGTCAAAGTCGATATACAGCTGCCGTCGAATCAGACAACGGGGATTCAAACATACTACGACGTGTATTCCCTTCCATCTCAGTAAGAACTTCAACCGATTCTTCTCGCAGTTGCCATTTCTCGAGTAACGTTCGATCTTTTTTTTTTTCAAAAGCATAGACATCACGTGAATCGACAGATGAACCAATTCTTAAATGAGACACGACATCAAAAAAAAAGTAGGAGCTGTCGGTTGAAGAGAAATTTCATTGGTGGTAAATCATAAAAACTCGATGCTGCTAACGTCACGAATTGTTATTACTTCTCAGTCAATTTCAATCAACCCCAATTTAATTTACCCCCAATTTCAATTTACCCGTTTGATGTTTTCAACGACATTGATCTGACGATTATATACCTCAGTGGAATTTCCGGTGAACATTTTTGAAACCGGTAAGGCATGGCGGACAACGAATGCTTTGACAATTTTCATTGAATGGTAGTTCATTCGTTGTCCTTCGAAATATTACGCTCTCAGTGACACATTGTATTGACAAATATCACAATAATATTTTATTTCGATAAATAACCCCTTACCATTCTTGCAAATAAGTTTTTTTTTCAATCAATCTTTTTGTAAAATGAAAATATACATTTTTTTTGCTCGAAGACCAGTTATTTATAAATTGAAATTTTACAATTATCAAAAATGGTCCAAATTGAAAGTTGCATATTGCTTCCTCATCATTTCTACTTATACAAAAAGCTTTCCTTAGGTAAAAGGCAAGTTTAAAAAGGCCTCTTCCTCATTAAAAATCCCAAAAAAAAGACAATTAATACAAAAACATCACTTCCTTTATGAAGAAGCAAAAAATGTGCAACCAAACTGCGATGATAGATTGCATAACATTTATTTTGTAGAATGAGGCGGTATAAAGGGGTGAAAGCAGTGAAAAACGATAAAAATAATAGATATATCGATGGATACGGATGATACGTTGGTATAACCGGAAGTAGAGGATAAGAGAAAATGATCTAGCAGTAAAACGTCGAATCGTGTGCTAGAGAAAAGGAGAATCAGCTAACGCAGAAAGCAGTTTCGATCGTTAACCCCTTCCTTTTGCCTCGCGAATGGTCCGGTGTCCTTCTCGAGAGGGTTTTCGCATTCGTTCGCAAAATCCCAGATCCCATCCTCCCGCCCCTCTTAATCTCGGCGATACAGTCAACGAGTAACTGGGTTATTGGACGGTATAACCCTATCAATGCCGCGGTCAAACCGATCTCTACACAGAAACACACATGTATATAAATTATCTGCCCTCTCCGGTGGCTGTTTCCTCGACCGTAGCGAAATGTCGTTCTTAAAACAGGTGAATCAATAAACTCGTTGACTATGTATGGACTATATCTCGACTATACACGACGACGATATACATAATCAACCGGAGAAATATATGTATACATGAGTGTGTATTTTTGTGTATGTACGTTTGTAGTTCTAATATATATATACACTAGGGAGGAATTACATATAGTGTAGGATTGTAAAGAGGAACGTGTGATAGATTGGTTCGGATGTCAAGAGGAACTTGATATTCGATATACTCTTCAAATTTTACAACATTCCCGTATACGTACATAAAAGTCCGAGCCCATCCCCGAAGGATTCTCAGGAAATACGAGCATAGCTATTCACCCTTGAAGTCTGACCTCTTCGCCCCGTCCATCGGTACTTTTATCGACGTTATAAAAATTCAGAATACGAAACAAGTCCACGAATGAAAAAAAAAAGACGAATATATATATATCATCTCACGATACTGAAGGTAATTTAAAAGCTAAATTTCTCGATCGAACTGTATCTTATCGCGCATAAACTCAGATAAATCCACTTATATTTCATTGAAATAAATTTTATTTAAATTCAATAAAGAAATGTATTGGAATATAAAAGTGCACAAATCAAATAACGAAATGTAGAAGATATGTCACTAAATTTGAACAATTACTTTTTTGTCTAATGTTTATTTACACGTATGTATACAGGGTGTCCCAATAACTATTAGCACCTTAGATATCTTCGAAACTATAAGGTTTACAGAAATATTTGCCGAATCAAAATTGCACAGTACGAAGGGTGCCATCCAATGATACCAAAGTACTCACCCCCACCCCTACCCCCTGGACTGGGGGTGGGGCAACTTTGAAATCTTAAATGGGAACCCCCATTTTTTATTGTAGATTCGGATTCCCCATAAAAAAATACGTAGCTTTTGTTAAATTTTTTTTTTTTCGATTCGTGATAGATGGCGCTGTAATCACAGAAAATCCCCGTAAGTACAGAAAGGCGACAATACTTACAGTTTCGGTAGTAAATAAAATTACTACGTTTATGGTAAGTGTTCGAAATGACGACCATCAGTATCAATGCAATATTGGATTCTTTTTTTGATTGATTGACTTGCAAGTTTTACGACGTCAGAACTTATTGATGCACAGGCTGTAATAATTCTTCCCATTTGTTCCCATGCAATTCTTGGTGAAGCCTAACGTGGTACGGGTGAAATTTGTGACGGTGCAAAATGCGATGTACGCTAGTCCCGCCAATGCCAGATTCATTTTGAATTTATCGCATGTTATAATGTTACAAATGTTACAATGTTTGTTACATTTCTTCGACAGAAAGGTACAGAGAGTACAGAAAGGCGATAATACTTACGGTTTACTTCACTGAAAATAAACACTGTTTCAAGGACACTTTAATAAGTTTGCAGAATAAGATAAACATGATACGATTAGTATCGATAGATCAGTCAATCGAGTGCAATGTATCCGTTTGAAGAGCAAGTCGATATGCTTTTCATTTATGGCGAATGCCAACAAAATTCTGTAAGGGCAAAAACCTTGTATGGTGAACGATATCCACATCGGTCTCAGCCTTCGCGTCAAACATTTAAAAATGTGTGTGATAAACTTAGGCAAACCGGTAGTTTATGTGTCCGCAGTAGTGTACGCCAGAAACGTGTAACGAATGAAGAAATGGAAATCGGTGTGCTCGCAAGTGTGTACCGAGATCCTTACATTAGTTTGCGACAAATTCAAAATGAATCTGGCATCGGCAGGACTAGCGTACATCGCATTTTGCACCGTCACAACTTTCACCCGTACCATGTTAGTCTTCACCAAGAATTGCATGGGAACGACTTCATGAATCGCGGAGAGTTTTGTCGAACGGTTCAACGTCGGATCGAAAACAACGAGTCATTTCTTAATACCGTTTTATTTACTGATGAGGCAACATTTACAAATCATGGGAACGTTAATTTGCATAACATGCATTTATGGGCAACGGAAAATCCACATTGGCTGCGGCAGGCTGAACACCAGATACAATGGTCTGTAAATGTATGGTGCGGAATCATAGGTGCTAAAATGATTGCTCCTTTTTTTATCAATGGAAATTTGAATGGCAACATCTACGGTAATTTTATCAAAGATACATTGGGACTTTTGCTAGAAGAGTTACCTTTACTTGCACGACAAACCATGTGGTATCAACATGACGGATGTCCAGCACATTATTCATTGATTGCACGAAGGCAACTCGACGAAAAATTTCGAAATCGTTGGATTGGACGAGGCGGTCCAATATCGTGGCCAGCTCGTTCCCCAGACCTAACACCTTTAGACTTCTTTCTATGGGGAACATTGAAAGATAAAGTGTACAAAGAAGTACCAACTACACTTGACGACATGCAACAAAGAATTATTACAGCCTGTGCATCAATAAGTTCTGACGCTGTAGAACTTGCAAGTCAATCGATCGAACAAAAAATCCAATATTGCATTGATACTGATGGTCGTCATTTCGAACACTTACTATAAACGTAGTAATTTTATTTACTACCGAAACTGTAAGTGTTATCGCTTTTCTGTACTTTCGGGGATTTTTTGCGATTACAGCGCCATCTATCACGGATCGAAAAAAAATTTTGAACAAAAGTTACGTATTTTTTTATGGGGAATCCGAATCTACAATAAAAAATGGGGGCTCCCATTTAAGATTTCTAAGTTGCCCCACCGCCAGCCCAAGGGGTGGGGGTGGGGGTGAGTACTTTGGTATCATTGGATGGCCCCCTTCGTACTGTGCAATTTTGGTTCAGCAAATATTTCTGTGAACCTTATAGTTTCGAAGATATCTAAGGTGCTAATAGTTATTGGGACACCCTGTATAAGAATATGGATGTTTCTCTGTGGCCATTCGCCAGAGTTACAGTATCATAGTTAAGGCGTCACTTAAGCCCGGCTTTTAGTTAACGCAGGCCGCGCAGGCTACCGATGTAAATGGACCTGGTGCAGAAAGCTGAGCAGAAAGTCTCTGTGGGGCTATAGTAAAGAGAGGCCCTACGTCGATGGGGACTGTAACATCGGAAAAATGGCCAAACTGTAAAACGTCCAATGGTGCCCTCTCTCATACTTTACGAGCCGGAGATAAAACCTCGTTGCTTACAGGATGGATATAGACAGCTCTCCGGCAAGTGCTTCATATATCCAATGGAGAGAGAAATTCACGAACACGAGAGTGCAACATTGGTCTCTACCTCTCCTCGTGCTACTCGTACTCTGTGCGTTATTGAGACGAGTAAACAGCAGAATTGCTATTGCAGTGACTTCTTTATAACTGTATATAGGTGTAGATCGCGGCTTTAGAGAGAGGTAAATAGTTGGTTACGTTCGTAAATTTGTAACGACCGGAGAACGAAAATGCCACGGCAAATTTAAGTACACGCGGACGTTAAGATAGGCAGGCGATGTGCAACGATAGAGGTCGAATGGAGGTCGTGCAACGATAAAGGGAACGACAAGAGGAAAATAAATAATATATATATATGCTAGGGGGCTTCGGTCCCCTGTGCTTCCCTCGTTAACCCCCCGGCTCGTGTGCTACGCTTCCTCGCATCAACCAAACCCAAATCCAAAATATTTCGTTTTTCTTTCGTTTTTTACTAAGTTCTAAATTACTATACGATCGGAAATTCTTCCGCTTTTTACGAATTAGATTGAGATTTCATCGAACGTTCAAAAATACTTCGTTGAAATCGAAAAAAATTAGAAGCGCCCGAACTCCAACAAATGTGCTAGTTTAAGGGGGGAAATAGGGTTAGGACAGCGTTTTCTCAATGATTTTCATGATTATTTTTTAAATATAAAAAATGAATATAATTTATTGAAACTTTGAGAATATTTTATACATATATTTACGTATATACTATAAAATTTTCGAAGAATTTCCTTGAAAAACACCGACAATATTAGCGACCCCATATTGCAGGTCACAATCAGACTCAGCATTTTGCGTACATTCTGGAAGCCGCAATTTTCGTCTGAAATCAAACGAGGTTGGAATTTACTTTTATTATATGTCTCTCTTCTATATGAACCTAAATGCTGTCAAAAAAATAGAAAATTGAATTTTTTACAGGGGTCAAAACAAAAAAGCATGATTTTTTGCCATTTTTTACAATTTTATTAAAAAAAAAAAATTATTTTAAATAATGATAATATTTCGATTTTAGGTTCATATAGAGCGCAATACTATGAAGAAAGTAACTGCCAATTTTCAAAACGATTGGTTGAAAACTTTTCAAACTAGCGTGTACGCAAGTTAAAAAAATGTCGTTTTCAGAGAAACGCGTTTAAAAAAATAGTACCAAGAAAAACAAGCAATATGTGGTCGTCAATATTTTATAGTATATACTTAAATATATGTATACAAAATTTATAGTATATACTTAATTATATGTATAGAATATTCTCAAAGTTTCAATAAATTATATTCATTTTTTATACTGTAAAAAAATTCATGAAAATCATTGAGAAAACGCTGTCCTAACCCTATTTCCTCCCTTAATGGCTTATAACAAAAGAACGAGTCGGAATTTTCATTTAAAATTTTGGGAACATATTTTTCAATAGTTTTACTAACAATTTATGACAAAAAAAAATCGATTTTTTGAACCGTCTAACCCTATTTCCCCCCTTAATAATAAAACGTTTGCATCATCTACATTCGCCAGCAATATAAATATCATATTTTCGTACTATAAATGAATTGACACACGAATTCAATACAATTCAAGAAAGTTACGATACAAGAAAGTTATATAAATTAGTTACTAATGCCTTTAACTTTAAGAATGGCCGTAAAAGCGATTTCCTAACGATCGCCAGGTGCGAAGGTAAAGTCGAGTATATTTCTGACCTCAGACATTTGGTCCACAGGATGCGGAGGTAAAATCAATTTTCTCAGCGGGCCCATGACTCCCGCAAACCCTATGAGAGAAAACGGTAAACGGGTGAGAGTTGGTCTGGGTCAGATACGCTTTTACAGCGGGACAAAAAACTTTTCATTAAATAAATATAATGATAATTTAGGTGGCACCGGTTGCCTCTCAACGGCCCTTTCTGTCTCTGTGCGCTTGCTCCTACTCCATAATGAGCGAAAAATGAGAATAAGCGGGGAATGGCTATAGTGGTGGAAACACTAAAAAAAAAAAACAATAACTACGCGAAAAGCCACGCAGTGGAGAACGATACTATGAGGCTATATATACTTTCTATGTCACGTCGCCCTGTGGAAACTACACGAAATTTTAACATTTCTGTTTAAACGCATTAATTCCATTTTACTATTAAATTAATTCGAAGTCTCGAACGATTTCTGTTCATATTTTACTATTCTATGTATTATTCCTAAATGTCAAAGTGAAAAGTCGGGTCGACATTGGAAAAAACAAAATGGTAAAAATTTAAACTGACATATTTGCTTTCTTATCATTTTTGTACATTTATAATTTTCCTTCTACGAGAAAGAAGCTTTTCCAATTTTGGCTTCGTCACAGAGGAAGCCACTTAAATTCATCCGGACATCTCTTCTAAATGTGATTTTCCAATATTGCGGAATATTTTAAACACAATGACATTAAGATCTGTAATTTTTTTTTTTTTTTTCATGAAAACTAAGCTTCCTCGATGAGAAAGCGAAATAAAAAAAAAAGCGTGATGATGTGGTATTTAAATAAAAATTTATGTGTCCAGAAACACCCTTGCAAAACAATTTAGCTCGAGAGAAACTTTGGTCTTCTGCACCGTGATAGTTCCGGATTTATAAGTTCAAACGAGATTATTTTCCCGCTCCAATCGCCATTTGCGAACTGGCTGTACTACTTTTCGCCTATCTCTGTTACTCTCTCATAGTTCAAACTTGCCCCCGCTCTCTCTCTCTCTCTCTCTCTCTCTCTCTCTCTCTCTCTCTCTCTCTCTCTCTCTCTCTCTCTCTCTCTCTCTCTCTCTCGCTCTCTCTCTCTTTCTCTCTATCTGGCGAATACGTTAATACAAATTACTTTGAATGCTCTTACGTCGAACTTTTCTAGCGTAAAATACGCAATTTATATTCTGCCTCGCAACTCACTTTGTCGACGAAGTGAAGCTTATCGGTTATCGGCTTCCTATAGAAGCATTTTAAAAAAGTATAAATTGATCGGTAAATAATAAACCAAAACAAATGGAAAAAAAAATGAAAAAAAAATGAAAAAAGAATGAAAAAAATGAGATCTTGAGACTCGGAATATTGTGAAGCTTTTTTACAGTGACGGAATTCACAATGGAATTTTACATTCGCAAGAATAAATGCACCGTTCTAACACAATTTTACCTAGTGACTTTTTTATACGCGGGGGTATTTCTTATACGTTTTTTTACACGTTGAAATATGATACGAGTTAAATATGTTGAAAATATATTATGGCACATTTAATAATATTCTTTTTATGAATAGAAATTTCGTCCATTATCTAGGAACTTGTCTCTCAAGAGACCCGTCGTCGTCCTTACACTAATAATAAAAAAAATAAAATATCTTATCACGAAACGTGGCTATTTTCGATGCTAAGAAATTACAAACAAACAAAAAATGATAAAAATTAGCACTCTGACGTTACTTCACCGAGAACTGTAGACGTAGGGAAAAGTATAGTATTGACACATCAATTTTGTATATGGTGCAAAAAAATGTACACTATATAGGTCAGCGAATATTCCTCGGTGACACTCTACAACCTGTCAAAGTAACTTATTCAGCTTCTCAGCAACATTGAACAGCTCGAAGGAAAAGTCGTCAGAGCAGGCGACTCTTCGTACCAGTATGCATTTACCCCCTATGACCTATTTTTTTCCCGTCAGCCCAAAAAGAGTTCTTGATCTCTGGCAAGGAGCAAGTAATATGGTATGTGTAGAGAGGTGAGGCACTTTCACGAAGATGACGTGAATTCTCTCTTGGCAATGGGGTGAAAGGAGTGACAGTGGGGACGGCCATAGAACTCTAAAAGGAGAGTGAATCGCTATACGGCAGAGTCGGCTGGTCTTTCGAAAGATAAAAGTACACACGGACACATATAACCAGTAAGTAGAGAAACTCAGGATCCCGACCGGCTTTGGCATGCACCTTAGGTCAAATCAAGTGATACCCCCCCTCTCTATCTATGTCTCATTTTTCCAGGAACTTTGACGATAGGACTCGAGGTCTTCCATCATTCTATTTATCTCCCGTCAAACCCACGCAACACACCCTCCAATGGATTCTTGGTTGACACACTCAAACCCAACCATACCTCTCTCGTTCTCTCATTCTTACACACACATACACACTGATTTTGTGCTTTTCATCCAACAGTAGCAACACCTTTATTCCTTCTTCTCTCCTTCCACTTCATTCAGTGAACAACAACAAAAAAACCAGTCCCGTCATTCGAGTCCACAATCCAACCGACTCGAACGCAGAAAGGACACGCCATAGCTTTGACGTTTATTGACTTTGTTATCGACTTTTCCGTCTCTGTAATCTTCGTTTCTCATTATTTCCATTTCCAACAATGATTTTCCTTCTCTCGCACTGGTACATTCGACGCGGCAATATTGGAAACGTGATTTTTCGTTCATTAATTATTACCGCAGCTAATGCAGCGAATTAACTTTTGGTATTGTCGATTGTTACTATGGTGATCGCTAAAAATCGATAATTCGTAACGCGACATAATTTGAAGGACTATCATGAATATTGATTTTACTACTAAATTTCGTTGAGCCTTTCCAATTTTGTTCTTTTAATTAGGACAAATCGTTTCTAGTATATTATTGAAATGCATGAAATTGACCGAACCAAAGAATCTTTGTCTACTGTGTTTCGTTAAAACTCAACCAAGAGATCAAACATTCAATTAAATTTAACGTAACCGTATCAATAATACGCCTCAGAGTGTACCCTACGATATGGGCTCAATTGACCTCACGCGTGGGGTAGTTTGTGACGAAAGTACATTTCTAGATAAAACAATATTTTTATATTATAATCGGTGAAATTTAAGGGCGGAAATAGGGTTAGGACAGCGTTTTTTCAATGATTTTCATGAATTTTTTTATAGTATAGAAAATGAATATAATTTATTGAAACTTTGAGAATATTTTATACATATATTTAAGTACATACTATAAAATTTTTAAAGAATTTCCTTGAAAAACATCGCAGATATTAGCGACCCCATATCGCAGGTCACAATCAGACTCAGCATTTTGCGTACATTCTGGAAGCCGCAATTTTCATCTGAAATCAAACGAGGTTGGAATTTACTTTTATTATATGTCTCTCTTCTATATGAACCTAAATGCTATCAAAAAAATAGAAAATTAAATTTTTTACAGGGGTCTAAACAAAAAAGCATGATTTTTTGCCATTTTTTACAACTTTATTTGCAAAAAAAAATTACTCAAAATAATGATTATATTCCGATTTTAGGTTCATATAGAGCGCAATACTATGAAGAAAGTAACTGCCAATTTTCAAAACGATTGGTTGAAAACTTTTCAAACTAGCGTGTACGCAAGTTCAAAAAAAGTCGTTTTCAGAAAAAGGCGTTTGAAAAAATAGCAAAATGCTGAGTCTGATTGTGACCTGCAATATGGGGTCGCTAATATCTCCGGTGTTTTTCAAGGAAATTCTTCAAAAATTTTATAGTATATACCTGAATATATGTATAAAATATTCTCAAAGTTTCAATAAATTATATTCATTTTTTATACTATAAAAAAATTAATGAAAATCATTGAGAAAACGCTGTCCTAACCCTATTCCCTTCCTTAATGGCTCATAACAATAGAACGAGTCGGAATCTTCATTTCAAATTTTGGAAACATATTTTTCAATAGTTTTACTAACAATTTATGAAATAAAAAAAAATCGATTTGTTGAACCTTCTAACCCTATTTCCCCCCTTAATGCTTCTTACATTTGAATAACAAACTTGATAACATTTATGATCAAATAGACCCTAAAGATACACTGACAACAAAAGTCTGAGGAAAACAACAAAAAAATGTTTGTACCACCAACCAAAACACTTTTCTCAGTCTATTTTCATTTATTGATAAAAAAGCAATTTCCTTATGGTTTAAAAAAACCGTCGCACAAAAGAGCCCCACTCTCCCCTACTTACCTTTCACTGTACGAACTTCGCCTCATACGTTTCTCGTGCGATCGTTGAAGTCGAAACGCGGCAAAAACCACGTTTCCCTTTTTGTTACCGACTTTTTGTCGGTAACAAAAAGAGTCAAACGACCATCAACCCGCAATACCACTTCACAATAACTTTCTCCATTTTCTCTCCCTCGTGTATTTCTTCATCATATCCCACGAATCGATTTACCGGGTGTACGACGACCGCGAGAACGCGGAAAAAGCTGCGTGACGAAGAGTCGTTCGTGAACGAAAGGTGCATAAAGCTGTAATAATTGCCGTTGCCCCGTCGCAGAACTCGTTTGACGTTCTTTCCTTCCATTCACCCGGTCGTTGCCGAGAAATTCATTAGCTGCCTATCACATTGTTTCTGCATTCTCGTGAAATACTGTACTCGTCTCGTGAAATTTTATCGGATTCGACAAAACATTCTTTTACAGACCGGTCCGACGATCGATCAAGAATCAAAACCCCTTTTTTTTGTCTCGTAACGTAAACCGGTATTTGGAACATCGATGCTATAATATTCTGCTATAATACGTAATTGTTGTTTAACAAGTTTTTACGTGACACGCTGAATACGGGCAATTCTTCGACGTTAAATAACGCTCCGCTGTTACGCAAATAAACGACACGAGAAAATAATTATCCTATGACACAGTGAAAACAATGAAACAATAGATTATCTTTCGAAATGGCTTCGCCACACGTACCGACCTATATTTCGTACTTTAATCAACCACGTTACAACGTACATCCTGAATACTAAAATAGATGGAATATTGTTTTCGTAACGAGAGTGCAGTATTCATTTTTATTTTTTTTCGTCACATTGCCGAAATGCATGCACGTGTTAATTGAAATTGTACAATTTCACGAACAAAGAGTTGCTCGAATCTACATTCTGGCAAACAGAGTATTTCACAAATATTCCAATTAATTCGAAAGTTGAAAGATCCATGCATTTCCCATCGGTAACTTCGAATCAATCACGGAATAGTACGTTATACGGTATATATCAGCCTTTTATCGAGATAGGGGGAAAAAAGCTCTCCTCACATGGTACTCGACGGTACAGGGCAAAGGGAGTATATTGAGAATTGTGTTATATACGAGGTCTGTTCAAAAAGTATCGCGAATTTTGAATTTCCGCGGGCTACGTATATTCGATTTTCGATTTTTCTGTAACGTTAGGTAGGTACTCATGTCCCTCACTTATGCTGATAAAATCGGCCATTTTGAATGTTTAGTTAATTGTTGACAGCTATTTTGGTTAGACGTGTTTTGGCTTGTCTTCGATTTTTGCCCATTCCAAAAAATGGATCAAAGAATCTGTATCAAATTTTGTGTTAAAAACAAAATTAAGCGCGCGGACGCATTCCGAATGTTGACTGTGGCATATGGTGAAGCTACCTTGGACCAAAGCAACGTTTATCGGTGGTACAAAATGTTCTCAGATGGCCGAGAAATAATAAAATAATATTGGCCAATCGTCGAATCACCGTTAGAGAAGTTGCTGAGGAACTGAACATATCGATTGGCTCGTGCTATTCGATTTTCACCAATGATTTGGGCACGAGACGGGTCGCCGCGAAATTCGTGCCAAAATTGATCAATTTCGAACAAAAACAGTGTCGCGTTAACGTTGCTAAGGAGCTGTTGGACTCGATCCGCGACGACCCAAATTTGCTCCAGAGGGTCATAACTGGTGACGAATCATGGGTTTATGGTTATGACGTGGAAACCAAAGTTCAATCATCGCAATGGAAGCTGCCGCATGAGCCAAGACCGAAAAAAGCTCGCCAAGTTCGGTCGAATGTAAAGATTTTGCTCATAGTTTTCTTCGATTGCAGGGGCGTGGTGCATCTTGAGTTCTTGCCACAGGGTCGTACAGTCAATAAAGAATATTACCTGGAAGTTATGCGCAATTTGCGCGAAGCAAGCCGCCATAAACGCTCGGATTTGTGAAAGAACAAAAATTGGCTTTTGCACCATGATAACGCCGCTGCTCACACATCGTTGCTTGTGCGCGAATTTTTGGCCAAAAACAACACTCTAATGATGCCGCAGCTACCGTATTTCCCAGACCTGGCCCCCTGTGGCTTTTTCCGAAATTTGATACAGATTCTTTGATCCATTTTTTGGAATAGGTAAAAATCGAAGACAAGCCAAAACACGTCTAACCAAAACAGCTGTCAACAATTAACTAAACATTCGGAATGGCCGATTTTTTCAGCATATGTGAGCGTCACGAGTACCAACCTAACGACACAAAAAAATCGAAAATCGAATATACGTAGCCCGCGGAAATTCAAAATTCGCGATACTTTTTGAACAGACCTCGTACGTATACGCTTTGTTTCGACAAACAAACGCGCCCGAGAGAGAGCAAGAGAGCTCAGAGTTCATCCTCTATCCGGATATTCCACACGCACGCATGCACTCTACTCTTTATGGCAAACATTGTGAAGCCATAATGCTTCCTCGAATCGATTCGATAGATGGCTAGGAAAACTCGACGAACCTCTCGTACAGTTCCATTCCTTTCCCGTAAGCTCGTACGTACGCCACCTGCTACTCCGCTTCCATACTCGATCGTTACATATGGCCCCACGATAGTGTACAGAGTCGGTGTTCATCTATAAGGGAGGTTAAAACTCTCGTACATCGTGGATATACCTACGATACTCTTCGTTCAAGCCCCTCTTCCCTATGTGAACTTTACATCGATACCAAGAGCGTTCGTCAAATATTCAAATATCCACTCCAATTTTTCGTTCAAATAAGTGGCAAATGTATTCTTTTTTCAGCCTTACGAACGAAATATGACTTCGCAACAGCGCGTTTGCAATACATGAAGTTACGAGAGTCATGTTCACCAGTCAAGTCAAATTATCGTGAAGGATACTCGTGATATGAAATGTATAAATCATTAGTTTATTCGATGATGATTACAGAGCAATGTTACGTGAGCAAACTTCCTCGATCAATGCTTCTTCCGTGTTTCATCGAGCACGGAACGAGTAGAATTTTATTTTATTTAAAATAGCAATAAGACATCTGCCTACAGCCGTAAGCAGTTACTTTGATCTTTATATGATGGGTCGGTCCGGAATTTTTCGAAGTCCATGTAATTTAAGCTGCAATTTCATTTTTTTCTTAAATAGTCAAAATTCGCTTTTCGTTAATACGGCAATACCTAGAGTCGAGCATGTTCTTAGGATTACCAAAAAAAAGGGGACAGAGAACTCTTCGCTTCGACGCGTCGTGTTCGTGTTTTATTACTTAATCCTTCCCGGCTGCAAGACGATGAGGTACCCGCTACGGCTGCTTGCAACACACCGACATGCCATATGCGGACCTTCCTGACTCAACCGACACGAGGGCGAAAATCCCTTCTTCATTTTTACATAGCCAATCAATTGCAGCGATTCCAGCAACCAGAAATTCTCGGACACACCCATCGTTTTCATTTTTAGTTTTACAAAATTCTCAAAAGTCAGTCGTCATCAAACTTTCAGAGAGCACACATCAAGAGTCCACCCAGCGCGAATCTCTGCCTCTTTTGAAATTATCAATCAAGTCTCGGTAGACATTTTTACCTTACAACAATTCTTCGTCGATAAAACGTTGTTATGCATATGGCACAGAAAATGACTGGAATCCAACTAGCGTTCGTTATCAACTCTGTCCCCCCGTGCAAAATACACATCACAAGAGAACCCGTCATAATAAAGAACCTAAGTTTTTCGAATCGCCAGGTTAAGTTTTTGGTGAAGCCTTCCCAAGGCTGTATTACGTGATCGGATGGTAATAAGCGTAACAATAGGTCTGTAGCCCAACGGTGTCTTTATCGACGGTGCAGTCTTCCTTCGATTGTCAGAGTCAGGACCCATATGAGAAGCGAGTCGAACGTCGTGTGCATGAGTATACTTATCGAAATGTTGATCATAGGTCTCGTTTCCTTGGACTTCCGTTGCAGCAAATAGGCGATGTCTTCGGAGAGCGAGTAACGAACCTCGATGAGTGCGATGCGAAACAGGCGAGGAATCAGAGCTTTTCAGGAATTAGAAAGATGTCCTCGGGTTTCACGCAAAGGAGAACGTCACAATTCATAAGCGAATGGTGATTTTTATTCACGTAGATTATCACTTTTTATCGGATACAAATAATAGTTTCTCGCGGTTAATACGAGTTTCTATTATCCCGCTATTAATGAATTGCAATTAGCGGGACAGTTACTACTGTAGAGAGGATCTCCGCACTCAACCACATTACAATGTGGCTTCTGTCGATCATCGCATCGATTTGCGATGCATCTTGCTGCAGGAGGTAGGGGGAGCAAAAGTGGAGTGGTACCTCAGGAGAGATGACGAATCTCGACCTCTACCCCCGCGAGGCATTGTCTAATCGCAGAGTCGCTGAGATGGTTGCAGCGTAAATAATTCGCAAAAGACCGGATGCAGCTATCGCAACGCGGCGGAGAGACTCCGTCCCATGAAATAAATCTACGGCATCGGAATGCGCGACAGAAGCATCGGCAGACAAAACAATCCTCATTCCACGATAATATTTTGCGAATACGAAAGCAAAGTCTTCTCGTTCAAACGCTAGGCTTAAGGGAGGGGTAAGGGTTTCAGTGTAAAAAATAACACTTTTTTTGCGATTTTTTTTCTCAAATATGGATTGAGCAATTTTATTCGAACCTTTTGTACATTATTGAGCACACTTTTGACAATGTTGTGTAATTTTTTCATGCAGAAATATTGAAGCATAAGCCCGTAACAGAGCTTCCCCCATAACGTCTTGGAAAAAAAACAATTTGCGGTGTTCACTATAACTCGGCCGGAAATTATCTGAAAATGAAGACCATGAAAATTTAGTCAAATTATAATCAAATCTTCCCCCCAACGTTCTCTGATAATTTTTTTTTTCATTTAAAAATTTTTGGCGGCCATCTAAAGTGTGAACTGTTATTTTCCACGAAAAATTCCGCCAGTTTGTGGGTGGGAAACACCCTTAATGTAAAAAAAAAATTTTACTAAACGTTGGGGGAGGTATTTTATATGTAGAAAATGTGTACAAAGTTTGAAATGAATCGGTCAAGTAGTTTTTAAATGGCAGTGAACACGGACTTTGAAAAAGTAGTTTTGAGAAAAACGCGTCTAAAGTTTATGAAGTAAAAATGTGAAGAAAATTTTTTTTTTTCCCAACTTACACAGGATCATCGATTCCAGCTCCATACAGCTCGTTTCTTCTTTTAAAATATTGTAGTGTATAGTATACACTATATACTATATACACAATAGCAATGAATGAACTGTATACCTGTTCGACAGCTGCACTGCTAGCCCGACCGCCCGCAGCTGTTAGAGGTATAGCGTTAAAGGCCAGGAGGTTAATAAGACAATAACTTCAAGAATATTGCTTAGATCGGTTTAAAATTTTAAGGACATATTCTTGAAATGTTAAACAATAAGATGAGACAAAAAAAATTCGATTTTTCGAAAGTGAAAACCCTTACCCCGCCCTTAACAACGCGAAGGTATTTATCAACTCTCATTGTGACATAAGACTCGTTACATTTTATCCAATTATACAACGGTAAATATTCTGTGAATAAAATTTAGTGTTAAGTTTATTCGCGGAGCAATTTCTATCATTTACTAACTACCTTCACCTCATCAATTTGAGACGCTGGAGTTCGCGATATTTGCAGTGTCGAATATTATTTTCGGTAACTTGATTTACAACCCTGTTTGACTCGCAACGTAACTCGAGTCGCATTGTGAGCGCGAACATTCCGTTTGTTATATATTTTAACTAATAGAGTGTTTATGTTGGCTTCCCATTAAAAAAAAAAAAAACAAAATTGGGTTTGAGTTCCTGACAAGGACACACGATGCCGAAGCGATATTGGTGAACGTGCAATGAACGATTGCGCGACATAGAGCGTCAAAATTGTGTGGATAGCATTGAATTTCATCTTTCGTATATCTATTGTACGATCCAACGATTGGCTGGTATACAAGAGTGTGTCATGAATTGAGTAGTCTCGGTAGGGAATGGGTGCCGATGTGCGGTCAGCCACGACTATGAAACCAAACGCATTTTTTCGGTTAAACGAGTCAGACGAGATTGACAAAAGAAGCGATTCGGCACAATGCAACTGTTCAATCGATAGAGCCACCAACAACGGTTTCGAGGGAGGGTGAGTTTGGGGGTGGCAGATGGCTCAACGGACGAAGCTCCCGGTGTTGATTCGGTTATTGGCGCTGCTGGACACCGCCGTGTCAGAGACGGATGGAAAAACGTTAACGTATTACAGCGCATCGATACGCAAAATTTGTATACATATCTGGGCATTGTATATATATATATATAAAGGTATATTACACAGCTTGGAGAGTAGAAGGATTTATGCAAACAACATAGGGACGATCATACCGGATGCATTCGTCCATGTTTATCCTCGTATCATCATCCCTCTTTGCCCGCAACCCCTTCTCGACGGCCAAAACCTAGCGGCAGCGGCCATAGGAATAATATAGCTGAACGCCGACGGCAATGGCAAATATTATTTTCCCTATGCATTTACTTGCCATATCGTATGACGACTATTTCGATAGTCAAATGGGCGTATACCATAGTGATTCACCCACTAAAGGATTCATGGTACAACCTTTTGAATGGTAGTCGATATTCCATTCGGTATATATGCATGTTTTTGGCTCTCGATCGTGTTTCATGCACGAATGTTTAATCTATGCGGAGGTACATATACAAACGAGGGAAAAACATTTTCATTATTTGCGTATGGTCTCATTGAACGAAAAATCAAGAGACGGGACAGCGTCGAGGCACTATTAATACAAACGGAAAGTTTTAAAACGCCTGCTGCACTTTTATACGAGGGGGGACCCAAAAAAAACGGGAATTTCGTCATAATTTCTTTATTTTTTAATATTTTTACACCAAATTTTGATCACCTTCAAAGTATTCTCCTTTGACCACAACGCACCTCTGCAAACGATCCTTCCAATGTTCAAAACATTTTTTAAATTCACTTATCGAGATGTTCTTTAGGCCTTCCAGCGATTTTTGTTTTACCTCCTCCACAGTGGCAAAACGCTTGATTGCTGCTTTGTTTCGGGGTCGTATCCATAGCACCACGATTCATCACCAGTAATCACCTTGGAAAAAAGTTCAGGGTCCTCTTCGAGCTGATTTTGAAGTTGAAAACATGTCTGAAGTCGACGCTCCCTTTGCTCGTTTGTGAGAAGGCGAGGGACAAATTTGGCTGCAATTCTGCTCATGTGCAAATCTTTGGATAAAATCCTCCGAATTGAACTCCATGATATCCCAGACATCTCACAGAGTTGATCAACGGTTCGGCGACGGTCTCCACGAATGAGAGCATTGATTTTGTCGACGTATTCGTCACTTCTTGACGTTGAGGGGCGTCTTGAACGGGGTTGGTCTTCAATTGACATTTCTCCATTTTTAAAACGTGAAAACCACTCGTAGACTCTGGTTTTACTTAGGGCAGCATCTCCATAAGCAGTCTTAAGCATTACAGTAGCTTCCGCGGCCGATTTCCCCAAAAGGAAACAAAATTTCACAGCCGCGCGTTGCTCTCGACAATCGGCCATCACGTTTTCGCCGAAATGGAAAAAGTTGTTTCACTACAAAAATTCCCACGGGCGAACCGATGCACTGACGGCGACAGAACTGCGCACACTAACTCAGGAGACGTGTCCCCAACGGACACCTGCTCGAGCAATGGGTTCCCCCACTCTCCCTCCCCGCTGCAGCGCAATTCCCGTTTTTTTGGGTCCCCCCTCGTATATTGCAAGTTGATACAATAATCATTATATTACATCGACCGCAAGTGGAATTTCTGTACGTCTCGGCTTACGCCCGATGAATAATGTTGGAGGGTTATAAAGCCGTCCGCCATATTGGTTTTACTGAAAAAAAAAAACATTTTTTCCGGTAATGCCAACAGATTGTTCATTTTTTTGTTGCATTCCCAACTCTTCCTATTCTAGGGCGTAAACGTAAAACTTTAAAAGTACATACTTCTTCCATTCTATTTATTATTTTTGTGGTATAAGCCGTTTTATTCGCAAACACGTTTTTACATCCGTAGGTTCATTTTTGCTGATGAGTAATTGAGAAAAAGAGATTGGCAGGGAGAGAGAGAAAGAGAGAGAGAGAGAAGGGAAAAACGTTAATATTTATATTGGGATTGCGAGATCTCGTGCCTGATCCGATTACTGTCTGAATGTTGTGGCAGCTATACAAACTATAGGTTCTTCTATCATAAATGATATACCCGCAGAGATATGGACAAAATTCATATGAAAAGGGAGTCGGCATTTTTTTCCACAAAAATAATTACGACTATAGTAATTATAAAACCATTTCAATACCGCATTGTGAAATATGTTTTATTTATACTTATAAATATTAAATAAAACTAGTCTAACTTTTGTCCCGGTAATTATTCATAATTATTTTATTTTTACATCATTTTGAATTCTAACGGTACCTAGTTCTCCAGCTAATGGACAAAGGCTCGAGGCCAAAAACAAGGGGAGTTAATATGTCCTCATTATACGAAAACGTCTCGTCGGCCTCGCCCGTTTTACAATACAACCAACAATAGGAGGGCCCTCGTCGCTCTGAATTCTCCTACTCTCCGCTAATTCTCCCTCGCGTTCTCGATTTTCCATTCTCATTATCATATTTTTTCCCCGAAACTAATTTCCCTCGGAATTCTCTCCTTCGCGTGGAACCACCAAAATCTGTCGCGCACGGGGACATCCGCCGATGTAAAAGTAGGCTATGTATTATTCAAAATTGCACTTTTTTTTAAATTTTGTCATTCATGGTGGTTCTTTGCACTTTTTTAAAATGTATAAGTAGTCGCAAATGACGTGGAAAATATTTTTTAATTCGGTTCTCCGTTTTCTTAAGTTGTTTCTGTTGTCACATGTACCCCGTTAATTCTTATCACGATGACACCAGATGGGACTCTGAAAAAAAAGTCGAATTTGAACATTTTTCACATCAACGAGCTATTAATAATAAAAAATCTTCACGTGCAAACTAAATTGTTATACTCGTTAACGTATTTTTTTCCGAAAAATATCAAGATTCATAAAGTGCGATCCCCTTTAACGATTCTCGTCAATAGCAATCTGAAATCCTTCAGTAATTTCCATGAAAATTGGAGCAAATAATGTGGATTGACATGTGAGCCAATTTTGAGCGCAACCACGAACGTCAATTTCGAAATATGACAGGTTTAAATTTGGGAAAACTGTCACGCATACGAACATTTTCAAAATGTGATTTCCCGACGTTTTGAAACATTCTAAGCATATCGTCATTAATGACTCGAAAAAACAATGTCTCGCAAAACAAAGCTTCCTTTATAAGGAAGGAAAATTTCTCAAAAAACACCTCCTCTCAAAAATCTTTATGAGCAATTAAATATAAAAAATATAAACGTGCAATTTTAATCCACTCTATAAAATATACATATTTTGCATTATATATGCTCCGACCTATCACGATCGCATAGGTACTACGATATAGGGAAAATAAACAAGTTTCGCCGCAAAACGTGCCGTACAGACTCTTTTCCATGCCGCAGCACCGAATATGTCCAATATTATATCGCATCATTCCCTCACTAACTCCCGTGAGTTTTATCTTTTAACGATTCGCCATACAAACTCGCGGTGTGATATAAACGCTCAACAGCAGCTTCGTTGCTGCATCCGCAAGCCGATACGAGGTTTGCCACTTTATTTACGAGTTGTCCGTTAAATATGTATGTGCGCGGAAACCGAATAGCATAAAAGAACGCTCGGACACATCGAACAATGAAACAGGAACATCGAGGAAACGAGAAGAGACACTTTTTCATAGTCACGCAGAAGCCACCCCTCGAACGTTTACGGGAAAAACAAATCGGCAAACTACTATTTTGCTTTTTAACAAAGATTCGGTCGGTGCGAAACCGTTTCGATTGCTGGGATTTCCTATAAAAGAAGCCAAAATAAAGACAAAAATTTTTATTTTCAAAAATTTTATTGATTCTATTAGATTCGCACTTAATGAGAAGGAACGTAGCACATACGAGGTCTGTTCAAAAAGTATCGCAAATTTTTAATTTCCGCGGGCTACGTATATTCGATTTTCGATTTTTTTGTGGCGTTAGATTGGCACTCATGTCCCTCACGTATGCTGAAAAAATTGGCCATTTTGAATGTTTAGTTAATTGTTGACAGCCGTTTTGGTTAGACGTGTTTCGGTTTGTCTTTGATTTTTCCCTATTCCAAAAAATGGATCAAAGAATCTGTATCAAATTTTGTGTGAAAAACAAAATTAAGTGGGCGGAGGCATTCCTAATGTTGACTGTGGCATATGGTGAAGCTATCTTGGACCAAAGCAACGTTTATCGGTGGTACAAAATGTTCTCAGAGGGCCGAGAAGATGCGAACAACGAAATGCGTTCCGGACGCCCGAGCACATCAACAACAGACGAAAACATTGACGAAGCGAAGAAAATAATATTGGCCAATCGTCGAATCACCGTTAGAGAAGTTGCCGAGGAGCTAAACATATCGATTGGCTCGTGCTATTCGATTTTTACCACTGATTTGGGCATGAGACGGGTCGCCGCGAAATTCGTGCCAAAATTGCTCAATTTTGAACAAAAACAGTGTCGCGTTAACATTGCTAAGGAGCCGTTGGACTCGGTCCGCGACGACCCAAATTTGCTGCAGAGGGTCATAACCGGTGACGATTAATGGGTTTATGGTTATGACGTGGAAACCAAAGCTCAATCATCGCATTGGAAGCTGTTTTTTTCGAATAGGCGAAAATCGAAGACAAGCCAAAACACGTCTAACCAAAACAGCTGTCAACAATTAACTAAACATTCAAAATGGCCGATTTTTTCAGCATAAGTGAGGGACATGAGTACCAATCTAACGCCACAAAAAAATCGAAAATCGAATATACGTAGCCCGCGGAAATTCAAAATTCCCGATACTTCTTTAACAGACCTCGTACACCCGTGCAAAAATTTATGAGAGAAACAAAGTCGACGAGGAGCAGTTCGTTCCAAGACCCCGAGATATAAACATTTATGTATCAGAATAAACTACGACTGTATTATGCTCGTTTAAATTCTCTGAACTGTTATATTTATTTCACCTCGCTGCTCGGAGTAATAGCTTGCACAAGAAAACTTCGTACAAATTGTAGATCCAAAAAGAGTGAAATAATTCAGAAGATTTGTAATAAGCTAATGTTTTGTTTATCAATAAATAGCAATGAGAGTTTACGACTTTTCACTATAGTTTAGAGTTATTCGCCATACACTCATGCAATCACTGACATTATTTTCTGCTAATTGAACGTGATGCCCATTAATATTGAGGCTAATGATTTGTTTTTCTCCGAATAACTACAAAAATTATATTAACCGACAACAGTTGACGCACGGCAAGTTAAGCGAGTTAAGTGATTTTGACTTGGCGAAAAGCAATTAACTATGAGCAAAGAGCTTCTTCTGCATGAGAATGGAAGAAAAATCAGAACAAGAAAAATCGATTAGGATTATATTTTTCGGGCTGAGAAAAATTCATATGTGACAAATTAAAAATGTAGTCAGTTCTGCTGTATAAATAGTTACTCCTATCATTATTTATTTACTGGTATTCTATTTCCTGTTCGAGTAACAATAAAAATATGTTTGTCCTCGCAAGGAAATGCGTGGCATAGCGGAGTCGATCATATAGTTTTCTGAGTGCACGCTCTAAATAAACATTCGCTGCATTATACGTCTTCCGGGAGGGATTGACGAGGGCAAACATTTTCTCCCTTCCATGATAAACGCTCATACGTTGATCGTTCTCGTCGATGTTCCAACTGTTCGCAAACTTTCGCACGTGAAAGAAAGAACGTCGTCGAAATTTTGTCGACGTGGAAAGAAGGATTAACGGTACTTCCATCGGCCTACTTATATGATCGAATGTTACTACGTATATGTGACGTTATACGTCCTATGGGATATAGTGGTACTCTACGCGATTAAGGATCATTTCAGCTGTATCAGCAACCGCGTACCAGCAACGTGGTACCGTTCTCGTGCAACCCGTGGACATGTATGCGTGTGCATTTCCGCGTTTTCCCCCATTCGTGTTTAGTTTCGCGTGCTGTTCGCATTCAGGGAAACCGGCAGGCGAAGCGCCGATTCGCTTCCGCATTCGCCACCTTTCTCGTGTGCGTGCTCTGTGCCACACAGCTTTCGCGTAGGTTCAAATAACGACAGTGACATCTAGGACAACGAGAAACCCTCTTAAGGGGAAGTTAAACAGGCATGATGATTACTCGAGTCCGAAAGAGAGAGAGAGTGTGTGTGTGGACGAGAGTAAAATCACCGTTTATCTTGCATGAATAATTGTTGTACTACGTGCATAATCCAACGTTTAACATTATAAGATCTGAATTCTAAGACATGAATGACAGACGCCATTTTAAATGAACAACAACTTACGTCCGAATAACCTTAGGAAAAATGGTGATAATCATTGTGAATTAAACAATCTAAAAAAAATACTTTTTCTCCCGCCAAAGTAACCACTGAAAGCTCGTTCCAATATCAAAAGTATCTAATTTCTGTTTATGGAACATTTTTTCTCTGTAAAGTATTTTCCGTTCGCATACATTCACTAGGATCGATCGAGTTAATTTTACGAAATATATACGTCAAATTCAGCCGATCTCTAATAACAAAAGTCCCTATACTCTTTGTGTTCTATATTTTTGAAAAAATAAAAAAATACCGTTTCTCCCGCCAAAGTAACCACCGAAAGCTCGTTCCAATATCAAAAGTATCTAATTTCTATTTATGGAACATTTTTTCTCTGTAAAGTATTTTCCGTTCGCATACATGCACGAGGATCGATCGAGTGAATTTTACGAAATATATACGTCGAATTCAGCCGATCTCTAATGACAAAAGTCCCGATACTCTTTGTGTTCTAGATTTTTTGAAAAAATGATAAAATACCTTTTCTCCCGCCAAAGTAACCACCGAAAGCTCGTTCTAATGATCAAAAGTATCTAATTTCTATTTATGGAACATTTTTTCTCTGTAAAGTATTTTTCGTTCGCGTACATGCACGAGGATCGATCGAGTGAATTTTCCGAAATATATACGTCAAATTCAGCCGATCTCTAATGACAGAAGTCCCGATACTCTTTGTGTTCTATATTTTTTGAAAAAAATTGAAAATACTTTCTCTCCCGCCAAAGTAACCACCGAAAGCTCGTTCTAATGATCAAAAGTATCTAATTTCTCTTTGTTGAACATTTTTTTCTCTGTAAAGTATTATCCGTTCGCATACATGCACGAGGATCGATCGGGTGAATTTTACGAAATATATATGTCAAATTCAGCCGATCTCTAATGACAGAAGTCCCGATACTCTTTGTGTTCTATATTTTTTGAAAAAATAACAAAATACTTTTTCTCCCGCCAAAGTAACCACCGAAAGCTCGTTCCAATATCAAAAGTATCTAATTTCTATTTATGGAACATTTTTTCTCTGTAAAGTATTTTCCGTTCGCATACATTCACTAGGATCGATCGAGTGAATTTTACGAAATATATACGTCAAATTCAGCCGATCTATAATGACAAAAGTCTCTATACTCTTTGTGTTCTATATTTTTCAAAAAATAAAAAAATACTTTTTCTCTCACCAGAGTAACCACCGAAAGCTCGTTCCAATGATCAAAAGTATCTAATTTCTCTTTGTCGAACATTTTTTTCTCTGAAAAGTATTTTCCGTTCGCATACATGCTCGAGGATCGATCGAGTGAATTTCCCGAAATATATAGGTCAAATTCATCCGATCTCTAATGACTGAAGTCCCTCTTTGTGTTCTATATTTTTGAACAACTATTCTCCGGTTTCTCGTACATTGTAGTTACGATACCGCTGTGCGATCGATCGGGTTGCCGTCGGGGTTGGGGCGGTGGGCTTCGAGAGGGAGAAAACACCAGACCTATGTATAGAACTGAGAGGGTTGTTTATCGCAAATCGCGCTACGAGAAAGTACCTTTCGCTTGCTCATCCCCGCGGGCAGAACCAACGTGTGTCCCACTCTCTGATTTCGGGCCGTTTATATGGCCCAGTGCCAGGCGGTACGCGCGGAACCGCACAAGCACAAAACACGAACGAACGAACGAAAATGGTATCAAAGTTCGAAAGATTTGCGCCAGGAACGGGAGACTGTACGAATTTACGATAATGGAGAGAGAGAAAGAGAGAAAGAGAGAGAGAGAAAGGGAAAAAAGTGAAAGGACGAATCCGTCGCAAAGTGGGCACGTTGTCGCTCGTCGTCGATTCGCGCAACCGAAATCGTATTTATTCTATAAACGTCTATAAAAATAACGTATCTAATACATATAAAGCCCATGTACAACGCAATATATAACGCATTCATATCGATATTATATAGTTTAAAACGTGCCGTAGATAGAGTACGGAGAGTTTATGACGTTGATAGATATCGAATACGTGACGCGTGTACGGGTGAGTATGGGAAATAGCAAAATCGAAACGTTGGCTCATAGCCCGATTTTGTCCCCGGTGTACGAACGATTTAACTTTCATCCCATCCACATTATACATATCGCAACGTTACCGATTTTTTATTATTTTATTTACTTTACCGACCGTTCGGTCGTTTCGATTTTTCGGTTATCGCGCGATAAACCTGCACTCCCATCAGTGAGCTTTATATATATCTGCAATAACGAATAATTTTCCTATCAGTACCCGAGCATGCGTGTCCTCTTTTGCCCAGTTATTTATCAAAACCGATCTGCAAAATCTTTTTATATGCGGTATATAAACTGATCAATGATAACGTCACTTAACAGCCGCATCAATTAATTATCCGTTCGTCGGCATGGCAACCGATACGTCGACTTGCGGCGTTTGCGAGGATAGAATGGGAAACCAATAATCGACAAAGAGCTTTTGCGTGAGATGTTTGCACGGGAGAAAATGTTTGATTGTCCATGAAAGTGACTCTCTATCTCGTTTTCAGTATGATGACGTTAGTATATTTGTACGATGAAGAAGCCCGTTGTGATAACATCGCCATCATTGACGAGGGGATAAATTTACGACGTATAACCTATGGTACTGTATTAATAAACTTGTATATATACACACACACACATCGCACATATATACCTGTATATGATATTTATTTGTCCAGGGCTCAAGCAATTAACACCCTGTGAACCGAGAGCATGTGGGGTCACGAACCGTGCACATATAATGTACACGAGCTTGAGGATTCATTGTACAACATCATCGTGTCACACAGTCGAGCGATGAGCGCCCGAGGAGTGACAGAGGGAAGGGAAATTGAAACGAAATGCGGAAGAGGATGTACAACGAGATAATATCGATTTAACGTTGGAGCATTATGACCCTATAATATATTATTTACACGCGCGCGCTTGAAACATCGTTATTAGAAGATATTTTTTTATTTATTCTACATGAAATCGACTGCGTGGTCTACGACTTACGCGTTAGCCATTGAACGCCATAGGAGACAGTATTCAATTATCCAAATACCATAAGGGCTTTTTTTTTTTTTCGACTATTTTTTTTTCTCAGTCCCCACCTGAAATTTTGTTGGATATGTCGAAAAACAAATTCCCTGAAAGTTACAGCCCTTAATATTAAGGGGGGAAATAGGGTTAGGACAGTGTTTTCTCAATGATTTTCATGAATTTTTTTATAGTATAAAAAATGAATATAATTTATTGAAACTCTGAGAATATTTTATACATATATTTAAGTATATACTATAAAATTTTTGAAGAATTTCCTTGAAAAACACCGAAGATATTAGCGACCCCATATTGCAGGTCACAATCAGACTCAGCATTTTGCGTACATTCTGGAAGCCGCAATTTTCATCTGAAATCAAACGAGGTTGGAATTTACTTTTATTACATGTCTCTCTTCTATATGAACCTAAATGCTATCAAAAAAATAGAAAATTGAATTTTTTACAGCGATCAAAACAAAAAAGCATGATTTTTGCCATTTTTTACAACTTTATTTGCAAAAAAAAATTATTTTAAATAATGATAATATTCCGATTTTAGGTTCATATAGAGCGCAATTCTATGGAGAAAGTAACTGCCAATTTTCAAAACGATTGGTTGAAAACTTTTCAAACTAGCGTGTACGCAAGTTCAAAAAAAGTCGTTTTCAGAAAAACACGTTTGAAAAAATAGTACCAAGAAAAACAAGCAATATGGGGTCGCTAATATCGTCGGTGTTTTTCAAGAAAATTCTTCAAAATTTTATAGTATATACTTAAATATATGTATAAAATATTCTCAAAATTTCAATAAATTATATTCATTTTTTATACTATAAAAAAATTCATGAAAATCATTGAGAAAACGCTGTCCTAACCCTATTTCCCCCCTTAATGGCTTATAACAATAGAACGAGTCGGAATTTTCATTTAAAATTTTGGAAACATATTTTTCAATAGTTTTACTAACAATTTATGAAATAAAAAAAAATCGATTTTTTGAACCGTCTAACCCTATTTCTCCCCTTAATTCTAAGTACTTTCCCTTAGCGTGAAAAGATTTTCCATCTAAACTACACGTAAATCGATTTTTTTTTTTTTTTTTTCAAAATTCCATAACTCAGCCGCATTTTATGCTATCATATTGTTCTTGGTTTCGATTTACTTAGAATAAAACAATCTCGAAGAGTGCCTATTGCGGCGAAAGTGTAAATTGTACTGGTGAGTTGGAACGGGTCACTGAAGTTGATCTTTACCCAAAATTCTCGTTTTTTTGCTGTTATCTCCGAAACAATTAACTTTACGAAAAAAATGTAAACAAAAAATTTGTTGGAAATTTAATTTCCTACAAAAAAGATCCTATCGACCCAATTGCTTAGATTAATATTTCTTGAGATATTGAACTTTATTTTCTTTAATTTTTTTTATTATTTAATATGTCATATTTTATACATTTTATACTACTCATAAGTTAAAGTTCAATATCTCAAGAAATATTAATCTAAGCAATTGGGTCGATAGGACCTTTTTTGTAGGATATTAAATTTCCAACAAATTTTTCATTTACATTTTTTTCGTAAAGTTAATTGTTTCGGAGATAACAGCAAAAAAAAACGATAATTTTGGGTAAAAATCAACTTCAGTGACGCGTACCAATTCACCAGTACAATTTACACTTTCGCCGCAAAAGGCACTTTTTTAGATTGTTTTATTCTGAGTAAATCGAAACCAAGAACAATATGATAGCATAAAATGCGGCTAAGTATAGAAATTTGAAAAAAGAAAAAAATTCGATTTACGTGTGTTTTAGATGGAATATCTTCTCACGCTAAGGGAAAGTACTTAGAATTAATATTAAGGGCTGTAACTTTCAGGGAATTTCTTTTTCGACATATCCAACACAATTTCGGGTGGGAACTGAAAAAAAAAAATAGTCGAAAAAAACAATCGCCCTAAAATACCATGTATGGTAAATGAAAATATTTACGTTACAGACAACTCTCTCGTTCATCACTATGGTCAATAGAATTTATTTGATAATACGTTTAAATAAATATACGACGTTTGAGAAAGAACATTATCGGATAATTCATTGATCAGTTCGCCCTGTCGCATATCCGCGCTGATCACTAACGATACCGTAAAATACAGATTATTCCGTAAAAGATTAATCTCCGAGATAGGAAAAAAATGCATTATCTGGTTAATAAATTACTTAATAATGCCCTCAAACTGCGGTTGAGGCGCTTGAACGACACGGTCTTCCTTGGGTTCCTCGATCGATTATCATTATTGATAATGAACTCATTCAACGACACACACCGCTCGTTACAAGTATACCTATGTCTTTGGTTTCCGAGTGGAAAGGCCAAATACAATAAAAACCACGCCGTGATTCGCTGAACTTTAATTACCTCGTAATTACATTTAGATGCGAATTTTTTGTTTGTTTTTTTTTCAAGTGGCGTTCGATTCAAGAGATCATCCAGAATCCGTCTATTACGAGTGGTCGGGATATTTTGAATCATGCTGTAGTGGATAGAAACTTTCTTTTCTTCCAATCGCAGTTACAATCTCGAATCCGTCGCTTCGGAAAAGTGAAGAAAGTTTGACTGAACGTTTCAAAGCTCGTTTTTCGATCGGTTTGAGCCCCTAGAGAGATGACCGAGCATCCGTTTCTCCGCTACGCGCAACCCCGACTGATTAAAGTCCTTCGTTCACGATATAGGATACCGTCAATTCAGCTCTCGCGATTTCCCGAGTCTGTCTACTTTCTTCCTCTCTTATACACCCTTTTATTTCTTGTTCCTTTTTTCGCGACGGGGGATTGATCATTCAATGCCTCGTCCCTCGCTGCCATGAATCTTAATTATTCCCTGGGAGTGGGAGAGTCGATATCGAAGAAGAGATATGGCGTTGGAAAACTAAGAAGACCGAGAACCAAATGGTTTTCAGAAGCTGAAATATCCGCGCGTAAAATATAGAATGAGACCTCGAATTAATTACACGTCTTTGACAGTCACGTTACTTATGGACGCTGCAACATCTGGGATTATTATTTTTTTTTTTCATCAAATGTATCACTCAATTCTGATGGATTAATCAATCTTGAAAAACGGAGTAATGGCGGATCGCATAAAGTTTCGGTTGATTGTCAACTTTCATTTATAGATAAACGCCATTGTTACTAGAATCAACTAAGAGGTATGTTGGGCTTTTTTGTATTTTTAATTGCGTTTACAATATCGAGATACAAATAAGCGTCAAATTGTCGACTTACAGTTTAGAAACAAAAAACCAATTAATTTAAGTTCCGAGATACACAGAATTATGAACTTTGCGCTTTCCACGAACCAAGTATTTCTCATTCCCAAAGTTTCATAATAATTTGGAATTTACACTCATGTACTTGGTAATTAAATTAACGTTTACCTACTGCCAATTTACTTTGTGATCATTAAAGTGCAGAGGTAAATTTAAATAGAGAATTTCGCCTTGGTATATTATATACTCGGGCATAGCTACTGTTGATTTATATATATTTATTTATGATATCGATCTGCGGCATTTAGCCCAACCAAGGTAAACGCATAAAGTTCCTGTTGATTGTCAACTTTCATTTATCGATAAATGCCATTGTTACTAGAATCAACTAAGAGATATGTAGGGCCTTTTTGTATTTTTAATTGCGTTTACAATATCGAGGTACAAATAAGCGTCAAATTTTCGACTTACAGTTTGGAAACAAAAAACCAATTAATTTAAGTTCCGAGATACACAGAATTATGAACTTCGCTCATTCCACGAACTAAGTATTTCACATTCCCAAAGTTTCATAATAATTTGGAACTTACACTCATGTACTTGGTAATTAAATTAACGTCAACCTACTGCCAATGTACTTTGTGATCATTTAAGTGCAGAGGTAAACTTAAATAGAGAATTTCGCCTCGTCATATTATATACTTCGGCATAGCTACTGTTGATTTATATGTATATATATATATATAGTATCGATCTGCGGCATCTAGCTCAACCAAGGTAAACGCGATTATCATAGTGGCTCACGCATTCGTGCTTATACATCATCACTAAATTGCAGCCACTCTAATATTTGTCCTGTACAGGATGATGGGACTTGGAATCGATCCTCTGTCGTGTTTGCTAGAACATTGCTACCCCGCACGAAGAGCTCTCGTCTATACGCCATATACGCTCAAACATTGTTCGATATATATTCCCGATATTAATCAGGACGAAGAATCTGTGATGGAGGGTAGGTGATATTTGGTAGGTGACCTCCCTCTCTCTCTCTCTCGCTCTTCGTTAAAGCTTAGACGTAAACGATGCTGCATTTCGATCAAATATTTGACGGAATCACACAGCAGAACCCAGCGAGGGCGTATCGCGTGAAGGGATAAGTTAAAAATAAACCCACAAGTCATGATAAAAGCAAAAAGAGAAAAAAACCCTTCGCGAGAAACAATGTTTCCAATATGCAATTCTAGTAGAGCCGTACGAATATTTTTGGGATTGCGAGCGCACGATTCTACAGTTTCTGACGAAACATTCCACCGTTGCACGAACCGAAGTAACATCGATTTTACGTGCACGTGTGGATATACGAGGTCTGTTCAAAAAGTATCGCGAATTTTTAATTTCCGCGGGCTACGTATATTCGATTTTCGATTTTTTTGTGGCGTTAGGTTGGTACTCGTGTCCCTCACTTATGCTGAAAAAATCGGCCATTTTGAATGTTTAGTTAATTGTTGACGGTTGTTTTGGTTAGACGTGTTTTGGCTTGTCTTCGATTGTTGCCTATTCCAAAAAATGGATCAAAGAATCTGTATGAAATTTTGTGTGAAAAACAAAATTAAGTGCGCGGACGCATTCCGAATGTTGACTGTGGCATATGGTGAAGCTACCTTGGACCAAAGCAACGTTTATCGGTGGTACGAAATGTTCTCAGAGGGCCGAGAAGATGCGAATAACGAAATGCGTTCCGGACGCTCGAGCACATCAACAACAGACGAAAAACATTGATGAAGTGAAGAAAATAATATTGGCCAATCGTCGAATCACCGTTAGAGAAGTTGCTGAGGAACTAAATATATCGATTGGCTCGTGCTATTCGATTTTTACCAATGATTAGGGCATGAGACGGGTCGCCGCAAAATTCGTGCCAAAATTGCTCAATTTCGAACAAAAACAGTGTCGCGTTAACATCGCTAAGGAGCTGTTGGACTCGGTCCGCGACGACCCAAATTTCCTCCAGAGGGTCATAACTGGTGACGAATCATGGGTTTATCGTTATGACGTGGAAACCAAAGCTCAATCATCGCAATGGAAGCTGCTTTTTTGGAATATTCAAAAATCGAAGACAAGCCAAAACACTTCTAACCAAAACAGCTGTCGACAATTAACTAAACGTTCAAAATGGCCGATTTTTTCAGCATAAGTGAGGGACACGAGTACCAACCTAATGCCAAAAAAAATCGAAAATCGAATATACGTAGCCCGCGGAAATTCAAAATTCGCGATACTTTTTGAACAGACCTCGTACGAGGAAAATGCTTTCCGCCTTATTCCGTATACTCGTTAGATATGTGTACAGTTTATAATCGGATCTCCAAATAATTAGGAACCGGGCCAACTAATGCATCGAATTAAAGGTAGAAATTCGCTCCGCTGATTACACTCACAATCAGTCCAAACAGGAGGGATTATTAAAATTCGAATTTCTACATTATTATAAGAGGGTTTTATGAATAAAAGAAGCCAGCATATAATACGATGTACACAATATATGATACGATGTACACAACAGACAGATATTATTGCGTTTGTGCTGGAAAACTTAATTTATAATTGTACCGGTGATGACGAGGTACAAAAAGCCACGAGAGTCACCGAAAATCGCCATCGTTTCTCGGTCTCAAGTTTAGTAGTATCTCGGACACCACAAGAGAGTTATCATCGATCCGCCGTTAGCGATCGCAAGCTCAGACAAGACGCGATTGCCACTCATACATTTATATACGTATTTTCAACTAACGCTGAATAACTGACAACGATCGTATTATCGTCGGTTCAGCGTTGCTCTTCTCGAGCATTAAAAAAATAAAGCGTCAACCGCCAGAGAAAAAACGCAGATCTGGTTCAACGTCATCGTTTCTGCGGATTGACATCGATTCCATATAAAAAGCTAAGTCCGAACATTTGTTTAATTGTACGCGTTTATGCGGGATTGCGATCGTCATGCTGCGGTGGACCTAATTTTTGAATACAATGTTTATATAAAATTTAATTTGTGAAATGAGAATGGCAAACACGTCTCCCTGTAAATGATGTTTGACCAATTTTATATCATTATACCAGATATCACTGCAATTATAATAACCATCTTGTGCATTGTTCGTATCCGGGAAAACCTTGTGGGTGAATACATAATAATTCCAACTGCGATATCGATGATAATTACGACGCTCTTTGTCATATATACACAACAATATATTGTATTCGAAATATCAATTTTTATTAAATCGCGATCTGAAGATCCTCGTGTATAATTTCCCGTGTAAAAAAAAAATTGGTCTAGCGTAGAGCGTCAATAGATCGATCAAATTCGTCTACCGAACATGCGTCTATGTGGAAGCTTCCAGATGTGACATAGACTTTTAAATTGATACTCAAAGTCTGCGGATAGTCCACGAAATTTTGTTTTAAACATAACATTTTATATTTTTATTTCTTAAATTTTGTCAGATAAATAAAATGTTATATTTTTATAATACAATTTCGGCAAACTTTCGTCCCGCTAACTTTTCGTGGACTTGAGAAAATCAATGGGATGAAAGTTTTTTCGAAATTTTATTTTAAAAATAAATTGTAATAAAATTTATTATAAAAATAAGATTCTTATAGTAAAAAATTTCGAAAATTTTGATATTGTAGTTTGATAATAAAATGTTCTCTTCGTAATAAAATTTCGACAAACTTTAATGCCGTTGACTTTCCGTGGACTATTCGCAGACTTGAGTACCAACGTTGAAGTTTATCTCACATCTGGAAGGGTCCGCATACATGCACTTTTGGTAGACAATTCTAATAGATGTATTGCCGCTCTACGATAGACCAAATTTTTTTATACGGGTTCATATAATTTTTGTTTAACGAATTATTTCATTCCCTAATCACCGCAAAATAATATACAACCTTTCAAATTGATACAATAAATAAGTGACGAATTTTGAATAAAAATAAAAAAAGATTCATTACATGTTGTATATTTCATTTGGAATGCTTGAATAATTCAATATTGTCTATCAAACTTGACAAATTATGCAGGTAAAAGTAGACCGTCATTGCGAGAACGATTTCTCGATGGTAAAATTTATAACAGCGAGGGAGTCAACGAGAAAGGTTGACCGATTTTGCTGCGTGCAAATCGAGAGTACAACTTTTATCACTGTGAGACGTTATAGTATCGCCGTAAAGAGGAAATGCGCGTAAGTAGATGGAAAAAGTCGTGTGGATGTATGCAGTGAGATGTAACGGAAAAAAAGGACGCGAAAATTTGATAAAGAGACCCGGAACATTAAAACATTGCTCGAGGGTGCGGATGCGCGATATGACGGGGTTTGTACCGCTTCTGTTTTTTTTTCCCCAACGCGCGCATGTGAACTTTTCCCTTTATGTCTGTCCGTCTCTGTCTCCCTCGCTCTCTCGGCTCTTTGTACAGGATCCATCGTTACAGTCGCCTGTCGTGTCGTTGTTGTCGGCCATCGTACTCGCGTCGTAGGGTCCATTACCGAGAAACGAAGCATTCGCTGTAATACGAATGCTACGATAGGACGTACGAGAGAGCAAAAATGTGGAGCAAGAGTTTTATTGTCCGTAAAAACTACCGACAATAAAAGCACCCGGGTTTTCTCGCTCACTCTTTGATGCGTCGATGAGCGGCGAGAGAGGGAAAGAGAGAAAGAGAGAAGGAAGAAAAGTGCGCAGGAGCAAAAGTGATTCGGCGTTCACATCGAAATCGTGAAACGTTTAGCTTGCGCCGGGTCTCCGGTTTGGTGGTACACTTCGTCTTTTATATCGTCGAACGTTTCGCTGCCACTAACGCCGCAGAAGCGATATATAGGCTCACCGCAAATACCGTGTATGAACATACGGCAATGCGCGTCGGTTCACTCGGTTCATTCGATCCGACCCCGGCGTCAAAGTCGATATACCACGGCCTGGGTCTAACGACTCGTGAATGGAGTGGGGATAATGGTCCGAGAGGTTCTACCTCCGGGCCAAATTCTGAATGTCAGCTGCCTGCCATCCAGTTTAATAACATTTTCGACCCACATCGTCGTATAGAAGTCCCGGGCATCAATGCTTCACTCGCCTTTCCACGCTCCTTCGCCTGCTTTCATCGTACAACGCGCGATTTATATTGCATCGTTTTCCGTCGTTTTTTTTGGAGAATGCATCATGTATGTAACGGCCAGCAGCGGCCAGCAGCGGCCCGGGACCGAAAACGTTGAGAAAGTCAACGTCGAGTCTGGATAATTTATTGGATCTGTTATTATTGTATTGAATTTTCTCCCGTTTTAGCAGAGCGAACTAAGTTTATGAGTCTCATATAAGAAGTTGAAATGTCCAGCGCCGATTTTGTTCATCCATATTTTGTATCTCCACCTGTTGATTCTTAACGGGACATAAGTATAACGAGATGTAGTAGTATCTGCATTCTTCTATTTCGAATGTTTGATAAGTCGTTATTTTGAGGTAGTAGTCTGGTAACTTAAGCCGATTTTCATGTCTTTTTTGGAGGGCGTTTTTTTTGTTGGAAAATGAAAATGAATCGTTTTGGATATTTAGGATGTTTTTATTTACATATTAAAGATACAAAAAAGAAATTTTTTTTAAAAATTTAATAGTTTATTATTGTTATTATTATTGATCGAAGTTGGCACCTCGAAAAGAAAGCGCGTGGGTGGCCCCGGTGATTTTGGCTCTTGATGTTATCTGAAATCAAAAATTCTTGATAATTCTTAATCTATAGACATGTCATTCTGGTCGGAACTACTGGAGTTAAATTTCATGGATATATAACAAAATGGCGGACTTTGGAAAAAAAAACTCTTTTCCAAAGTCCGCCATTTTGTTGTTTATCCATGAAATTTAACTTCAGTAGTTCCGACCAGAATGACATAAATATAACGAGATGTAGTAGTATCTGCATTCTTCTATTTCGAATGTTTGATAAGTCGTTATTTTGAGGTAGTAGTCTGGTAACTTAAGCCGATTTTCATGTCTTTTTTGGAGGGCGTTTTTTTGTAGGAAAATAAAAATGAATCGTTTTGGATATTTAGGATGTTTTTATTTACATATTAAAGATACAAAAAAAACATTTTCTGAAAAAATTTAATAGTTTATTATTGTTATTATTATTGATCGAAGTTGGGACCTCGAAAAAAAAGCGCGTTGGTGGTCCCGTTGATTTTGGCTATTGATGTTATCTGAAATAAAAAATTCTTGATAATTCTTAATCTATAGACGTGTCATTATGGTCGGAACTACTGAAGTTAAATTTCATGGATAAATAACAAAATGGCGGACTTTGGAAAAACAAACTCTTTTCCAAAGTCCGCCATTTTGTTGTTTGTCCATGAAATTTAACTTCAGTAGTTCCGACCAGAATGACATGAAATATAACGAGATGTAGTAGTATCTGCATTCTTCTATTTCGAATGTTTGATAAGTCGTTATTTTAAGTCTGGTAACATAAGCCGATTTTCATGTCTTTTTTGGAGGGCGTTTTTTTGTAGGAAAATAAAAATGAATCGTTTTGGATATTTAGAATGTTTTAATTTACATATTAAAGATACAAAAAAAAATTTTTTTGAACAAATTTAATAGTTTATTATTGTTATTGATCGAAGTTGGCATCTCGAAAAAAAAGCGCGTGGGTGGCCCCGGTGATTTTGGCTCTTGATGTTATCTGAAATAAAAAATTCTTGATAATTCTCAATCTATAGACATGTCATTATGGTCGGAACTACTGAAGTTAAATTTCATGGATAAATAACAAAATGGAAAAGGACGTTTTTTTCCAAAGTCCGCCATTTTGTTATTTATCCATGAAATTTAACTTCAGTAGTTCCGACCAGAATGACATGCCTATAGATTAAGAATTATCAAGAATTTTTGATTTCAGATAACATCAAGAGCCAAAATCACCGGGGTCACCCACGCGCTTTTTTTTTCGAGGTGCCAACTTCGATCAATAATAATAATAATACACTATTAAATTTCTTCAAAAAATTTTTTTTTCGTATCTTCATTATGTAAATAAAAACATCCTAAAAATCCAAAATGATTCATTTTTATTTTCCTACAAAAAAACGCCCTCCAAAAAAGACATGAAAATCGGCGTAAGTTACCAGACTACTACCGTAATCCGGAATGAAGTCGTTGAATTCTAACGATACCAACAAATGTTCGAAGGATAAAAATGGCGAACAAATTGCGTCCTACTTGCCACTAAAATTGCTCGTCAAATTATTCCATAATGGCCCATCTTGCGTCTCTCATTTTATTCTGCAACATTTTTTCACTCCCTTCTCCCACCCATCCCTAGATCGTTATTCGTCTTCCGCAATTAGGAGACATTCGAGAGATAGCGAGGGTACTCGACGATACTGTCGTCGAGAGAGAGAGAGAGAGAGCATTTTAATCTTTTGTTTCCTATGTGAAAGCGAACCGGACGAAGAAATAGTAAGAGTCGTTATAAACCGAGGGAATAGCTTCGCTCTTCCGTCAATTTTTCAAGGTGGAACACTCTCCGTGGAGTGGTATATAGCAAGCATTTCGAATATATTCAACGAACTGGAGAGGATGAAGCGCACAAAACGAAAAGTGCGAGAAAGAGATAGAGAGAGATATGGAGGGTGGGTATGGCCACGGTTGGGTCGAGGACGCGACTGCCGACCCAACGAACGGATAGAAAAGGATATATACACAGCGGGAATTGAAACCGACGAGATGGGCTCGCCAGAGCACATCCTCCGACCGTTTTAAAATATGCGAGCCATCCATCACGGGATTCCAGGCGGTACCCATTTGATGCCGCGAGCCCTCTTGCAGCGTCCACCGACCCCAGAGCTCAACCTGACCATGGCGAGAGGAAAAAAAAAAGCGCCCGGCAGATCTCTTGCTCCCGTTTTGCTCTTCGTCCTCGGGCCTCGCTCTCGCTCGCTTCTATATTTTGCCGGTTGTATCCAACGAGATCCGCGCCCACCAACGACATCGTCGCCGCCCCCCTCCCGTCCACGATGCAAATGATGCACTCTCCAGAATTAAAGCGTCTGGAGCCTACACCTGCAACCGGATATGCCATTATACCCGCCGATACGGAAGAGATGCTGCCGCGCATTGCTCGATGTTCGCCGTTCTCACCTCTCGAAAATGAAACGAAAAAACTGCAACCTGCTGTGGATGGCCCGCTTGTTCCGCATGCTTTTTCATCCTTCTCTTTCTTCCGTTTCTTTCTCTTTAGTCGTTTTGTTTTTTTTTGTTGTTCTTCCGTGCTTCTTAACACGGTTGAACGTCGTCGAGGCACGTTCATCGATCTTCTTGAATCCTTCGCCGGAAGATTTTCCGAGAGAACGTTTAGAAGAGTGATGTACTTTTTCACGAGCTAACGTTTTGATTCTGCAACCCCCCGCAGCTGTTGCTCACCATCATCCACACTGACCAAGAGAGAAAGAAATTGTCGGCAGCATTGCCCGCCATTCAGTTTCATAGCATTCGATCGAACTTTCCGATCGGACCTTAGGTGGTCTCTGATGTTATTCACTTACTTCGAGGATATTGATAAACGAAATTCAATTTTACAGTATTTTATTTTGAAGCTGATCTGAACTCTTTATTTGACATGTAGCTTAACCCTTGTTAGATACAATAGAATCTGACGGAACCCACCTTTCCATTCACTAGGATAAAGGAAAGCTGTATGCGACATAAAAGCATCACAAACATCTTCCGAGCGCATGATATAAACAGATTACATCTGGATCTACTGTACGTGCACATATACCTGAATACACATTTGTATATATACAGGTGAAAGCGTATGCATGCTTCATGAGTACATGGAAAACGGATAGACACGGCGAGGAACAGTAATCGCCTGTAAAAGTCGACCCTGTCTCTCTTTCTCTCTCTCTCTCTTTCTCTCATAGGAATTCGTTGATCGTGATAAATCCGCGTATAAAGTCCATAAACTTCCAGTAGCGCGATGTTTATAGGTTTGAGGGTCTCCGGTGTGCCGAGTCTGTAGGGGAAATCGTCTCGACATACCCCTCTTAGCGATGCTACATCGCGCACACCACATATTCTCTTCCCGCGAGAGATCGGGACCTGTACAGAACGATTGTAAATCAACCCCCCGAAACTTCGATTGTCTATCGAAGAATGTTATGTTTATCCGTACCTGATACCTACATATATCTATCTTTGTACATGAGTCTCTTTAACCCAATTACATAATTATTTACGGAGGATTACGAGATGAACATTTCAGCATAAGTAAATTAATTTCATATGTCATAAGTTGTCTTCTAAACATTCATCATTTTATATACAAAGTCTAAATCTCTGCTCCACTGAAAAGTATATGATTTAATCGCAGCTTTGCACGATTTGTGTACTTAAATTTTTCGGAAATTAGATATAGTTAGTAAATCTGTGTATGACTGATTCTGCGGGAATATCGGCTCTAGTTACTGGCTTACTACGGTTTGACAACCCATGAAATAAGTAAAATGTTGCGGGGAATTCGAAAAAAAAAAATTTATTTCAACGTAAGCGGTAATCTTTGATCAAAACAGTTTTTCAGGCATTCCTGTTTCTTTTAAATGCCTTCCTTAATGCGCATAAGATTCGAAGGATTTTTAATCGAAAGCTGAGAATGTTTAAGGTAGTAGTCTGGTAACTTAAGCCGATTTTCATGTCTTTTGGCATGAAAAGCGCTTGGAGGGCGCTTTTTTGTAGGAAAATAAAAATGAACCGTTTTGGATATTTAGGATGTTTTTATTTACATATTAAAGATACAAAAAAAAATTTGTTTGAAAAAATTTAATAGTTTATTATTATTATTATTATTGATCGAAGTTGGCACCTCGAAAAAAAAGCGCAGTGGGTGGCCCCGGTAATTTTGGCTCTCGATGTTATCTGAAATCAAAAATTCTTGATAACTCTGAATCTATAGACATGTCATTCTGGTCGGAACTACTGAAGTTAAATTTCATAGATAAATAACAAAATGGCGGACTTTTGAAAAAAACGTCCTTTTCCATTTTGTTATGTCTTTAATATGTAAATAAAAACATCCTAAATATCCAAAACGATTCATTTTTATTTTCCTAGAAAAAAACGCCCTCCAAAAAAGACATGAAAATTGGCTTAAGTTACCAGACTACTACCTTAAGGGGGAAATAGGGTTAGAACAGCGCTTTCTCAATGATTTTCATGAATTTTTTTATAGTATAAAAAGTGAATATAATTGATTGAAACTTTGAAAATATTTTATACATATATTTAAGTATGTACTATAAAATTTTTGAAGAATTTCCTTGAAAAACACCGAAGATATTAGCGACCCCATATTGCAGGTCACAATCAGACTCAACATTTTGCGTACATTCTGGAAGCCGCAATTTTCATCTGAAATCAAACGAGGTTGGAATTTACCTTTATTATATGTCTCTCTTCTATATGAACCTAAATTCTATTGAAAAAATAGAAAATTGAATTTTTTACAGGGGTCAAAACAAAAAAGCATGATTTTTTGCCATTTTTTACAATTTTATTTGCAAAAAAAAAATTATTTTAAATAATGATAATATTCCGATTTTAGGTTCATATAGAGCGCAATACTATGAAGAAAGTAACTGCCAATTTTCAAAACGATTGGTTGAAAACTTTTCAAACTAACGTGAACGCAAGTTCAAAAAAAGTCGTTTTCAGAAAAACGCGTTTGAAAAAATAGTACCAAGAAAAACAACGTCAAGGCAGTCATAAATTTTTTCGGTGTTTTTCAAGGAAATTCTTCAAAAATTTTATAGTATATACTGAAATATATGTATAAAATATTCTCAAAGTTTCAATAAATTATATTCATTTTTTATACTATCAAAAAATTCATGAAAATCATTGAGAAAACGCTGTCCTAACCCTATTTCCACCCTTAATGGCTTATAACAATAGAACGAGTCGGAATTTTAATTTTTAATTTTGGGAACATATTTTTCAATAGTTTTACTAACAATTTATGAAATTAAAAAAAAATCGATTTTTTGAACCGTCTAACCCTATTTCCTCCCTTAAATTGTAAAATTTTTTTTTTTTCATTGTCAAAAATGAGTAGGTCGCCATGTCATAATGCGTGGGTATAAAAATTAAAAATAAATAAATTATAAATTACGTATATATGCTTTTGATATAATTGAAAGAATTCCGAAGCTACAAGCATATCTGAGACCATGAGGTCCAAACTCATGATGAAATTCCGGAGAATTCATCATATATACGTGCTTTACTGGGCACATCTCTGTCCTCCACATTTCCCGAAGCACACTTTTTCCATCATCATTCTCTTGTAGATCCTATACCGGCTTCTACAACTAGTGTACAACTCGCTCTTCTGCTCCCGTCTCCAGTTTCAAAAGAACTTGCACCGAGGCTGTCGAACTTTGCAGAAGAGTGCGAGTTTTCGCATTTCTACGAGTGCCTACTTACTCCTACAGTACAATACAAGCCTGCCGTGCACACATATATGTATATGATTAAGCTCAGTTCTACACACCGTAGCAGTAAAACTTATGCCACGCGAGTGAAGCCCCTCGTCATTGTGTAAATGCCACGAAACTCTCTCACTCGTGATAGAAGCTTTAACGAAACTTTTCTTCGTCCGTCAGCCCCGTGAAGTTTACCCTTCGGCAATCGTTAGGCTGTCGGCATTCTTTCAGTTTCCTATTCTGTAATCTAAACTACACACATGCGGAGTCTCATACAATCGTGTTCATATTTTCGCGCACATTTTAACAAGACCTGTCCGACGTCACCAAGTGTACATTTTCGAGAACACGTATTTTTAGATTATTCACCAAGCCCGAACGACTCATGATCCGCTTTAGTTCGAAATTTTCGACCCTCAGCATATTTTGTTATAGACTTGATGAACACGATATGCAATTACGAATCGGATAATAATTAGGGTGCAGATACAATGAATACGTTACGAAAAACTTCGATAAGTTAATTTGTAGAACGTTACAGGCCAGCACAGTGATATTGTATTAACTTTGTACTGTAACTTCGTAATTCCATTATTCATGTGCTAGCAATGGCACTAGGACGTGTTCAGTCGTCTGACATGATCTGACAGAAAATCGGTCAGCGCACGTCAATATTATTTATTTGTTCTGATTGTATGTGACAGGACAGAGCTTCAATCGCGCATTGATATTTCAGGTGTGATGCCGATAGAATCAATGTCGCCAAGGCCACACGTCGCTTGTGACGTGTATGATTATGGTATATATTTTTCATGGTGCTGCTGCGTTAGTATATCGGGCCATCATCCAAATGTGAAATATATACCTATTTTTAGCGTTGTAACGAATTTTATTTCATCGTCGGAGATTCTGTGTGATATATATACATATATATGCTGTAGGATATATATACATATATATTAGGGCGATTTTTTTTTCGACTATTTTTTTTTTTTTCAGTACCCAACCGAAATTTTGTTGAATATGTCGAAAAAGAAATTCCCTGAAAGTTACAGCCCTTAATATTAATTCTCAGTACTCTCCCAAAGCGTGAGAAGATTTCCCATCTAAAATGCACGTAAATGGATTTTTTTTTTTTTCAAATTTCTATAACTCAGCCGCATTTTATGCTATCATATTGTTCTTGGTTTCGATTTACTCAGAATAAAACAATCTAAAAAAGTGCGTTTTGCGGCGAAAGTGTAAATTGTACTGGTGAGTTGGTACGGGTCACTGAAGTTAATTTTTACCACAATTCTCGTTTTTTTGCTGTTATCTCCGAAACAATCAACTTTACGAAAAAAATGTAAAAGAAAAATTTGTTGGAAATTTAATTTCCTACAAAAAAGGTCCTATCGACCCAATTGCTTAGATTAATATTTCTTGAGATATTGAACTTTAACTTATGATTAGTATAAAATTTATAAAATATGAAATATTAAATAATAAAAAAAAATAAAAATAAATAAAGATAATATCTCAAGAAATATTAATCTAAGCAATTGGGTCGATAGGACCTTTTTTGTCGGAAATTAAATTTCCAACAAATTTTTCGTTTACATTTTTTTCGTAAAGTTAATTGTTTCGGAGATAACAGCAGAAAAAACGAGAATTTTGGGTAAAAATCAACTTCAATGACCCGCACCAACTCACCAGTACAATTTACACTTTCGCCGCAAAAGACACTTTTTTAGATTCTTTTATTCTGAGTAAATCGAAACCAAAAACAATATAATAGCATAAAATGCGGCTGAGTTATAGAAATTTGAAAAAAAAGCAAAATTCGATTTACGTGTATATTAGATGGAAAATCTTCTCACGCTCCGGGAGAGTACTTAGAATTAATATTAAGGGCTGTAACTTTCAGGGAATTTCTTTTTCGACATATCCAACAAAATTTCGGGTGGGGACTGAAAAAAGTAGTCGAAAAAAAAAATCGCCCTAATATATAGGACTGCGAAACGCACGTTCTATAACACAGTCTATATAACCAAACAGCTAGAATCTGATTCGATACACGCCGGGTATATCGGGCAATTTCCTTGATTGTACAAGCAAATGACGATGCGTTACATCAGCACAAATTGATTCTGCCATCGGTGCTGCGGCGTTGCTACAGCAATTAAAGAGTACAGAAGCGTACAGGTTTGACCAGCTTAACCATCGGCTCCACATTTGCGCGTTATCGTATAAACACATGTGTGTCTCTCGTCAATCAATTAACACCTAGCTTCGACACGTTGACGCGGCGGAAATCCTCGTCAAAATTTCGTTTATTTCATCAGTATCATGCGTATACACTCTATAACCAAACTTAAAGGCAAATTCTCGTGATGTAAATATCTATGAACAACATAAAATGGACCGTTCACCACGAACAATTAGTAAAGCAGTTTTTCTTCGCGCAGCAAATTATTCAAGATTAAGATTAATCCAATGCACGTGTGCAAAACATGGTCAAGCTACAATTCGTTCTACATGCATAATGCGAAAAGGCATGTCTGTTTCAGTTAAGAGAATCCCACAGGGATTCCTGAGAGAATTTGGTGGACCTTGAAAGGGTTCAAAGCTGGAGCACGATCTGTATTCCTGTGAATTTTGACGAACTAAGCAACGTGGCTGTTCGCAAAACTTCGACTACCTTGGCTCTTCCAGTTGCTGCATAGTATGTAGTTCCGAAGAAACCTGTTGCACGTACGCAGAGTACCCTCCTTGCTATTGCACGAGACATCCTTCTAGGGTGAAAGTGAGCCACGGCAACCGAATAACAGAAGTGAAGGACGAGGAGAATAAACTGCGGATGCGTTGCGGTTGCGGTGTATGCGAAGCACACACGTTACGAAAATCATGAATGATCCAGATTAAACCCGTTGAAAAATTCACCTCTGTAATGGTGGGTCAACTGTTCTAAATTTTTATGTGCCATCGACGCCTATAATGATGATAGAAACGCATTTGCCTTTGAATTCAGAAGTGAAGGAAGAGGAGAATAAATTGCGGATGCAGATGTGGCACACATGCTATTGAGGGTAAAATCGAAAATACCAAAAGCATACGAACGACAAGAACAAATTAAATCCGTCAAATGTTGCTCTATTTGTAGTGCATTGAACTCGTGAATTCTATGCTCTCGAAATACCATATAGTTTTGTCTGGGTCACGAAAACCCTGCACGAAAGATTTAGATATACCCGCGTTGAAAAATCGGCCACTGTAGTGGCGGGTGAAGTGCTCTCGATTTTTACGTACCACCGACACGTACACTGACGGTAGGAACGCATTACCGTTGAATATTGCAATATAACAGTAACACCAGTGACTCGACCACCATGTATTACACCTACCGTATACGGACACTTTACGCCACTTGCTCGTATGAGAGAAAACTCTCTCGAGAATGCATAGAATTTTTCAGTAGACAAAAGTTAATGGGAAAAAATATGCTAGGACATCTATACCCGAGAGTGCAAAATGCATATCGCAGATGTAGAAGGAAGTTACTGCAGCGTTTGATGTATCGGAGGCAAGCAAAAGATTGCACACGTGCATAATTCACATTTTCATGTCCGTAGTCTCGTTTTTATTATGTAAAGAGTAAAAGAATAACATGGAGAAAATTCATACGATCTCATGCAACGGAGACGAGACATGTGAGTTGTATAAGTCGGATTTCGACGACGAAAGTACGTTGGTACCAGAAGAAGAGGCGAGGCACGAGTTCAACTCGCCTGTGTCGGATTCGCTTGTTCCTTAATCCAGGATTAACCGAGCGCTTTAATCGCATGGTCAGGGCCTTCTGGTGTCCCTTGATTCCGATCGAACCTAGAAGCAAGCTCCTCGTGCATCAGCTCTTCTAATTCCTATTTGATAGAGGTTCTCAGGTGAAATCTAATCTTGTAAACGGCTTCACCGCTGTTTGATCTTTTGGTCGATGCAACTACGACCCCTAAATCTAACGATGAGAAATTGTACCGCAAGAGCCATACGAACCTTTTCATGGATCTTCAAAATCCTAAAACTTTTCTCTTAATATCTCGATGTTCTCATTTACGTTCATTTCTTTGTCATTTTTGATATGCATCATATTTTTTTATATACACTCACCCGAAAAAAAAGCGGTACACTTAAAATTTGGAAAAAAATCACTAGATTTCAAATGACGGTAACTGCGTAAATAATGAAGATAGAAAGGTCTTTAAAAAATGAAAATAAAGCTTGGAATCTCTACTTAAAGGATCGATTCATTTCAATGTTGCGAGATAAATTTATTGAAAATGGCGGATGACAAAGCGAGAGCATGCGGAATTGATAAATATTGGTCCGAGTTTGCGATGATCCATGGCGTGATTCAGGTGTCGCAACACAATGGGATAAAAGCATGTGATAGTACAGACTCTCCTCTTTAAAATGCTTTTTTAATCATTTCGATACGATGATTTTTCGCCGAGTTATTCGCATTTAAAGTAAAAAACATCCTTTTTCTTCAAATGCGAATAACTCGGCGAAAAATCATCGGATCGAAACGATTAAAAAAGCATTTTAAAGAGGAGACTCTGTCCTATCACATGCCTTTTATCCCATTGTGTTGCGACACCTGACTCACGCCATGGGTCGTCGCAAACTCGGACCAATATTTTTCAATTCCGCATGCTCTCGCTTTGTCATCCGCCATTATCAATAAATTTATCTCGCAACATTGAAATAAATCGATCCTTTAAGTAGAGATTCCAAGCTTTATTTTCATTTTTTAAAGACCTTTCTATCTCCATTATTTACGCAGTTACCGTCATTTGAAATTTAGTGATTTTTTTCTAAATTTTAATTGTACCGCTTTTTTTCGGGTGAGTGTATTTACATATCCACGATCAAAAATATAGCTGAACAGACTTCCATCACTCACTAAATGATCTTGTATATTGATTAACTTCATTGAACGAAAATAAAGAGTTTTAACGGACGAGAAAGAGGCTGAGAACAAGTTGAGAAATAATTGATTCGTCTGCTCTCTTCGCATGCTGTTGGGAATTGCTCTTTCACTCGCACAGTCTGTGCCTCGAGTAGGTTCCTATCAGAGATTCGTGAACGAGTAAAGGGCGGCCTGTTCTCATGGCTATATCTGGGTGTTGTCGGACTAGCACTGTTCGCGCTAGTGTAGGATTATTCCAGCTCTCTGGTACAGTACTACTGCGATAATGCAACATCAATGGCGCCTTATGCTGATGCTGTACCGTTTGACGGCCTCGCTTTACAGGACCTACAAATGCTTAGTTATAGAGAAGCGTGTATATATGTAGAGTATAAACGCTTCTCTATCCCTATCCATGTGTAAATATATGCGTGTGTGTGAGTGTCTCTGCATACGGTTTCTACCTAAGCCCATGATTTGGCTCTTGCTACACCTCACTTGATCATTCTCGTCTGTATGAGAAGAGAAACAAACAAACGTAGCGGGCAAAAGAGAGAGAGATACACGCCTTGCAGCATCGTTTATGCTTTGCTCGTCTGTCGACTCTCCTATGCCTTATGCGAAATAGTGGAATTGGGAACACCCGCATCGTGAGTAATCTACTGATGATACAACTGTCATAACATAATGCACATGGTCCATAGATCGTATTCATAGGTTTGGGTATTACACATACGTTCTACACACTAATTGCTACATATGATTATCCGTACCAGATGAAAACGCCACCCATAAGATTGTCGCCATTGACGAGAACTTCATATAAGTCCTAATTTCTAATAAGAGCCTTGCCCAGTTGTTTCTCTGAATATCAACGTACGCACGATGAATTTTGAAAATTTGCCGCAATTTTGAACTGCATTTAGCTTTGATTGAAATTAAGGAATCACTACGATAGTGTATTGTCGATTGGCATAGAGGTAGATGAATCGAAAGAAAAATATATTCGGTAACCTCCGATTCGTTAAGAGGACAAATAGGGTTAGGACAGCGTTTTCTCAATGATTTTCATGAATTTTTTTATAGTATAAAAAATGAATATAATTTATTGAAACTTTCAGAATATTTTATACATATATTTAACTATATACTATAAAATTTTTGAAGAATTTCCTTGAAAAACACCGACGATATTAGCGACCCCATATTGCAGGTCACAATCAGACTCAGCATTTTGCGTACATTCTGGAAGCCGCAATTTGCATCTGAAATCAAACGAGGTTGGAATTTACTTTTATTATATGCCTCTCTTCTATATGAACCTAAATGCTATCAAAAAAATAGGAAATTGAATTTTTTACAGGGGTCAAAACAAAAAAGCATGATTTTTTGCCATTTTTTACAACTTTATTTGCAAAAAAAAAATTATTTTAAATAATGATAAAATTCCGATTTTAGGTTCATATAGAGCGCAATACTATGGAGAAAGTAACTGCCAATTTTCAAAACGATTGGTTGAAAACTTTTCAAACTAGCGTGTACGCAAATACAAAAAACGTCGTTTTCAGAAAAATGCGTTTGAAAAAATAGCGCGCTCGGGGCCTGAAGGAGAGCTACTCACTTTAATGGCTTATAGCAATAGAACGAGTCGGAATTTTCATTTAAAATTTTGGGAACATGTTTTTCAATATTTTTACTAACAATTTATGAAATAAAAAAAAATCGATGTTTTGAATCGTCTAACCCTATTTACCCCCTTAAGAGACTATCAAACATATCGTCCGTTTAGAATATATCAATAGAAATGAAGAGACGGATGATACTGAAAAAAGTTGAGGAAGCCCTGTACAAGACCAATCGGATATTTTCGATATCGCGAATCCATTCGTATCGAGATTGAGGAACAGAGTCCTCATTCCATAATCAATCTCCCAATATTCTTTTTTACGTTCTCATTCTTCTCGTTTGCTTTCCGTTTCTCGGTGTACCTTTCCATCCTCCTCGTTCTCTCTGTTTCTATCTCTCCTCGGATCGTCCCCTTTTGGCTACCGAAAATCTCGCAAGCAATTATCGGTAAAATCTCGATTTCCTATCGCCGGACCAGGATGATATTTATATAGGAATGGGACTGTGAGAGATAAAGCTCACTGGTGTAGTGCACTTTCAAAAGATAAAATACAGATGAGAATTTTTTTTCTGCCCGTTTCCGGTTCATAAATTACTAGTGAGGGTTCGAGACGGATTTGATTCGCTTCTTTGTGAGGTTGCGATACTTATAAAATCCTGCAATCACTATAGACAAAAAATTAAAGGGTATCCCACGATTCAACACTAGAGGATCCCGACTGAGTCTAAAAATGTTGTTTACTCCATCGGTCCGTTTGAACGATATTAGTAATGCCTAAAACTTTTTACGTCTAAAGTAATCGATTCAATTACTGACACTTCTAGGAAGTCGTTTTACTCTATCCGTGGAAATTGTTAGGAATAACAAAGTGGGATTAGTCCGTTTGTTTCTGACACGGACTCACAATCGGACTGTTTATCGATTTGGTTGCAGAAAAACCAATCGAACCCTGGAAGGGTTACCGCTACGAGAGCAACAGCCAAATCAATAACTAGCCCAAACCATGAATGGAGAGAGCATCGTACTTTGCGACTGTATACGTCGATTACGCATTATGCACGTGAGCACTGGACGTTGAACTTATTGTGGGAGCAATATGATGTCTACTCCTGAATGCATCGTTGCGTACTCAACCAACTATACTAATTCAGTTCTTGATTGTTTCACGATCGATAACGTACTATATAAGCGAAATCGAATAGTACAGAATCACGCGAGACCCAAGTACACCCATGCTCGGATGTTATCGAGACTTTATTTCGACGCTGCTCACGAAAAGTAGCACGATTGAAATTTCTTACGAAAACTAACACGTTTCGAATTTCACCACGAAAATCAACACGTTTCGATATTCGACGCGAAAACTAGCATGTTTCGGCTTTCATCGCGAAAACTAGCATGACTCGGCGTCTGCCGCGAAAAGTGACATGTTTCGGATTCCGTCGCAAAAACTAGCATATTTCGATTTGCACTGGAAAAAGTAGTATATTTGCCGAACTAAATCGAATAAGATTCAGAACTTTCATAAATGTTTCAATAATTTTTTCGGGAGCACTATAAGGAATAAATGAAAAATATTAAGCGTGTTACGCGCCGTACACTCTTAAACATTTATATTCGTTTTCTATTAAAAAAATAATAACATTATTGAAAATACGATTCGGAAATACGATACGCAATATTCCACCACTCAAAAACTAAGATTGTCCATCAATGATATTTTTCGTGACTTCAAGTTTCGGAGTCAGCGATGGAATTGAACAAAATTATTGTTTATAAATAGTATATTCTATTTACAGTCTGAATAATCGTTCATTGTGTTTTTATTTCATAAAAAAAAACACAATCTTGGAGTGATCAACGACTAAAGTATAAAGTACAATATAAGTATAAAGTACAGTTGACAAAATCTTCGAAACAATCGATTGAGATAACTCGAGAAATGTCAGATCTTGAACGAAGTAGCAAGAGGGAAAAAAACTGACATTGTTAACTTTGCATACACGGCAATTGTTTTCGATTTTCTTTTCTCTAATTTTTTTTACCATGGTTTTTTTACTCCAAAATGACGAGGCATTTGCCGTTTGCCATCTTATGATAAGTCCAGCAGACCAAAATTCAAACAGTAACATATGTATGAAATAAATTCAAACAAAAAATAAAACAGTATAAAATGACAAGCATAAATATTTCGTCAATTTGGAGTAAAAAAGGATGTTCAAAAAACGTGGAGTAAAAAATGAGAAACACTTCCAGTGATACTGAAACGTGCTAATTTTCGCGGTGAAAGTCAAAACCTGCTAGTTTTCGTGGTAAAAGCCGAAACGTGCTAGTTTTCGCGGCGAATATCGAAATGTGCTAGTTTTCGTGGCAAAAGCCGAAACATGCTAGTTTTCGCGCAGATATCAAGCGTGCTTGTTTTCGTAAGAAATCTGAAACATGCTAGTGTTCGTAAGCAGCGTCGATTTGTTCTCCAAACGATATAATAATAACGCTACCTTGTCACAAAACGAGAGTGAAAGGTCACTACTGTCGTCAAATGTCCCGCACGAGTTGAACGAAACGATAAATTGATTTCAAGATCCGATACGTTTATCCCGCGATTTCGAGAGTTTTGAGAATCGATTGCTATGTCTTTTCGTAAGTAACGATAATGAAAAATTATCCCTGCTCCGCTGACTTAGGCTCTAACATCCGAGTCACGTTTCTGTATGATTTTGAGAGGTTTTACCGACAAGGAAGGATCGGATCATTTGGTATCGTATTCGTGATTCAACTTCGACGTGTCGGAATCTTTGACGAAGAGGTATTCTTGATGCATCGATAACTGTCGTTTGATATTATCGATCGAACTGTACGAGAGTTAATACTCTCGACGCAGCCTGTATCTCTACCAGAATTCGTGCACGATGACGATCGAGCCGAGTCGCGGGAAAACACGGCTTGCGAAAGGACTTGGCTCTCGTTGCGGTAATATCATTATCATTATTATCATCGCGAGAGAATCACGAACAATGCGAAACAACTGCGCCCATCCGAAGAGGACGGGAACGAGAGAGAGAAAGAGGGCGATGATATTTCTCACGTTGTTGCGTAAGTCTCGGGGCAATCCCGCGCTCTTCACCGTACTTATGCTAGTTCTCATAGATTATGTTATTTACTTGACGTGTATTAAATCGGTATGAGAAACAACGGGATCGCTCCTCTGGTAATAGGCTGAACAACAAGTGGATCACATTCGACGAGATTTTTGAGTTTCAAAAACACTGCAGTACCGCGTCGATTGACCAGTCGGGACCAAAGCACTTTACGTATATGTTGATCGCTCCCTCTATTATCACTTGTTCACTGACCGACGTTCGTTCGTTCCGTTAATTGATGCGCCCTCGGTCAATTAACGGGGAAATAGGGTTAGGACAACGTTTTCTGAATGATTTTCATGCATTTTTTTATAGTATAAAAAATGAATATAATTTATTGAAACTTTGAGACCATTTTATACATATATTTAAGTATATACTATAAAATTTTTGAAGAATTTCCTTGAAAAACACCGAAGATATTAGCGACCCCATATTGCAGGTCACAATAAGACTCAGCATTTTGCGTACATTCTGGAAGCCGCAATTTTCATCTGAAATCAAACGAGGTTGGAATTTACTTTTATTATATGTCTCTCTTCTATATAAACCTAAATGCTATAAAAAAAATAGAAACTTCAATTTTTTACAGGAGTCAAAACAAAAAAGCATGATTTTTTGCCATTTTTTACAACTTTATTTGCAAAAAAAAATTATTTAAAATCATGATAATATTCTGATGCTAGGTTCATATAGAGCGCAATACTATGGAGAAAGTAACTGCCAATTTTCAAAATGATTGGTTGAAAACTTTTCAAACTAGCGTGTACGCAAGTTAAAAAAAGTCGTTTTCAGAAAAACGCGTTTGAAACACGTGGCGCTCTCAGGGCCTGAAGTAGAGCTACTCACTGGCTTATAACAATAGAACGAGTCGGAATTTTCATTAAAAATTTTGGGAACATATTTTTCAATAGTTTTACTAACAATTTATGAAATTAAAAAAATTAATTGACTCGTCATGAGAGAAATCTGTCGGCGTTAGAGGTCGAGTCAGGTGTTCGGACAACTTACGCGACACCGTCAAAAGGTCCACTTACCTGGAACTTCAGTGTACGAGGGGGGACCCAAAAAAAACGGGAATTTCGTCATAATTTCTTTATTTTTTAATATTTTTACACCAAATTTTGATCACCTTCAAAGTATTCTCCTTTGACCACAACGCACCTCTGCAAACGATCCTTCCAACGTTCAAAACATTTTTTGAATTCACTTATCGGGATGTTCTTTAGGCCTTCCAGCGATTTTTGTTTTACCTCCTCCACAGTGGCAAAACGCTTGATTGCTGCTATGTTTCGGGGTCGTATCCATAGCACCACGATTAATCACCAGTAATCACCTTGAAAAAAAGTTCAGGGTCCTCTTCGAGCTGATTTTGAAGTTCAAAACATGCCTGAAGTCGACGCTCCCTTTGCTCGTCTGTGAGAAGGCGAGGGACAAATTTGGCTGCAACTCTGCTCATGTGCAAATCTTTGGATAAAATCCTCTGAATTGAACTCCATGATATCCCAGACATCTCACAGAGTTGATCAATGGTTCGGCGACGGTCTTCATGAATGAGAGCATTGATTTTGTCGAGGTTTTCGTCACTTCTTGACGTTGAGGAGCGTCCTGAACGGGGTTGGTCTTCAATTGACATTTCTCCATTTTTAAAACGTGAAAACCACTCGTAGACTCTGGTTTTACTTAGGGCAGCATCTCCATAAGCAGTCTTAAGCATTACGGTAGTTTCCGCGGCCGATTTCCCCAACAGGAAACAAAATTTCACAGCCGCACGTTGCTCTCGACAATCGGCCATCACGTTTTCGCCGAAATGGAAAAAGTTGTTTCCCTACAAAAATTCCCGCGGGCGAACCGATGCACTCACGGCGACAGAACTTCGCACACTAACTCAGGAGACGTGTCCCCAACGGACACCTGGTCGAGCAATGGGTTCCCCCACTCTCCCTCGCCGCCACAGCGCAATTCCCGTTTTTTTTTGGTCCCCCCTCGTATATCCTTGATTGTTGTGAAAACGAGCATGCACATCGGGCATAAGAATATCGGCAATTCAACCTCGCTTCTTTGCACCCAAGCGAACCTGTTGCTTCGACTCGAGCAAGCCTAAATGACCTGGTAGGCTTTTTGAAATCGTCGTCGCGTATACATATAGAGGATGAGTTTCATACAAGCGAAAATTCCCGCGAGGAGGCAGCCGTGGATGAGAATGCGAGAAGTTTTTATTCGCCATCTGCGGTACAAACGAAGAAGAAGAAGAAAAAATAACGATCGAACGCGATGAAAAATAAAGGTGAACGCTAATGCGTCGAGTATTACTTCAATTTTTCTTTTGGATTATTCCTGCATTCGTCGGTAGAGTATCCTCGTAATGTACTTCCTGATGATGATAAAAATGAATAAAACTGTGGTAATAACCGCAGAGTAGGCTTAATGTGCGTTATAGAGTGCGCACTTCTCATAAATTGTGGATATAAAAATTGGAAAGTACCTATAAGCTATAACTCGATTCTCACCCTCGCCATCCCCGGAGGCTAGACATTGAAGGGAAAAGCAGTTACGAGGTCGTAGGGTTCGATCGAATGATACATATACTAGCTGTTACGAGTACATACTCGAATCTCCCATCATCTCGGTTGGAAAAATAAATCTGCCCAGAAACATCGAGGAAGTGTAACATCAATGGTTATCGATTTGCGACAACGAGGCGTGAACCCAGACTCGTCCTCAAACTATCGTACGAAGATTTTTTATCTACAACTTATAAGCGTATGATCTTTTTTTTTAGTGACACTTGCGTACGTATCACATGATTTCTTTGGAGTCAGCTTATATGATATTTTAGCTTCAAATTATATATTAACAATTACCAAAGAAAATTTGTCATTTATTTATATACAACTGTAGTATATATATTTCACGAGAATGTATGAACGAACTTAATACTATCCAATGGTATAAATTCTTCGCAATGTCCCGACGACCGGGAGCGATCGAATCGTTCCTCACGACTTCCCTGTCCTATAACGAGTGAACATCGGGACGAATGGATTCTCTTTTCCACATGGTATATACATGTATATAAATGGCTTACGTATACAACCGCGAGGGACAGAGGACACTCGCGAGGCACGATGGAACAACATCGGTACGTTCCTTTAGTTCATTTGTGTTTTTCCCTTGTTCCTGATTCCGTTCCTTCTTCGAGTTATCCTTACGAAACCCGAAGCGGAGATACACTCGAGTCGTGCACCATTCGTTCGACCTCTTTTATCCTTTCCTTCATTTTTTTCTTTCTTTCTTTATCTCATTGTTGTATATAAAAAAACAAAAGAAGATCGCTACTACTGCAGCTGGGTTCGTTTCTCCTTCTTCCTTGGCGCTTCACCTTCTGTCTCAGATCTCCACCCGGCTGTTAGTAGATACCTCCTAGTCTGAAGCTTCTTACTACTACTACTACTTGCTAACTACTACGACTATGGAAGAAGCGGAGCAGAGCTCTTCCCTATATCCGTTGAGCCGCGGATAAAATTCCGTTGAGCTACGAGTAATAAATCCTGGAAAAGACGAATCGCCTCTCGCATTCCAGTTTGCAATGTTTGCGCGTAGTTTCCTGTACGCGATATTTCGAGTGGAGAGAACCGGGTCTTTGTTGTAGGTTCCTCCTTCCACCTCTCTCTCTCTCTCTCTCTCTCTTTCTCGTAAAATCTTATAGACGCTGTTCAGCAAGAATTTCATGCATATAGCCCGACAGCTGCCTTCATTTGACCATTTGCAGATTAGAAAATTCTTTTGTAGGTTCCCTGATATGAAATAGTTTTAATACACGGTTTTATCATACTTCCAATTTGTAGTTTTTTTTTACAATCTTCCCGTGGTCTTATGCAACAGTAAATTAGTAGCAAAAATAGTTATATCCTCCCGATGCTGCGTCTGTACCATTTAAGGATCTGAGAACATCCGAGATGAAACCTTTCGTGATTTATTCGTATAGAACCCGTGGTCACAGCAATAGAAAAATTTTGTCTATTCTGTTACCATCACCGTTCCTCCGGTTACGTCAGTCATTTGAGGGGGGAAATAGGGTTAGGACAGCGTTCTCTCAATGATTTTCATGAATTTTTTTATAGTATAAAAAAAATATGATTTATTGAAACTTTGAGAATATTATATACATATATTTAAGTATATACTATAATATTTTTGAAGAAATTTCTTGAAAAACACCGGGGATATTAGCGACCCCATATTGCAGGTCACAATCAGATTCAGCATTTTGCGTGCATTCTGGAAGCCGCAATTTTCATCTGAAATGAAACGAGGTTGGAATTTACTTTTATTATATGTCTCTCTTCTATATGAACCTAAATGCTATCAAAAAAATAGAAAATTGAATTTTTTACAGGGGTCAAAACAAAAAAGCATGATTTTTTGCCATATTTTTAAACTTTATTTGCAAGAAAAAAAAATATTTTAAATAATGATAATATTCCGATTTTAGGTTCATATAGAGCGCAATACTATGAAGAAAGTAACTGCCAATTTTCAAAACGATTGGTTGAAAACTTTTCAAACTAGCGCAAGTCCAAAAAAAGTCGTTTTCAGAAAAACGCGTTTGAAACAAAAGTACCGCTCGGTTATACACGTGGCGCGCTCGGGGCCTGAAGGAGAGCTACTCAGTTTAATGGCTTATAACAATAGAACGAGTCGGAATTTTCATTTAAAATTTTGGGAACATATTTTTCAATAGTTATACTAACAATTTATGAAATAAAAAAAAAATCGATTTTTTGAACCGTCTAACCCTATTTCCTCCCTTTATTCATACATCGAAAACCCGAGCCGATATTTCGGCCGATTTACATTTCAATGGCTCCCTCAATGATGGGTGAAAAACAAACCGTCACGTTAATAAAAGCCGGCCACAATTTACGACATCGTCGAAAAGCAATATCTGTCTCTGGAGAGAATCAAGCGTAACGCCGGATTTGTGCGCAACTCGGATGAGCAAGGGAGTAATGCTGTCGTTCGCCGCTGTTACTGCAAAACACCAGCTGTGGCGTTAACGGAGAATTATTATATCCTTCGATTATTCGTACCGTTCTCTCACGTCGGACATGAATACAAAAACACATACATATACAATCATTAAACGCTGTTTCTGTATCGGAATACAAAATCAAATTGCGTTCATGAGCAGCGTCATCGTTATAACAGCAACCGTGAAATTTCCGATGTCCCGTGCTCGGGGACTGTGAGATGAAGGTTCGAAATCTGAAAATAATAGCGCAATTGGTTTATTTGTTGACCTTTCAAGTCAAGCTTCAATCGTCTGTTGGATGAAACATGCCACAGATGATATTTACAAAATGGCTTTGCATGACTACGTGTATATATAATGAGACACGACAACTTCTCGATGCCAAGGAATTGAAAGATAATTTTTTTTATCCACATAAAAACCGTGGTAAAAACTTTCTGCAGCATTGTCAAGAAACGTGGCAGCGTCTTGACGAAGTAATTAAATGAAAAGTTTCGAGCACCGCTACCGCGAGCTTTTAAACTAACAATAAAACCAGTTATGTTGGGCTATATGGTTAATTCCGAGCCTTGGCTCATACCTCCTCACAGGGATCCGTTAACGAATTTCTTTATACGTGTCACCGTATTAATAACCCTGATCGGACACTGATTAGGTTCATCCGATCTATCGCAGGTTAAGGGAGAAAATAGGGTTAGAACAGCGTTTTTTCAATGATTTTCATGAATTTTTTTATAGTATAAAAAATGAATAAAATTTATTGAAACTTTGAGAATATTTTATACATATATTTAAGTATATACTATAAAATTTTTGAAGAATTTCCTTGAAAAACACCGAAGATATTAGCGACCCCATATTGCAGGTCACAATCAGACTCAGCATTTTGCGTACATTCTGGAAGCCGCAATTTTCATCTGAAATCAAACGAGGTCTAAATTTACTTTTATTATATGTCTCTCCTCTATATAAACCTACATGCTATCAAAAAAATAGAAAATTGAATTTTTTACAGGGGTCAAAACAAGAAAGCATGATTTTTTGCCATTTTTTACAACTTTATTTGCAAAAAAAAAATTATTTTAAATAATGATAATATTCCGATTTTAGGTTCATATAGAGCGCAACACTATGAAGAAAGTAACTGCCAATTTTCAAAACGATTGGTTGAAAACTTTTCGAACTAGCGTGTACGCAAGTTCAAAAAAAGTCGTTTTCAGAAAAACACGTTTGAAAAAATAGTGACCGCTCGGTTATACACGTGGCGCGCTCGGAGCCTGAAGGAGAGCTACTCACTTTAATGGCTTATAACAATAGAACGAGTCGGAATTTTCATTTTTAATTTTTGGAACATATTTTCCAATAGTTTTACTAACAATTTATGAAATAAAAAAAAATCGATTTTTTTAATCGTCTAACTCTATTTCCCCCCTTAACCTATGCTATAAAATCATAAGGCATGAGCATACACAGAATGAAATATCTTGTCTTCTGATAGCGATCTGTAAATAAAACGGGACTGCACCCAATAACCTTAATTATACTATTATTTCGGAAATTTATGTGTCAATATCGTTCTTGGGCTATTCCAAGATATCGGATATTAGTTTCAGCATACATGTCATCCGTACACTAATTTGATGAGTCATAGAAGCTTGCTAAGCGTTTACCCAGTTAGAGCGACCACGCAGGGTGGCTACCGGAGGTGATGGTTAACAAGGGTGTGGTACAACGAATGAAGGACATTTTGTGTACAGAAATCGGTTGCCAGCTTTACGCTCGAATTTGAACCCTCGAGAAAATTATAGAGGTGAGTTTGTGGTAGAGCGGGTCGTACTAATCCCACCGTATAATTAACCAGGGGCAACCATCCAGTGCTCTCTTGCGTCTCTCTGCCACCATAACTCGTGACAAAGCTTCCACGAATGTTTGCGTGTGTGTGTATGTATGTGCGTTTATATTACGACATTCTGTACACAGTGAACTAGTAGAGAAAAATTCTGCTCACGCTTGACAAACACCCCACTTATCTCTCGACGATTCGACACATCTGAATACTACATAAGTAGTATGTAATATTCAGACTCTTCCAAATTATAATTCTAGTATATATTGCGCATTAGCAGCATATACTTCGCATGTGTATTAGAAATTTCGTGCATCAGACAGATGTTCTAGTAAAGTTGTCCCCTAGGAGACTTGCAAATGTGCCACTGAAACAGTTCGAAAACTATAACTATCGTTGAATATCCATTCGCTCAGTAAGTGAAAAAAAAAAACAACAACTTCGATATAATATCCTGGCAAATGCGGAAAGGGGTATCGCGGAAAATATAATTACCAGTCATAGGATTACGCACACATTATTCAAAGCTGAACTTTCCATCAAGGGTTAATGGAATTTCCTAATGAAACGAGCGAACTTTTGCAAGCGGAGACCGAGAGAGAATATCTGAAGAACCCCGAGGTTGCAGCATTAATCTTTCACCTACCACCTTCGGCCACGACCGGATAAGCTCACAAAGATTATGTTTTATATATATGTGATACCCACGTATTCCGAACGTTCATCTACACCTTATGCTATACACACCTTTTTACATTTATTCATTATATACATATATTAATAAAGGATAGAGAGAGAGAGAGAGAGGGAGAGAAAGAGAGATACTGTAGCTATTATAGTATAGTACGAGCAGTGCCGAGTGGCCAAGCGCCGAGCTCGAGTCTCGGGGGTTATGGGTTTTATCGCAGACCGCCGCTAATTGCTACTAGAATTTATCTGGCGCCTCCATATTCCGTGGGATATTACGCGAATGTGTATACGGGTGGTAGGGTAGAGAGCGCGCGCGACCTCTGGTTCGCCGCGTAGGTCTGTTTTGCCCCATTCCTTTCGCCCCCCCCTGGCTACACCAGTGGCCGTTACTAACCATCCTAAATCAGAGTTCCACCTAATCGGTGGAACACGAGAGGACCGTGAGGCCGCATGCTGCGGCGTCGGGAATCGAGTCGGAATCCCTATATCCTGTGGCCGAACTATGCACGCCGTTCATATTATACTCCGTGACAACGTTGTATAGTGGTCTGTGAAAATTAGAACTTCATTTGTCTCAGTCTCCGTTGAATAGAGAAAAAGATGATCGATAAAAATAAGTGAATAACATTACCGTTGCCCTTCCTACTCTTCGGCTATACCTTCCCGTAAGTTTGTACCTAGCTCCTGTTTATTGGCTTCACCTTAATGAGTTTCACCGGAGTCCATTGGAAACTGCCAATATTATATACGAAAGAAGAACCAAGGAAATAAAGAACACGGTGCACGAAACGGTAGCTCGAGAAAGCGCAAGAATTATTGATTATCAGTCGGCGTTTCTAATTACTTTGTGTTTCATTCGCGAGATAGAAATTGTATATGAGTACACTGCAATTCGAAAATTCTTGTCAAGTCTATGGATGGTCCATAAACAGGAGTGGATGAGCTACGGGGGATGACGTAGTAGTAGTAGTAGTATATTTATGAAATAATATAGAGGAATCCTTTATGTTCGAGCACTTTTTCAAGCTTACAGTTATATTTATACCGTTATGTATGCCCGTCTGACCATTTACATCCTCTTCCACTTTTTCCCAGAGGTTCCCACATCTCTGCACTCTGTTCTCTGTACATTTACCCTTCGTTCTTTACCCTCCGTCCTCGTTCGGTTATACCTCTCGCTCCCCGGCCGGAGTTTCATCCACGCATCGGCGCGAAACACACCGCATCGATATATGTCATTATACAGGAAGTTTAGTGTGCGAGTCGAGTCTCACAGAGATGTATACGGCCGCTCTCGCGCACAGATTAAGCATCTTAATCACTATCGAGCAAAACTGCAAATTGCTCGGCCCGGACGAAATGAAAATGTCGAGTGGACCCGAACGATCGACCCAGCATTTATCGTATACGAGGTTAGTTCAAAGAGTATCGCGAATTTTTAATTTCCGCGGGCTACGTATATTCAATTTTCGATTTTTTTTTGTGGCGTTAGGTCGGCACTCGTGTCCCTCACTTGTGCTGAAAAAATCGGCTATTTTGAATGTTTAGTTAATTATTGACAGCTGCTTTGGTTAGACATGTTTTGGCTTGTCTTCGATTTTTGGCTATTCCAAAAAAGCAGCTTCCATTGCGATGATTGAGCTTTGGTTTCCACGTCATAACCATAAACCCATGATTCGTCACCAGTTATGACCCTCTGGAGCAAATTTGGGTCGTCGCGGACCGAGTCCAACGGCTCCTTAGAAATGTTAACGCGACACTGTTTTTGTTCGAAATTGAGCAATTTTGGCACGAATTTCGCGGCGACCCGTCTCATGCCCAAATCATTGGTAAAAATCGAATAGCACGAGCCAATCGATATGTTTAGTTCCTCAGCAACTTCTCTAACGGTAATTCGACGATTGGCCAATATTATTTTCTTCACTTCGTCAATGTTTTCGTCCGTTGTTGATGTGCTCGGGCGTCCGGAACGCATTTCGTTGTTCGCATCTTCTCGGCCCTCTGAGAACATTTTGTACCACCGATAAACGTTGCTCTGGTCCAAGGTAGCTTCACCATATGCCACAGTCAACATTCCTAATACGTCCGCGCACTTAATTTTGTTTTTCACATAAAATTTGACACAGATTCTTTGATCCATTTTTTGGAATAGGCAAAAATCGAAGACAAGCCAAAACACGTCTAACCAAAACAGCTGTCAACAATTAACTAAACATTCAAAATGGCCGATTTTTTTCAGCATAAGTGAGGGACATGAGTACCAATCTGACGCCGCAAAAAAATCGAAAATCGAATATACGTAGCCCGCGGAAATTCAAAATTCGCGATACTTTTTGAACAGACCTCGTATATGGTACGCGATGTACGCTATACCTCTTTAGGTTTGGTATGTGTATTTCGTTAGCGGCAAGGATCTTCGATCCTTTAGGTATATATCGTATACATCCCTCGCGAATCAGCAACGTGATTTGCGATCCAGAAAACAGCAATATAAAAGTTTCGTTCGAATGTTAGCTAAACCACGATCGCGAATCGCAAAAAAAAAGGTCCGACAAAAAAGGATGTGGAAATGAGACGGAGAGAGAGAGAGAAAGAGAAAAGGAGTCGAGTGAGATAGCAGATGCAAGCCCCGTGTTGGATGTGAGTGGAAGTGAAAAATATTGAATCACCGGATGGCAATCAACGAGATATAAACAGAAAAAAAAAGTAATGCACGAATGATTGGTACAGGGTAGCGGTATTAACGAGGGATTTGTACCCACGATCTTCGCTTCAATTCTATCGACGTTACGGGAGCGAAACTTGCGTTGTTCGAAGAAAAAAAACCACGTTACCAAGGGGATTCGTATTTCATTGTTCGTTCAATTAAAACATAGTAAGCAAAACATACGTTGCGACAAAAAAATAAACGACGATAATCAATGCAACGTGCAAATACAGCAACGATTTTTTTATCCACAGAAAAAATCGATGGCTGTGCGAACAGAGACAAGAATATATTTTCTGTCCATTTTTTTAAATCATCACTGGGGTCCATAACATAAATTTGGACCATAACGTGACCCCAATCATTTGGGGTCACGTTATATATGCCGCACACAGTTGCGCCGCAATCAATCCACGTTACCCTCGTTGTGTTAAATCCACACATTTATGTCACTCACACTATGCAGATATAAAAAATATATATAAAATATATAAAAAATAAAAAATATATATATAAAAAATGTTGGCGAGGTGGAAATTATAATGTAAATTCGAATCTATAGAGCGTGAATTCACGAACGTATCGTAGATATTTTCCGCACTAGAGGTATGCGAAAACGTTTTAGAGATAAAAAAATAACACGTCATTGATGCTTTGTACCGCGAGAGAGTCGAGGGTTTCGGGAGAAAAAAAAATTCACAAACGGAAAGCTCATTCATGTACGGTGCAGCTGATTATATTTGCCAGTTCACACAGGCCCCAGTCAAAATATACAAACATGTATTTTCCCGTGAGCCTGAATATACGCGATTCGACCATTTCCGATCTCTCAAAAGACCTCTTTAAACACGATATCGGCGAATCGTTTATATTCTCCATCAGAGCCAATATGTGCCAGCTTGTAACCACTTCAAACCGTGCGAGAATCCATTTTATCCTGGTGTTACAGATATGAGTTAAAAAAAAAAGAAATATCCGTATGATTGATCAACCCCCGTTACAAGGCATGTTCCAACTTGTGTATAATCAACCGGCAAAGAGAGAGAGAGAGAGAGAGAAAGGAGGGTGGGAAAGAGAGTTAACGTTGTATTATACGGTGCTGGACAAACCGCAACGATAATTTACGAGAGATGCGTACTTTGGCCAAGATTGTAGGGCGGACGGTGCACAACTGGGAAAATCTCTATCCGAGGGTCGTTCGCGGGTAACCACGCGGCCTGAATTCCCTCTGGTGAAGCAGCCCCTCTTTCCATGGCTATGTTCTCTAGCGCCTGGACCCCAGGCTGCTGGCCACTATTATATACTGCGAAGAGGAAACGCGCGGAAACTCTAACGGTACGGGCGAGAAGAGACGACGCAGCAGGAGGATAAAGCGATTTTAATTCTCGACATTCCACGACCGTGGAACCTCCGTGGTTTGCAATATGGGAGTAACAAAATCTACGAAACAACGCGTATTGTTTACCGTACCACATGTGCATGCGTTACAATGTGTATATAGAGCAGAGACAACACTCGTTAAGCCCATCCCATGCGTCACCGGGGCAGAGCTTGCAGTACAGTCACTCTGCTTACAATTGAATCGAGCACGAAACCAGCCAGCGCACATATATTTTCCGTTCAGTCCCCGATTTTGTAATCCCTTGTCTTTGTCGTCTTTTTATTTTGTTCCGACTTTTTGTTTTCGAACGGCAGCTGCGACAGCAGCACCTAAATCTTGTTCGGCATCCCCTTAATTCATAAAGGCCTGCAAATTTGTACGTACGCCCATCAGAAGGATTAACCGATGTGTGCGAAACTTCGCACAAATTCGGGATAAATATTATGGGAAAATATTAAATGTTGAAAGTTTTGGTAGCTAACTAATCAAAACGATAAACATATAGGAGCTCTCGGTGGTTGAGAAGCGGAGAGTCCAATTGTGAGTACTTTCACTGTAGTCGCTCTTCTGCTATAGTACTGTGATGGTATGCTACTTTAGCATAAGATCACGTGTACATATATATGTCTGCATACATGTAAGACCGCACTCCAATAAATTACTAACCGCATACGCTTTTATTCGAAAAAAGAAAGAAGGCGAAACTTGAGCGAAACTTTGGGGAAAGTTGAGCAATTATGGGGGGAAATAGGGTTAGGACAGCGTTTTCTCAATGATTTTCATGAATTTTTTTATAGTATAAAAATGAATATAATTTATTGAAACTTTGAGAATATTTTATACATATATTTAAGTATATACTATAAAATTTTTGAAGGATTTCCTTGAAAAACACCGCAGATATTAGCGATCCCATATTGCAGGTCACAATCAGACTCAGCATTTTGCGTACATTCTGGAAGCCGCAATTTTCATCTGAAATCAAACGAGGTTGGAATTTAGTTTTATTATATGTCTCTCTTCTATATGAACCTAAATGCTATCAAAAAAATAAAAAATTGAATTTTTTACAAGGGTCAAAACAAAAAAGCATGATTGTTTGCCATTTTTTACAACTTTATTTGCAAAAAAAAATTATTTTAAATAATGATAATATTCCGATTTTAGGTTCATATAGAGCGCAATACTATGAAGAAAGTAACTGCCAATTTTCAAAACGATTAGTTGAAAACTTTTCAAACTAGCGTGTACGCAAGTTTAAAAAAAGTCGTTTTCAGAAAAACGCGTTTAAAAAAATAGCAAAATGCCAAGTCTGATTGTGACCTGCAATATGGGGTCGCTAATATCTGCGGTGTTTTTCAAGGAAATTCTTCACAAATTTTATAGTATATACTTAAATATACGTATAAAATATTCTCAAAGTTTCAATAAATTATATTAATTTTTTATACTATGAAAAAATTCATGAAAATCATTCAGAAAACGCTGTCCTAACCCTAATTCCCCCCTTAATGGCTTATAACAATAGAACGAGTCGGAATTTTCATTTCAAATTTTGGAAACATATTTTTCAATAGTTTTACTAACAACTTATGAAATAAAAAACAAATCGATCTTTTGAACCGCCTACCCCTATTTACCTCCTTAAGAGGGGAAATAGAGTTAGGACAGCGTTTTCTCAATGATTGTCATGAATTTTGTTATAGTATAAAAAATGAATATAATTTATTGACACTTTGAGAATATTTTATACATATATTTAAGTATATACTATAAAATTTTAGAAGAATTTCACAATCAGACTCAGCATTTTGCGTACATTCTGGAAGCCGTCATTTTCATCTGAAATCACACGAGGTTGGAATTTACTTTTATTATATGTCTCTCTTCTATATGAACCTCAATGCTATCAAAAAAATAGAAAAGTGAATTTTTTACAGGGGTCAAAACAAAAAAGCATGATTTTTTGCCATTTTTTACAACTTTATATGCCAAAAAAAATTATTTTAAATAATGATAATATTCCGATTTTAGGTTCATATAGAGCGCAATACTATGAAGAAAGTAACTGCCAATTTTCAAAACGATTGGTTGAAAACTTTTCAAACTAACGTGTACGCAAGTTAAAAAAAAGTCGTTTTCAGAAAAACGCGTTTGAAAAAATAGTACCAAGACTAACAAAGTCAAGGCAGTCATAAATTTTCTACGGTGTTTTTCAAGAAAATTCTTCAAAAATTTTATAGTATATACTTAAATATATGTATAAAATATTCACAAAGTTTCAATAAATTATATTCATTTTTTATACTATAAAAAAATTCTCGAAAATCATTGAGACAACGCTGTCCTAACCCTATTTCCTCCCTCAATGGCTTATAACAATAGAACGAGTCGGAATTTTCATTTAAAATTTTGGGAACATATTTTTCAATAGTTTTACTAACAATTTATGAAATAAAAAAAAATCGATTTTTTAAACCGTCTAACCCTATTTCCCCCCTTAAATAAAGAATGATTATATCCTTAAAAACGTGTCTTTGCATTGATTTAGTTTTTTATTTGGGATAATATCACCAAAGGGATACATATATATGTAAATATATTTTTCGAGTGTAACATACAAAGCACTCCTGGCGGAACGATAAAGAGGGATTTCGGGTTAGGTAGAGTCTCGTACAACTTTCACAGTGAGCATTCAGTTGTTATAATCCTTTTCTAGAAAATCCAGAGCTATGGAACGACAACTCAGGATTGATCCGACTGTACAGATTGAAGATGCTAGGAACTTCGAAGCTGCTCGATTTCCTGAGGAGCCTCGACTTCTTGATGAGCTAGGCGATTTTAATTTGGTTGGCGCGAACATTCCCGAGTAAGAGATGAGACGCGGAGGCAAATCAATCTTACGAAAGTGGATTAGTGTATAAAGGCTACCTTTCTATACCTATATAATATTTGCTTATGACAGAATTGAAGGTCTCTACTTTCGTTTCGGTCCCCGGGGTGATGAATCCGAGATGAATTATGTGCTAATTGAAGAGACGTGGGAGATACGATAACTAGAAGCATTTCCGAGACCGCGCCGAAGAGGTACTGTTTTACACCACAACGGTGGGGCCGCACAGAGTGTGTATTATAGTCGACCGCAAATCGCGTTTCTAACGAGCCCCGATTGCGCGTTGTATAATCTTCTTCGACCTCGTTATATGAAATTCAAGATCCGAGCGTTGGTACAGCGGCTGCGTGTATGGGATACGCGTAATGACGATGAATTTGACGGATCTCCAAACACAATCTAACACCCTGTCACGATGGGTCGATCGTATACCTTCCTGAATTGTTGAAGGTGGCTAGCAATTCGGTAGACCTTCCCTTCCAGTTAACGTTAATTAAAGTTGTAATTTATAAATTAGGCAACAGCCGGGTAAATCTGAAAAATTTTCGTTGGTCATGCCGGCGAGCAAAACAACGCAGATTCAAGGAACGAGAGACCCCACATTTTTTTTCCAACTCATTCCGAGCTTATTTTGTGAGAAAGAAATAAAAACGGAAAGTTATTAGATTCGCTGTACGAGTCGGAGGGTTTGAGGATGAAGGTCCCTTGCTCGACTCCAGCTGCAGTACCACTTTTTCCATTTTTAAGGGACTCTTTTCACTTTTTTTTCTCTCTCTATGTCTCTCTTTCTCTCTTTCTCCCTGCTACATCTCTATTTCTATCATCTCTCTTTGCCTCGGCTGCTCGTAATTATTCCCGCAAAACGATGTCCTCCCGAGGACATTTCGGCCTCGTCTCTGAGCGGAATTTTTTTTTTAAACCTACCTATTATAGTCACAAGGATAGCTGGTGGAAGTAGAAGTAGAATAGTAGTGAGGTAGTGAACCTGAGAACCTGTTGTACCGTGAGCATACACGCTCTCTCTCTCTCTCTCGTTTTAATACGTATATCGTGTGTACGTATAAGATTTCTGCGCAACGAGGCATTTCCGCAAGAGCTACCTGTATTCATATATGTATATATATATATATATATATATATATATATATATATTATATATAACTAAAACGTGTATAACACGTGTATATATACATTCGAATAACCCAACGAAGCGGAGTATCTCGGTTGAACAAAACTTTCTCATCCTCGTCCAGAGTTAACCCCGTGTTATGTATAGATGGCTTCATTTCGCGGTAGATGAATTATTATAATTGAAGCGCGGAGAGCGTGGAATATAAGTGCGGAACAGGTACGGATTTATGAGGGAGAATTTTTATTTCATCCCGTCCGAGACGACCGTTTTTTTCACGTTGATGAACGCGAATTTGCTGGGGAAAAATCCTAGGTCCCTCCCTTGATCACCACGTTAGAAATCTGACGGTGAAGGGGAAAGGAGATCGATGCGGTTGGAAATTCGGCTGATTATTTTATGAAGAAGTGCCCTTCTCTCTCGAGTTTCGTTTAGCTACATTCATCTCCTCCTCGCCACTGATCCGTTATAGGGCCACGTTCATTTTCATTCAAGCACGGACCTCTTCGTATATTCGTATATTTTAATACAGTTCGTAAAATAAAATAAAACAAACGTAGAGAGATCGGTTTGTTTAAGGAGGGAAATAGGGCTAGACGGTTCAAAAAATCGATTTTTTTTTATTTCATAAATTGTTAGTAAAACTATTGAAAAATATGTTCCCAAAATTTTAAATGAAAATTCCGACTCGTTCTATTGTTATAAGCCACCAGGGGGGGAAATAGGGTTAGGACAGCGTTTTCTCAATGACTTTCATGAATTTTTTTATAGTATAAAAAATTAATATAATTTATTGAAAGTTTGAGAATATTTTATACATATATTTAAGTATATGCTAAAAAATTTTTGAAAAATTGCCTTGAAAAACACCGCAGATATTAGCGACTCCATATGGCAGGTCACAATCAGACTCAGCATTTTGCTATCTTTTCAAACCTATTTTTCTGAAAACGATTTTTTTTAACTTGCGTACATGCTAGTTTGTTTTCAACCAAACGTTTTGAAAATTGGCAGTTACTTTCTTCATAGTATCGCGCTCTATATGAACCTAAAATCGGAATATTATCATTATTTAAAATCATTTTTTTTTTGCAAATAAAGTTGTAAAAAATGGCAAAAACCATACTTTTTTGTTTTGAACGCTGTAAAAAATTCAATTTTCTATTTTATCGATAGCATTTAGGTTCATATAGAAGAGAGACATATAATAAAAGTAAATTCCAACCTCGTTTGATTTACGCAAAATGCTGAGTCTGATTGTGACCTGCAATATGGGATTGCTAATATCTGCGGTGTTTTTCAAGGAAGTTCTTCAAAAATTTTATAGTATATACTTAAATATATGTATAAAATATTCTCAAAGTCTCAATAAATTATATTAATTTTTTATACTATAAAAAAATTCATGAAAATCATTGAGAAAACGCTGTCCTAACCATATTTTCCCCCTTAACGAGTCTTGTAAATTTCATTGATCCATTTTTCACGGAATATTTCGTGACTGAAATGTCCCTTGTACAAAGATTCGTCGCTGCTAAACTCAAACTCGTGTAAGTTGAGCAGTGACGAGTAATATTCGAACGAAAAACCAGTTGAAAGGGAATTTTTTTTAGAGATTATTCATAAATAAAATGTGCGAGTTGACAATTATAACGCTTTTTTTTCAAATAAAGAAAAGTAAAGGATAAGTTTTTTTTAATAAAAATTATTAATTACTCTTGTTTCGATCTAACTATTGTATTTGAAAATAATTTATGTTGGCAAATAATTTTCAAGAATTTGTCATTTGAATGGAAATTATCTGTGCGTATGTCCGTAGAAATGTGCAAGTTGAACCAACGGAGATTCAGGCGTGTTTTCGCATAATTGTATACGGCATGCCCAGAAAGAAACTTTTCAGAAACCAGAATAAACCATATTACACGTGTGTATCCACCAGAGGCATATATGGTGTCGCCGGATGAAAGTAATTTCGCGACTATGACCGAACCAGCCTTCTCTACCTATTCGGGAATCTCTATTTCGAAAATTAGTTGGTAAATTAGTTTGCCCTTTGGAGACACGTTTCGGGATCGTGAGAAAGCTCCACCAGCTACCAACTTTCAGAATTAGCTACGGGTAGAGCAACTATACAGATTCTGGCAGCCGGACGATCGTGGCATGGTCATTCGAAACGGTGAAGCCGTACCAGCATAAGAGCTTTAGGCTTTAGCCGAGTAAAATAGCTTTCCCTCACTGAGGCAATAATCCACGACCCGCTACAACCCACGTCAACATTAGGGCTATATTCACAAGTTAAGAATTACACCTCTCGTTTCATAAGTCGCAATACTTTTGACAAGGGCTTGTTTCTCCCAATTGATTGATAAAACTGCTCAGATTGCCACGAATCGTTCAGCTGTTGTGGTTTTCATATTGCGATTGTATCTCGAACGATGACTTAACTCCGAACGAAACAAAACCAAGAATTGTTTCAGAGAAAAATTTCAAACTCAATGACGACACAAAATTGGCATAAATAATTAATCGCAATATAGACTAACTTGTTCATCGTGAAATTTAAACCAAAATTTTTCATTTTGTGTTACAGACTGGACCCCGAGAAGTTCGAGCTTATCAACGTAAGTAACTTCTACCTCTTTTACTCATGCTTTTCCATGTTTTCGCGAAAATCCTCGTCTCATTTTCGCACGTTTCTTTGAAAGTCTGCTGAAAAAAATTCTTTCCCGTTTCCACGAAAATAATTTGAGGTTTCACCGGTACTATGTGGTGATATTACTCGTCGTTCGCGTTGTAGCACAGCGGGCAGAAATTGTTTCGGGGAATGTATGATTGTAGGGATATATTAGTCGAAGCCGGACGTACCCTCGTAACCACGGAGCCATAACAAATACAAACTACACGCTACAAATGAAGCGGGGTAGTTGCAGCGCGTTATGCCGAGGCGCCTCGTATCATACATATATCTATTCTACAATAACTCCGCTTCCCTCACTCTCGCTTAGTTTTGACCCATCCCTTTGTGCCCTTTAACTCCCCCCGCATCAATACGACCAAGCACCTAACAAGCATAATGCACTACACACTGCATGCAACAGTATTCGCCAAATAACCGGAAATTACCGTCCGTGTTTCAATCAGAGTATACACTCCCGAATTCAGTGCCATCATTAACTCTGCATAATAGCTCGGCCGTATGATAATCTGGAATCAAGAGAACGAGACGACGGAGAGGACTGGCTGTTGTGAGCGGGTTTGTGAAATCGAGGGTATTGGGAGAGGTGTACTAACGTAAGCATGAGGCTATAGTGGAGAACGCGGAACCCTTAAGCGATCCCAGGGATGTGCCGAGTCGTATATAGCCAACCCTCTCTAGTGTTTGAACTTTCGTGCTGTTCGGCAACGCCAATCAATTGCAAAACACTATCAAAATGCTTCGAGTCATGAAACCCCGTGCTACTACAGTTCATTACGTAAAAGCGCTTGCAATACGAAAGGGTAAAAAGGGGATCGGGTGTACGGACGTTGGTGGTAACAAATAAAAGTGCGATCGTAAACGTCCGACGAGCCTGTGTCAGAACTGGACCGGAGTATTCATTCTACCGTGGACCAGTTAGAGCGAGCGGAATAACCGACGGAACTATGAGCAAGCATTTTCACTCCCCCAAGTCCGCCTGTCGAAGCCCTAGAGATTCTCGACAATGGCTCGCTTGCTCCGATATTCCAACAGAGTCAACGAAGAGAACAGTCGTCGAATAAAATTCAGCTTTTTAGAATACATAACGTAACAGGGTGAAAAATTGATCGAGCACTGAATGGTACAAAAGCGATCGTGAAATAGTTCTTGATGAACTATCATAATTGGATCATCGCAATTCCTGTCACATTTATTAATAATACCACTTCCGCGCTTATCTTGATACTATACAACAATGAGGCAGGCTCATACCACAGAAATCAAACCTTACAAATTTGAAGTAGTAAAAGTTATATTAAGGGTGAAAATAGGGTTAGACGGTTCAAAAAATCAATTTTTTTTTATTTCATAAATAAGTAAAACTATTGAAAAATATGTTCCCAAAATTTTAAATGAAAATTCCGACTCGTTCTATTGTTATAAGCCATTAAAGGGGAAAATAGGGTTAGGACAGCGTTTTCTCAATAATTTTCATGAATTTTTTTATAGTATAAAAAATGAATATAATTTATTGAAACTTTGAGAATATTTTATACATATATTTAAGTATATACTATAAAATTTGTATACATATATTTAAGTATATACTATAAAATATTAGCGACCCCATATTGCTTGTTTTTCTTGGTACTATTTTTTCAAACGCGTTTTTCTGAAAACGACTTTTTTCGAAATTGCGTACACGCTAGTTTGAAAAGTTTTCAACCGATCGTTTTTAAAATTGGCAGTTACTTTCTTCATAGTATTGTGCTCTATATGAACGTAAAATCGGAATATTATCATTATTTTAAATAATTTTTTTTTTGCAAATAAGGTTGTAAAAATGGCAAAAAATCGTGCTTTTTTGTTTTGACCCCTGTAAAAAATTCAATTTTCTATTTTTTTGATAGCATTTAGGTTCAAATAGAAGAGTGACATATAATAAAAGTAAATTCCAACCTCGTTTCATTTCGAATGAAAATTTCGGCTTCCAGAATGTACGCAAAATGCTGAGTCTGATTGTGACCTGCAATATGGGGTCGCTAATATTTTATAGTATATATTTAAATATATGTATAAAAATTTTATAGTATATACTTTAATATATGTATAAAATATTCTCAAAGTTTCAATAAATTATATTCATTTTTTATACTATAAAAAAATTCATGAAAATCATTGAGAAAACGCTGTCCTAACCCAATTTACCCCCTTAAATGGTCTAACGAAATGAATTAAAAATTGTCCAGCATCGTATTCGTGTGTGTAATTATTATACTTATATTGATGGAAAGTCGATAATAGAAATGATGGCTGCTCCCAGCTATCATTTCCATCCAACAAAAGCAGTCAGATTATTAAAGGGTTTTCTCACAGAGACTCGATTTTTCATTAGTAAACTGAAATTGTGTGGTTGTCAATTAATCTTCACAAACGACAATTCTAGAGGCTTCAGATCGACTTCAATCAAAATATAATTATAGTATTTACCATTGGCGGTGACAATAAACGGGTGTCGCATAAATCCTGGCGGAATTCCCATAAGTTTTCATTTTGTACAGACACACCATGACACAAAATGTCTCGAGTAAGACAAGTGGTGTAGGACGTTCAAACGTTATCAGGTCCGGTAATTACGGGTCAGCCAGGAAACACGGTCCTTTGGGGATTTTCATTTTGTGTCAGCAGTGACTTTAACGGGTATGTGCATGTGTACTCTCATTGAGGACATAAATAATAACACCTAGAACACGACAATCGATGATGCGCACGAACGTATAATTTTTTTTTCCACCTAAACCTCACTGCTATTGCGAGCTTTCGAGATACAAAATCTGCGGCCGCAGCTCGTTAAAATGTTTCGGATTTCGAGTGAAAACACCAGGTCGTTTTTTTTGGTAAAGTGGCCAGAATTTTCACACACGAAGAAAAACCCATGTCACCCCTTTGGACGAGGACTTCCTGCCTTCGGCAACTTGCATATGCATAAACCTGCACTCGAGGAACACTCGTAGTTGTTTGGAGTAGTTTTTACTGCAACACAAACTCTTGGCTAACTGTGTCCGTATACTGGATGTCCACAATGAAGTTCAGCGGTACACTATAATTTCCGATGCGACTTGACCAGCGTTAGGTTCCATGTCATCTGAAAACAAAAGAAACCCGATGTTTTGGTAGAGTAGTGAAGAGGTATATGGCGTGTCAACAAAGAGAGACAGGCCGCGCACGCCTCGTCCGGTGTGTTTGAAGTACATCTCGAGGGACCACTCGTCTTCGGCGTGGTTCGCCGGGAACCCGACACGTATACACATGCACGGTTACCAGTCGTCGTGTGGGTTTCTAAGGCGGCGATGTTAGCGTCATTCTGAAGAGCTGAAACTTTCGGACTTACGCTGCTGAAGCTTTCGGGCGAGCATAGTTTGTAGACAAGAGTGTATGGCGAAGAAAACATCAGGAGAGGCCGTCTCCTCACTCTCGGTGGAATTTACGTCACTCTTCAGAGCTTTCAACATACATGAGGCAACCTTGCTTTTTTTTTTTAATTTTTACCCAACTCTGCAATACTCCAGTCTTGGTTTTTTCCGACTTTACGCAGTAGAAGGATTTACCATTTACCTACCTTAGACAACAAAGTACTTTAAGTACTCTTAAATGAAGTACTCTTAAATATATCTGAGCCATTGTAATAACGATTCGTACGAATTTTCACATATCCTATGAGCTCGTGTTCCCTGGCTGAGTATCGACTAAACAAAAACAATCCCCATGCTCCTTATCATATGATAATGGCTCCCATCAGGATTATAGGTTCCACATGCGAGAAGGTAACCGTGAGTCAATAGTGTCTTTTAGCCAAAACACCACCTCAATCGTTCGGAGCATAATTATAACCAATATTAATTGAAATTCCGTTCATTGATCGGTCACTATACTGACATTGTTTAATACAATACGGTAGCAACCAGTTCTGAGCATCTAGCTCGGAACTTTGGCAGTTCTCCGGGGGGCGCCAATTCTCTATTCAACCCCATTCAATTCAACTCTCCCTCCCGCGTCTCAATCGCTGCGCTGGTGCAATTCACCGATGAACGTTATCGACTAGAGAAATACGCATTCACCCCCTCAATGTACTTGGGTACTTTGCGGAATCTCCCGCAGTATAGGTGAACATCTATCCATATATGTTAACTCTGTACCTAAAGGTAAACCGCCTGCAGGAAATATGTATAGTCTGTGCTGTTCAATGGGCTCAAGAACCCTCTACAAGAATACCGAACTCTCCTGGAGCAGGCGTTTAGCTGGTTATACACTAGAACGAATTTAAACGGTGTTGTTAGTTCGTTGTAGCTCTGCATTAACAACCGCCAACCTATGTCGGTTCGCAAGCTTTCCTCTTTACTACTGAATTCTCTCTCTCTCTCTCTCTCTCTCTTGCACCTTCAGACCATATATCGACGCTGCTTACGAAAACTAGCATGTTTCAGATTTCTTACGAAAACAAGCACGCTTGATATCTGCGCGAAAACTAGCATGTTTCGCGGCTTGTGCCACGAAAACTAGCACATTTTGATATTCGCCGCGAAAACTAGCATGTTCCGGCTTTTACCACGAAAACTCGCAGGTTTCGACTTTCACCGCCAAAATTAGCACGTTTCAGTATCACTGGAAGTGTTTCGCATTTTTTTACTCCACGTTTTTTGAACATCCTTTTTTACTCCAAATTGACGAAATATTTATGCTTGTCATTTTATACTGTTTTATTTTTTGTTTGAATTTATTTCATACATATTTTACTGTTCGAATTTTGGTCTGCTAGGCTCATCATAAGATGGCAAACGGCAAATGCCTCGTCATTTTGGAGTAAAAAAACCATGGTCAAAAAAAAAATAGAGAAAAGAAAATCGAAAACAATTGCAGTGTATGCAAAGTTAACAATATCAGTTTTTTTCCCTCTTGCTATTTCCTCCAAGACCTGACATTTCTCGAGATATCTCAATCGATTGTTTTGAAGATTTTGTCAACTGTACTTTATACCTATACTGTACTTTATACTTTAGTCGTTGATCACTCCATGATTGTGTTTATTTTTATAAAATAAAAACGCAATGAACGATTCTTCAGACTGTAAGTGGAATATACTTTTTATAAACAATAATTTTGTTCAATTCCATCGCTGACTCCGAAACTTGAAGTCATGAAAAATATCATTGATGGACAATTTTAGTTTTTGAGCGGTGGAATATTGCGTATCGTATTTGCGAATCGTATTTTCAATAATGTTATTATTTTTTTAAATAGAAAACGAATATAAATGTTTGAGAGTGTACGGCACGATACACCCTTAATGTTTTTCATTTATTCCTTGTAGTGCTCCCGAAAAAATTATTAAAACATTTGTGAAAGTTCTGAATCTTATTGGATTTAGTTCGGCAAATATACTACTGTTTCCAGTGCAAATCGAAATATGCTAGTTTTCGCGACGGATGCCGAAATATGCTACTTTTCGCGGCAGAAGCCGAATCATGCTAGTTTTCGCGAGGAAAGCCGAAAGACGCTAGTTTTCGCGTCGAATATCGAAACGTGTTGATTTTCGTGGTGGAATTCGAAACGTGTTAGTTTTCGTAAGAAATTTGAATCGCGCTACTTTTCGTAAGCAGCGTCGATATATATATTCCCTCAGTCATCGTAAATCCTGCTCAGCCACAAGACTCTTTCTCACTTCACATCGTTCTGGCCTGCACCTAATATGCAACTAGATTCTTCCATGCTTCCGTTCACACGGATTTTACGACTATACACCCTATGTTGTTGTCCATATCTCATTCGGTACTCCCGAGTAGTCTCACACTTTTTCAGAGCGATAAAAAACATTTTATTAATGAATCACGAGCCACCGTGTTCAACCGGACGCATAATGTGTCTACCACATCAGGGTATACAAATCGTATTGGATCGTATCTTCGTTGTATTCTTAAGGAAAACGTGAAAAATTGATATATGTTCTTACTTCAAACGAGCCACAATACACAGTTTACTGTAATGGACACTACGGAAATTTACCCAAACGTGTATATTAGGGCCATTTTTTTTTTCGACTATTTTTTTTTCCGTCTCCACCCAAAATTTTGTTCGATATGTCGAAAAAGGAATTCCCTGAAAGCTACAGCCCTTAATATGAATTCTAAGTACTTTCCCAAAGCGTGAGAAGATATTCCATCTAAAATACACGTAAATCGAATTTTTTTTTTCTTCAAATTTCTATAACTCAGCCGCATTTTATGCTATCATATTTTTCTTGATTTCGATTTACTCAGAATAAAACAATCTAAAAAAGTGCCTTTTGCGGTGAAAGTGTAAATTATACTGGTGAGTTGGTACGAGTCACTGAAGTTGATTTTTACCCAAAATTCTCGTTTTTTTTATGTTATCTCCGAAACAATTAACTTTCCGGAAAAAATGTAAAGGAAAACTTTGTTGGAAATTTAATTTCCTACATAAAAGGTCCTATCGACCGACTTGCTTAGATCAATATTTCTTGAGATATTGAACTTTAACTTATGAGTAGTATAAAATTTATAAAATATGAAATATTAAATAATAAAAAAAATAAAAAATAAAAAGTTCAATATCTCAAGACATATTAATCTAAGCAATTGGGTCGATGGGACCTTTTTTATAGGAAATTAAATTTCCAACAAATTTTTCATTTACATTTTTTTCGTAAAGTTAATTGTTTCGGAGATAACGGCAAAAAACGAGAATTTTGGGTAAAAATCAACTTCAGTGACTCGCACCAACTCACCAGTACAATTTACACTTTCGCCGCAAAAGGCACATTCTTAGATTGTTTTATTCTGAGTAAATCGAAACCAAGAACAATATAATAGCATAAAATGCGGCTGAGTTATAGAAATTTGAAAAAAAAAAAAATTCGATTTACGTGTATTTTAGATGGAAAATCTTCTCACGCTTTGGGAAAGTATATAGAATTAATATTAAGGGCTGTAACTTTCAGGGAATTTCTTTTCCGACATATCCAACAAAATTTCGGATGGGGACTGAAGAAAAAGAAATCGCCTTAGTGTATATGTAATTTATCAACTGAATACATTTATATTTGAATTAAGGGAAATTCATTAGAATTAAATAAATTCTACTTTTATTAAACAAACCCGATATTATTGGCGTCAGGACTGAAACTTGTAGAATAACGAATAATAATTTCACAATAAATATACTATATCATGAGCATGTACGAAGGGATGAAACTTAAGAATGTCCAAAGACGATGATGTGTTGTCTGCCTTGTAATGCAATTGGGATGATTATAATGGTCCTTCCTGCGTGATTACAAAGGAAGACTAAGCCAGCCGCTCTAATAACCATCGAAGCTATTGGCGTCTCGGTCCCCTTATCTCACAGGTCCAGCAGCGAATGCCGCACGAAATCCTTCTCTTACATCGGTGGATTTACTCGATTCTCCTCGCTGAATCTGTGTCTTGAGCTCACTAGTTCGTTGGGATATTTCCCTATTCGAGGAAAATGTCTGAGAACATATATACGGATACATCCATATGCGCTCGTGATATCTACATCGGAGTGTGGCCAACACCTCGAGCGAGCAGAGCATATGCGACATCGAAGAGGAGCTCATCACACCCGCTTCTCCACGACTGCCTATATACCAACTCTCATTGGCGAAGAGAACTTGTCTATGTGTTGGAGCAGTAGTTTCAGCAGTAGCAGTGCTCATAGAAGAGCGGAGGAGAGAAAGGGTTTGCCTTCGAGCATATTTAAACGCTCATACATGCTTCACATACACCTCGACCAATCCATGCTCTTCCCTCTATCTCTCATCCCCTCGACTTACAAAGTCATGTATATTAAGTCATAAGTAGAATACGGTAGTACACGTGAGGGCGTTTCATCGCCCTTGAATCCCAACCCCCTCGCTTTCATTCACGTTTCTCGCAATTACACAGCCCTCAACTAAGGTCCTCCGAGGCTGTTCCCCCGGAACTCGTTTACTTCACTGAAAATCCACGTTCTCGGGACACACATATACGCGTTACGACTCCGGCAATTACTTTATCCTCGCACAGGCGAGTCTCCTCTCTGAGCATTTCTCTTCAACAAATATATGCACCCTTTAGGGTTTTCACTGAACTGAAAATATTGCTTCGTCCATTTATTACGTTACGTACAGTGTATGCTGAACATTTTATGCATACCAAATTATCAAAAATCGCTCAAACATGAAATCAATTAAAGGCGTTACTTTTTGTTAAGTTGTTTTATGTCTGTGAAGGTTTAAAATGATATATGAAGCTACTGTGGTTTGCAAACAATTTTTTGGCAAGTATCGTGTTTTATCAATATTATCGGTTCTCACTACTGGAACGGAGGGGTGGCTCTTTTGGTTCAGTGGATCTTCGGTTCAGTTTTGAAAAAAAGGTCACGCTCCCGCTAATTTAAAGGGGGGAAATAGGGTTAGGACAGCGTTTTCTCAATGATTTTCATGAATTTTTTTATAGTATAAAAATGAATATAATTTATTGAAACTTTGAGAATATTTTATACATACGAGGGGGGACCCAAAAAAACGGGAATTTCGTCATAATTTCTTTATTTATTAATATTTTTACACCAAATTTTGATCACCTTCAAAGTATTCTCCTTTGACCACAACGCACCTCTGCAAACGATCCTTTCATTGTTCAAAACATTTTTTAAATTCACTTATCGGGATGTTCTTTAGGCCTTCCAGCGATTTTTGTTTTACCTCCTCCACAGTGGCAAAACGCTCGATTGCTGCTTTGTTTCGGGGTCGTATCCGTAGCACCACGATTCGTCACCAGTAATCACCTTGGAAAAAAGTTCAGGGTCCTCTTCGAGCTGATTTTGAAGTTCAAAACATGCCTGAAGTCGACGCTCCCTTTGCTCGTCTGTGAGAAGGCGAGGGACAAATTTGGCTGCAACTCTGCTCATGTGCAAATCTTTGGATAAAATCCTCTGAATTGAACTCCATGATATCCCAGACATCTCACAGAGTTGATCAATGGTTCGGCGACGGTCTTCATGAACGAGAGCATTGATTTTGTCGACGTTTCCGTCACTTCTTGACGTTGAGGGGCGTCCTGAACGGGGTTGGTCTTCAATTGACATTTCTCCATTTTTAAAACGTGAAAACCACTCGTAGACTCTGGTTTTACTTAGGGCAGCATCTCCATAAGCAGTCTTAAGCATCACAGTAGTTTCCGTGGCCGATTTCCCCAACAGGAAATACAATTTCACAGCCGCGCGTTGCTCTCGACAATGGGCCATCACGGTTTCGCCGAAATGGAAAAAGTTATTTCACTACAAAAATTCCCACGGGCGAACCGACGCACTCACGGCGACAGAACTTCGCACACTAAATCAGGAGATGTGTCCCCAACGGACACCTGGTCGAGCAATGGGTTCCCCCACTCTCATTCCCCGCCGCAGCGCAATTCCCGTTTTTTTTGGGTCCCGTCTCGTATATTTAAGTATATACTATAAAATTTTTGAAGAATTTCCTTGAAAAACACCGAAGATATTAGCGACCCCATATTGCAGGTCACAATTAGACTCAGCATTTTGCGTACATTCTGGAAGCCGCAATTTTCATCTGAAATCAAACGAGGTTGGAATTTACTTTTATTATATGTCTCTCTTCTATGTGAACCTAAATGGTATCAAAAAAATAGAAAATTGAATGTTTTACAGGGGTCAAAACAAAAAAGCATGATTTTTTGCCATTTTTTACAACTTTATTTGCAAAAAAAAATTATTTTAAATAATGATAATATTCCGATTTTAGGTTCATATAGAGCGCAATATTATGAAGAAAGTAAGTGCCAATTTTCAAAACGATTGGTTGGAAACTTTTCAAACTAGCGTGTACGCAAGTTAAAAAAAAGTCGTTTCCAGAAAACCGCGGTTATACACGTGGCGCGCTCGGGGCCTGAAGGAGAGCTACTCACTTTGATGGCTTAAAAAAATAGAACGAGTCAGAATTTTCATTTAAAATTTCGGGAAAATATTTTTCAATAGTTTTACTAACAATTTATGAAATAAAAAAAAATCGATTCTTTGAACCGTCTAACAATATTCCCCCCCTTAAATTGAATCCTTGTTTATTTTTTATCCCCTGTAAAATATACATATTTATTACTGCACTAAATACTGTCGACGCGGCGGTAGACACGAGAGACAAAGTACAATGTGAAACTCGGCGGTGCGAGGATCGTGCCTCCGCTGTCTGTGACGAGATAAGGAAAGATTCTCTCTCACTCTCCCCGAGGACGAGTAGGAAACGAGAGAGATAGAGAAGGAGTGAAAAGGGGTGATCGGTTTATACGTAACAACCGCATCATCACGTTCGCAGCCATTTCCTCGGGTTACATTTTCTGCGCTCGTCTCTGGTAACACATGAACAACGCCTCATCGTGGTATTTCGAGTCGAGTAGACACACAGCATTCGTTCATACGCACATTCGAATCCTAACTAACGAAAGGCCGTAAACCACATAATTAAACGCGAACAGTGATTTGAATTACGTCCTTTTATTTGCCAACAATCGACACGGATTAAATGTACATACGTACGTCTTGCAAGCTTTCGCGACTACAATCGCGCATTTAACTCGCCCCGAGGCATGCCACCCCCCATTGGGATTGTATAGGGTGAGGGAACTACGAGCTGCGCAGTGAATGTATGAGAGCTGAGTATTATTGTGGAGTGAACGTGTACATGGTCTCAAAGCTGTCGGTTACTGGAATGATACACATTACGGGAACAATGCACGTCGATATAACCTGTTTATCAGTAACTGCCTACGACGCAAAATTATTGTTTGTCTCATGTCGACCTGGTGTGACGAATTATTTTGAGCGTTTCGTTTCTCGCATCGATCTAAGAATGAGTTTCCATTGTTTCAGGGTGACATTTGATAATTTTTGGTGGTTTTTCAATTTTTATTTTCATCTTTAATTTCTTTTCGCTCGCTATAATCGTTTTTACCACGCTTCAGACTCCCGCCCTCTCTTACTTTTACTCTATCTCTTCCTACAAAGCTCGAAAGGAGTTCCACAACCGAGAAACGTTATTATTTCCAGTAATAATAACGGATCACTGTCTCAATGGGACTTGGAAATGACTTAATAAAATCCCCGGTGCCCTGACGACAATATGGGAAATGACACACTCCCATATAATGGCTGTGATGGTTTCAAGTCAACGAACCGTGAACCTTTGTCGGGCGTCTTAACGCGTATACTGTCGCGATCGATTGATCGATTTATGTTCCTCCCGACAATTTTCAGACGCCAATGGATATTCATATAAACGACGCCTTCGAGAGACAGGAAAAGTGTACGTATAGACACACATACACGGAACATATACACACCGTGGGGTGGATTAATTTGAGAGAAAACTGAACGGGTTCCCGGTAGGAATTAATTGGACTGCCATCCACAGAAATATCCCCTTTAGTTCTACGTAATGCACGCACGCGACAGACACCCTAGAGGGATCCCATTCGACTTCTCGACGATGTTTCAGTAGTCACAAAAATTACTCTCGTGCATCTATTCGAAAGAATCTCACGGCAATTCGATCTACCCGTATTTCTCGTTTGTATTTTTAAATGTTAAACGCTTGGAGTCAAACGAACTTGAAACATAATTCCTATCAAAGCTTCGATACAACATTTATTGTTATTATCGCGCGAGATGAAATACAAACACGTAACTTTTGGATTGGAACGGATATATTAATTGTGCAAAGTGATTCTCACCGCGAAAGTTGATACGGTCGTACGACCTGACGTCCTAGTCTAAACTCTCGGTGTTAATCCCGTTGTCACGATGTTACAATTATTCTATTCTCGAGCTACGAGGTCTGTTAAAAAAGTATCGCGAATTTTTAATTTCCGCGGGCTACGTATATTCGATTTTCGATTTTTTTTGGCGTTAGGTTGGTACTCATGTCCCTCACTTATGTTGAAAAAATCGGCCATTTTGAATGGTTAGTTAATTGTTGACAGCTGTTTTGGTTAGACGTGTTTTGGCTTGTCTTCGATTTTTGCCTATTCCAAGAAAGCAACTTCCATTGCGATGATTGAGCTTTGGTTTCCACGTCATAACCATAAACCCATGATTCGTCACCCAGTAATGACCCTCTGGAGCAAATTTGAGTCGTCGTGGACCGAGTCCAACAGCTCCTTAGCAATGTTAACGCGACACTGTTTTTCTTCGAAATTGAGCAATTTTGGCACGAGATTCGCGGCGACCCGTCTCATGCCCAAATCATTGGTAAAAATCGAATAGCACGAGCCAATCGATGTGTTTAGTTCCTCAGCAACTTTTCTAACCGTGGTTCGACGATTGGCCAATATTATTTTCATCATTTCATCAATGTTTTCGTCTGTTGTTGATGTGCTCGGGCGTGCGGAACGCATTTCGTTGTTCGCATCTTCTCGGCCCTCTTAGAACATTTTGTACCACCGATAAACGTTGCTTTGGTCCAAGGTAGCTTCACCATATTCCACAGTCAACATTGGGAATGCGTCCGCGCACTTAATTTTGTTTTTCACACAAAATTTGATACAGATTCTTTGATCCATTTTTTGGTATAGGCAAAAATCGACGACAAGCCAATACACGTCTAACCAGAGCAGCTGTCAACAATTAACTAAACATTCAAAATGGCCGATTTTTTTCAGCATAAGTGAGGGACATGAGTACCAACCTAACGCCACAAAAAAATCGAAAATCGAGTATACGTAGCCCGCGGAAATTCAAAATTCGCGATACTTTTTTAACAGACTTTCGTATATTGTTCGTCGTGTTTAAGTCATATTCTTATATTCATAACAATATAGATATATATTCTTTTCGGATAGACTCAATTTGACTAATGTACGCTAGATATTTAATATTTAATATTAATATTTAAAAATCAATAATAATAACGGGTGATAATTTTCCCTTATGTCAAATACCCGACAAATTCTTCTATAAAGTGTACACCCAATTATAAAACATATATAATTATACTCCATGCCTTTTTATATTCAATTTTCCAAACTGCTCTCCACGATCGTACAGAAGTGCTGATTAATGTGCTAATTTTTCTTTTTTTACGCGCGTGCTTTGTGAATAAATGAAAAAGGATACTTAACGAGATCGTAAATCCCTGGGTAAACTCGTCGAGCGGCCGGGGCTGTCTCGCAGTCGGAGAAAAGTGACCATAAAGACACCGGTAGAGTTAACAGTAGGTGAAGGGAAGTAGTTAGATACAGACCGGTCGTTCACAAGTTTGCCCACCTTCTTTCTCTGCTATGGGAGACCATCCTAACGAGATTGTACACGCGGTGATACGACAGTGTACTATATGCGATTTATTTTAAAAAATGTCCTTTTCCTCATCCATCTCGTGACCGAAATGCCACCCCATAGTCCTCTCCCTTCTCATTCTCCCTATATACACATCTTATATATACCGGTGAGAATAATTGTCGAATAACCGGGCCGTGTAAATGAATCTAATTGCATCTGAAATTTAAATGTCCCCGAGCGAAAGGAGTGAAGGGACATTTGCATTTAATGCGAATATTTAAACGGACGTCCGTTGTGAAATGCAGAAGTTAAGGCACAGTTGCGCTTCGCGGTGGAAACGACAAAAATATATATATATATATGTACAGAATTTTATCTCTATCCGTCTCGGAATTTTCTTGAAATCGATAAAACAGGGTTCAGTTTGAACACGATAAGTTCGTTAAAAAAAATTCTTTCTCAATAATCATCGACGAGTTTTTGTCGGAAAGTTTGAGAAAGGAAATATGCAGCGGACGTGAAGTTGATAACTTTGCACGCGTGAAATCTTACGGGCGAGGAATTCGACAGAGCCAATGTTACCGAATAAATCCATCAAAATTGTCTCGTACGAAACTGTACCACCTGCCAAAATTTCTGCATCCTGACATTGTCCCTCATTGCTATCCACGCTGGTCCATTTGTAGTAACCGCTCAATCCTTTCACTCATTGTTTCAACCCATTATGGGTCAACCCTCTCTTTCGAGTTGAATATGTGTGAGCTCGGTGGTTCGTTTCAATTGACCAATTAATGGACCGAGTCAGCATAGAAGCAAGAGTGCCGAGGGTCATCGGACCGGAGAGTAGTGACGGTGCCGGAGGTTTTACTGGTTCATGTATACGGAGTACGTTTAGCACAGAACTGTACAACATTTTGGAAGGAAGCAACATGGCGCGGGGGAGTTTCGCTCTGTTAAGCCCGTATAAGACCGAGTTACGCAATATTGTGATAAAGGGTCTGGTGGGAGTGAAAGACGAGGCCTGGGGCCATACCGAGTAGTGATAAACGTACGGCAGGGTTGTCTGATGATGATGACGCAGGCCACACGGTAGGCCATCGTGTTCTAATGCTTGTGTACAACCGAGGAGCCGAATTATCCTAGCCGATGGTTCTCATGCTTCGCTGTGCTTCTCGGTATGCTTCCATGAGAGTTATATAACAATAGCAACCCCTGAGAGGAAGTGAAAGAGAGAGAGAGAGAGAGAGAGAGTGAGCAGCGGAGGGGAAGCGAACGAGATATGGAGCACAGCGAGAGATGATAGTCTAACGAGGATAAAGGGCCTTCGTAATGGACAGGCGAGAGCGCCCGGTGAGCTCAGGGCGAAACATTGCTAAAATTCATGCTTGCCAGCGAGAAAAATTGCTCGCGAGAGAGATTGGAGGAAGGGGTTGGGGGGGAGGGAGAGTGACGTTGTTGAATAAAACCACAGCCCACGAGAGTGCGTGTTATGCAGAGATGAGAGGGTAAAATATATATGTATATCACGAAGGGTGGTTTAGTGTAGCATGAAAAGTAGGCATATATATTTTATACAATCATAGCATATATATATATTTATATATACAATTCCATATATGTATTAACTGATAAAAGACGAAAGGGCTTATCGCACATTGTTTTACTTTTTAAGGGGGGAAATAGGGTTAGGACAGCGTTGAAGGAAATTCTTCAAAAATTGTATAGTATATACTTAAATATATGTATAAAATATTCTCAAAGTTTCAATAAATTATATTCATTTTTTACACTATAAAAAAATTCATGAAAATCATTGAGAAAACGCTGTCCTAACCCTATTTCCCCCCCTCAATGGCTTATAACAATAGAACGAGTCGGAATTTTCATTTAAAATTTTGGAAACATATTTTTCAATTGTTTTACTAACAATTTATGAAATTAAAAAAAAATCGATTTTTTGAACCGTCCAACCCTATTTCCACCCTTAATTCAGTTGGTACACGACTTTCTGACGTGTATCAAGTTGATATAGAGTTGAATCAAAATGACAATGCGACAAAAGGGAATGTTTCCCGAGACTAGGAAGGATCCTTGATTCTTCACGGGAGAAGAGGAAAAAAAGTGCAGACGGGAAGAAGAATAAGAAACTAAAAAAAACCGAGATAGTTTAGCACGGTGACCGTTATTCACCCTATCGCTCTCTTTCTCTCTCTCTCTCTCTCTCTCTCTCTCTCTCTCTCTTTCTCTCTCTCTCTCTCTCTCTCTCTCTCTCTCTGTCTGTCTCTCTAATATCCTTTGTCGTCTCTCTCTCTCTACTTCTTATATATTCTCCCGATTCATTCTCTCATTCCCTCTCGCACTTAATTTTTTTTCGCTCTATTCTTTCCGCAGGCATTTCACATTATTATATATGTTACCCACCATCGTTTTCATCCCCTCTATATCTCTTCGTCTCTGGCCCTCTAATTCACTCCCTTTTCTCTTCTCATCTCGGGTGGGTGTCTGAAAAAGAGACTCCATTTAGCTTCAGCTCTAAGCACTCTCTTTTCTCCCAACTTTTTTTTTACCCACGGAAAAATCGCGCCCAACGCTATCGCGTTCTTTCAGCGCTCTTTCCACGAGCATCGGAGTGGAGCTTTCAGGGTGAGATCTTGGTTTCTGTTTTTTTTTTACCGCGGGGCTACCCTTTTTTTTGTCGAAATATCGGATATCTCCGGGAGATCTTGCCAAGTTCTTTGCCCAAAGTAGTCGCGTATACGTCTTTTCGTGGGGCTTATCGCGGAACCGCGGTGATTACACGTATATATACATTCACGATCCTGGCTCGAGAATAAACTCGAAAATTACTCGAAGTTTTCGGATAACCCAGCGACATAACGACCGGTCACGAACACTTTTGGAGGGCACGCTTTGGGGTGGCATTTTTGGAGGGCAAGCTTTATTTTTAATCTCTCTGAAGTTTAATCCGGATTTGATGCAGCCGGAGGAGCACACGTGGCATCCTTCCTATACGAGGTCTGTTCAAAAAGTATTGCGAATTTTGAATTTCCGCGGGCTACGTATATTCGATTTTCGATTTTTTTGTGGCGTTAGGTTGGTACTCGTGTTCTTCACTTATGCTGAAAAAATCGGCCATTTTGAATGTTTAGTTCATTGTTGACAGCCGTTTTGGTTAGACGTGTTTTGGCTTGTCTTCGATTTTTGCCTATTCCAAAAAATGTATCAAAGAATCTGTATCAAATTTTGTGTGAAAAACAAAATTAATTGCGCGGACGCATTCCGAATGTTGACTGTGGCATATGGTGAAGCTACCTTGGACCAAAGCAACGTTTATCGGTGGTACAAAATGTTCTCAGAGGGCCGAGAAGATGCGAACATCAAAATGCGTTCCGGACACCCGAGCACATCAACAATGGACGAAAACATTGACGAACTGAAGAAAATAATATTGGCCAATCGTCGAATCACCGTTAGAGAAGTTGCTGAGGAACTAAACATATCGATTGGCTCGTGCTATTCGATTTTTACCAATGATTTGGGCATGGCACTTCGAACAAAAACAGTGTCGCGTTAACATTGCTAAGGAGCCGTTGGACTCGGTCCGCGACGACCCAAATTTGCTCCAGAGGGTCATAACTGATGACGAATCATGGATTTATGGTTATGACGTGGAAACCAAAGCTCAATCATCGCAATGGAAGCTACTTTTTTGGAATATAGGCAAAAATCGAAGAGAAACCAAAACACGTCTAACCAAAACAGCTGTCAACAATTAAGGTAGTAGTCTGGTAACTTAAGCCGATTTTATGTCTTTTTTGGAGGGCGTTTTTTTGTAGGAAAATAATAATGAATCGTTTTGGATATTTAGGATGTTTTTATTTACATATTAGAGATACAAAAAAAATTTTTTTTTTTTTAATTTAATGGTTTATTACTATTATTATTATTGATCGAAGTTGGCACCTCGAAAAAAAAGCGCGTGGGTGGCCCCGGTGATTTTGACTCTTGATGTTATCTGAAATCAAACATTTTTGATAATTCTTAATCTATAGACATGTCATTCTGGTCGGAACTACTGAAGTTAAATTTCATGGATAAATAACAAAATGGCGGACTTTGGAAAAAAACGTCCTTTTCCATTTTGTTATTTATCCATGAAATTTAACTTCAGTAGTTCCGACCAGAATGACATGTCTATTGATTGGGAATTATCAATAATTTTTTATTTCAGATAACATCAAGAGCCAAAATCACCGGGGCCAACCACGCGCTTTTTTCTCGAGGTGCCAACTTCGATCAATAATAATAATAATAATAAACTATTAAATTTGTTGAAAAAATTTTTTTTTGTATCTTCAATATGTAAATAGAAACATCCTAAATATCCAAAACGATTCTTTTTTATTTTCCTACAAAAAAACGCCCTCCAAAAAAGACATGAAAATCGGCTTAAGTTACCAGACTACTACCTTAACTAAACATTCAAAATGGCCGATTTTTTCAACATAAGCGAGGGACACGAGTACCAACCTAACGTCACAAAAAAGTCGAAAATCGAATATACGTAGCCCGCGGAAATTCAAAATTCGCGATACTTTTTGAACAGACCTCGTACAGTACTCCCTACGCCCAACTCGATTACAACGACAACGACGATGTTAACGAAGAATGAGGATAACCGGACAGAGTGCGAGCACGAGAGACCAACTTTTTCTCTCTACCCGATGGCAATTCGCGATTATAATTTCCTTTTTCTAGTACACACATTACCATAAATACATTCCTATTAGACTTTTGCGCGATAAATAAAATTTCCCTAGAATAATAAAGTGACTTTTATCAATTTCGTGCATCCCGACGTCGAACGAGCGCTGATGCCGTTCAATCTCACCTCTCGTATTCCTTTATTTTTAATGAAACTTCGTTATCAGAACCTCCGCCGCGGCAAAACGCCGCGATGCACAAATTGAATTAGCGAGCAACGCGGCCAGCATAGCGGAGAAGGGAAATTTTTTCTCGCGATGGTTTTTACACATACACGCTCGCACACATACTTTCGAACTTTTAGCACGTGTCAACAATAATCGCATTGTTGTCACAACTCATTTTTTTTTTTTTTCATTCGATGTTGCGCGACAGCTGGGTACATTTGCATTTACCCCTCTCTCTCTCTCTCTCTCTCGTGAGTTCCTGAAGCAGTTTCCGCGTGAATCAAGCTCTCCCCCGTTGAGGGATGTACCAAAATATTCGGTGTAGGTCGTGCCAGGATCCTCTCGCCCTCCTCTGTCGACCCTACAACGTTCGCCAATTCATCGGAGGTGCGGTGGGGAAAAAAAGCTCTTATTCTATCCAACTCGTTTCTCTCTGTCTCCCCGTTGCCAAACCAATAGACTGACGGACGAGAGAGGGAGAGCACACAGCGGAGTTGATGCAATAGAATCCCAAACCGGGGAATCGCTATGCATCGATTTATTCATCGCGGAAATCGAGCGTAACGGCGCACAAAATGCCTCTAAACATTGAGCCCCGATCGGAGACCGCGTGTTATACTCAGCGGCACGTATCACTCGGAAACGCGGAATTGCCACAATCCTCTATAACTATAGACATATCAAATCACCTATACACGGTTATACAGTTATATGTATCTATTCTCGATAGGAAAGCACCCGGATGACCGCACACGCGATCGCATATTCCTCCCTCGATCCCGCATCCCTTATCCATCACACGTTTTATCCTATCCCCATTTTACTTAGACACTACTGATTCGGGACCGAATTGTCCGTAACCAAAGAGCGATAATCTTGTCAATTTTTCTCACGCGTTTCCTCGTCCCTTTTAACAAACAAATAGTAATGTTAAACAACAATGGCGTCGTGAATACATATATTTCGATACACAGGAAAGCTCACATCGACAGCATTGAAGTATCGGCAAAAATTGAATATCTGGATTGTAAAAAAGTCAAAGTCGTTTTTATTCGGTACTTTAAAGGGGGAAATACGGTTAGACGGTTCAAAAAATCGATTTTTTTTATTTCATAAATTGTTAGTAAAACTATTGAAAAATATGTTCCCAAAATTTTAAATGAAAATTCCGACTCATTCTATTGTTACAAGCGCCATTCAAGTGAGTAGCTCTCCTTCAGGCCCCGAAATAAAATCTGAATTAACGACGGATTTAATGATAAAATTTATGTTCTAGATTAAAATTTACTTTAACTGTCAGTATAATACTTATTTCATTAGCCATAAGCCTTGAATTGAAAATGGTGACAAATCGAAGCTTGACGCCCTTATAAAACAAATTATTAAATGACAAGATTGGAAGAAAAAGTTATATGATGTCCAGTAAAGTCTGTGAGATAAATTTTTTCTCGATATTCACTCTATATTTCATGAAAAATAATTGGTCCACTTTATCCCATTGTCTCTTAAGGGAGGAAAAAGGGTTAGACGGTTCAAAAAATCGATTTTTTTTAATTTCATAAATTGTTAGTAAAACTATTGAAGAATATGTTCCCAAAATTTTAAATGAAAATTCCGAATTCGTTCTATTGTTATAAGCCATTAAAGTCAGTAGCTCTGCTTCAGGTCCCGAGCGCGCCACGTGTTTCAAACGCTTTTTTCTGAAAACGACTTTTTTGAACATGCGTACACGCTAGTTTGAAGGTTTTCAACCTATCGTTTTGAAAATTGGCAGTTACTTTCTTCATAGTATTGCGCTCTATATGAACCTAAAATCGGAATATTATCATTATTTAAAATAATTTTTTTTTTGCAAATAAAGTTGTAAAAAATGGCAAAAAATCATGCCTTCTTGTTTTGACCCCTGTAAAAAATTCAATTTTCTATTTTTTTGATAGCATGTAGGTTCATATAGAGGAGAGACATATAATAAAAGTAAATTTCAACCTCGTTTGATTTCAGATGAAAATTGCGGCTTCCAGAATGTACGCAAAATGCTGAGTCTTTTTTATTTCATAGTATATACTTAAATTTTATAGTATATAGTATATAGTATATACCAATTTTATAGTATATAGTTAAATATATGTATACAATATTCTCAAAGTTTCAATAAATTATATTCATTTTTTATGCTATAAAAAAATTCATGAAAATCATTGAGAAAACGCTGTCCTAACCCTATTTCTCCCCTTAAATAATCCAACGGTTCTCGGACTTGCATGCCGTAGAATTTGAGGATTTTTTCATTTTTTAAATGCCCGAACATAAACCTTTTCACGATATTTAAGCATCGATGAGAGGTGGGTGTATAAAGAATTTTGCCACGTCACACGGCCTCTACGAGAGCTATTCTGTAGTGTAAAATGGTGGCAAATCACGATGAGCAACGAAATCTAAAAAAAACGAAAGTCTTTTTTGTGATGGTCCTCTATTATGCACATATATATATACGATTTTAATTATCTCCAACTTTTACTCTTCCACGTCTCTTCTTCTCGACTTTTCAACTGCAGCCCCTTTCAACTGCCCCCCCCCCCTTCCCCGGAACCTTTTGACAATTTTCCGTTCATCGTGCTCGAGAGCATAGAAAACGCGCGACACACATACTTTTTCACCCTCATACATATGCACACTTGCATCCGACTATTGTAGGAGCTATTGTTTCTTCTCGCTATTTTCGTCATGAAACAATGACACCGAGCGAATGCACCAATGCAAACTTTAGAAATAGCAGAGCCGAGAAATCTCATGAGTATAACTCTACGTCTACGATTTATATTCATATAAATTTCATTCACACGTGCTTTTCGCATATTTGCGTCGTATACATATAGGATACGAATACAAAATCCATTTACCTTATCCCTCCCATCTTCAGCACTACAGTATCCACGCACATCTGCAATTACATCAATTATAATCCTAAAGCAAAATAAATACAGTCATTTCCTCGTGAAGGAAGCTTTTGTATCGTGAAAAAAAAATTAAAATAGAGTTTTGAATATTTAAAATGTGCCAAAACATCCGAAAATCACATCTAGAATAAATGTTCGTGCGTGCGATAGGGTTCAAAAATTCAATTTAATGATATATGAGAAAGCTCAGGAATTTAAAGTAAAAACGCAACAATCGAAGAACTATCACTTTTAATTCGTTTTGGGGAAAATGCGAGTTATGCATTATATACATAGTTTTGTTTAATGCTCTGGTGACACCAATCACCTGATTCAAATGTCTTCTTATCGCAAAAATCGTCACTCGTACTTTCATCCCCTTTTTTTTATCGTTATTGCCGCCGTTGTTTTTGCCATTATGCGAGGGAAATAAAAGGAAAGAGAGATCATGTGTATTACGCCGCCATTGATACCTCGTACGCACACGTATATTTGTACATATCGTTATACCTGCAGGGATGAGACTCCATATATACACAACGATCAGCTATAGGGTGGTGCAATCACAGGGATTATGGGGCATTACGTACTGTTCGTGAAGTGATAATACCCGAAAGCAGAATCCTGCGGTATTGGGAAGATCATTTTCGCCTGTTGTTTCTCTTTCTCTCCTTCTCTCTCCTTATTTTGTTTTTCGGGAATTTTACTTTCCCGATTCTTTTTTTTATATTCGATTTATTTGTTTTTATCGTCGATTCATAAACCACATGCATCCCCTTACCGTATATGCGGTGTACCACTCACGGGACCGCATGCGCGCCAGTTTCGTTCGGTTTTCAGTCTCTGTCTACCGTTCACGTACACCGCGAGAGAATTCTGCTTGAAATTAGTCCCTCGTGCAAATAATTATATAGACACATACGCTTATATACAAAAGCTACACATTTTGCACACTATGTGGATACTGTAGCGAGTATATAAAGCCCATTATCGTTCCATTTAATGACGCTAATTGCCGCAACGCAAAAGCTTTCGCACTCACGTCACATCTCGTCTCAGTCTCACGTAAATATATACATACAGATATTTTGTCGCTCTATATACATAAACACTCCATTATCCGTACTCAATCACCTTTCTCGTCTTATGCTTTCAGAATACGATACTACCGGAGGCTGTACACTTTTGGGAACGAGCGTTGATGGTACGCGAGACTAAGAGCACCATACGACTAAACAGGTAAGACAACACTCACGCGAACATGTTTTTTGTACGAAATTTTGCAAAATACAATTCGGGGGAAAATGTTTCAAGTATGCAGCGGAAAAAAACATTCATTTATTTGATGGAATTTGACGTGAGACATAATTGGGTCATTCAAGGAAAAGTGAGCAAAATATTCAGTTGGAAAGTTTCTCACACATTTGGAGTGACGTCCATTCGTGAATTTGATTTTTGGCATCAATGGATCTCCTTAATTAATTCTCCGTCTGAATTTCATAAATATACCACTACCCAAGTGTCATAAATGAACCATCTAATTCCCTGTGTTCTCAATAAATCTGCATTATTTTAACCGTTTGCGGTCATTGTTGATTATTTTTATGTAAATACTTCAAAGTTCATCCGACTCATAAACTGATGCTTAAACAATTTTTCAAGATGTGCGAAAGCGCGAACAAAAGTTGAAATGTAATCATAAGTAAGGGAACATAACGAGGATAGTTGGAGATTTTTCACCATCGGCGTAAGAATTCTGATGGTAATATTTATTTCAATTTTCAGTCCAGCAAAATAAAACTGATTTATCAAAGCTGTAAATATATCAATTTAAGGGTGGAAATAGGGTTAGGACAGCTCTTTCTCAATGATTTTCATGAATTTTTTTATAGTATAAAAAATGAATATAATTTGTTGAAACTTTGAGATTATTTTATACATATAATTAAGTATATACTATAAATTTTTTATACATATATTTAAGTTCATACTATAAAATATTAGCGTTATATAACAATAGAACGAGTCGGAATTTTCATTTAAAATTTTGGGAACATATTCTTCAATAGTTTTACTAACAATTTATGAAATAAAAAAAATCGATTTTTTGAACCGTCTAACTCTATTTCCACCCTTAAAATACATTTTTCCGCGTTGTATTATTCCTACGGTCGCTCCTCTGAGAATATATATAGTAGTTTTAATTGATTTTTTCGTATCATTACGACACATATACCGAGTGAATGTCGCGTGTTTAATGAATGTAAAAAAAATTAACACGAGCTACTGAAAAAGCATGTATAATCCCGGCATGAAACTGTGATAACAGATTGAATGACGGCAATTTTTCGTTAAAATATTGTGATTACTCCACGTCATATGCAGACGCATTGATAGCTGTCTGCTAAAATATTGAGAAAGCGAGATTGAAGTTTGCAATCCGTGTTACTTTAGTCCCCGGTCTTTGCCTATACCACATTGTAAACTTATACGGTAAATACGATAAACCATATACAAGCTGCGTTAGAGCGAAGAACCATTCTCCGCTCACCCTTCGCGTTCTAACAAGAACGTGTAAGGGGCGGGCAGTTGAGGATTTTGTTTGACGCGAACGTTAGGCCAACGGAGATAGGACGATCGCGCGCGTGCCGTCGTTACGAGAGGTTGGAGTCAGGAAGTCGCTGGGTCCATATCTATTTCTCTCTGTCTCTCTCTGTCCTCGCACGTCGCTCATTTGCATACAGACCGAAACGTTAAGCAGCTGAACGGGCCTGAATATGTATGGACCGAGAATTTGTGTTTGTGTTGTCGGCGCGCGAGGTCCTTCCGCTTAGCTTTATCCCCATTTCTCCCTCATCCTCATTCTCCAACCCCCGCACAGAGTACACCGTCTCCCGAATCGCTGGTATGTGCACGTAGTCGCGCAGCGCAATTTCGTACACAGATATAGTCCGTGTTTGATTTATCACCGACAGGAGAGACGCACCGATATATTATTATGGGTACGCGGAGTTGGAGATTGTGTTGATGGCTCTTCTCCCCCCCGCGTCGCGCTCCCGCACCGTCGCCACTCTCTCGCGCTATCTTTGTCTATGAGGAGGGTGTCCGAACGATAGATCTGCCATTCTCGTCGAGAAGTGATTAATCTGTGAGCTTATGTCATGATTACGAGGTGTTTTTTTTTACCATTATGATAATATTTGGTACAGGATCGAATTAGCTTTCATTTTAATGTAACATATTTTGTTGTTGGATCCAACGAAACTTTGATTAGCCCGAACTAAATGTAATTAAATTAAATTAAATTTCACTGGTTGAACAACGAAAATCGTGTACCAAACAAATGCCTGTGTGTCTGCCTGTATATTTAAATAACTTTACCTACATCGAGTAAATCCGCTTTTCTCCTTGCAAGGATTAATTTACGCGCTTGCAAACTGTACAACGCACAATTTTAAAGCAATAAACTATGCGGACACGGGATAACATAGTTCATTTTCGCATATCATCTCGAGGAATTTCTACCTTTGAGCTTTCATCCCCATGGGCTACACACCGGACTGGTAGCAAAGAAAAAGGGCTTAACCCACGCGTTATTTCGTGTTAAATCTTGGAGTTCAAGCCCTTTCATTCGCTTACTCCCGGTATACATGTTTATATACGGGAGTTACACTTTCACATAACTCTCTATAAAATCTACCCTGCCAACCGCCTCGAACTTTTCATCCACGACCGCGACCGCGTGTCGCGCTTCCCTGACTCGGAATTTATCACGCTCCAAAAACTTTCGTGTCCGCCTCTATATAACGTTTCTCCACACATCGTGGATGGCGATACTCCCGCGCGAGTATCACCCTTTCCCCGTTTCCACTCAACCTCAGAGGCGATCCCACCGTCACACATTTACCATCCCTTATCGCGAATCGGATGTTCACGCAGACACTCGCGGTGTAAACTCCGGACCCTACTCTTTCTCCATGATGGAAAATTACGTTGGAGTTAGCCTGTGGATCAGGTACCAGTACGATATGCCACTGAATTTTTTTTTTCAATGTGGCGAGCGTTACAAACAAACTCTGCGCGCGGGCTTCAACTTCCTTTTCATCTGGTTGCCAACGACTAGAGGACATCGCGAGTTTGCGCTGGGAGCAGGAGTTTTTCTACAAATTCACGGTTGATGCTAAACAAAAAAAAAAAACGTTCGGTGACAGATGCGCGAATAAGGGAGGGCGAACCGGTGAGTGGTCCCCAGTGATATTGTCATAATGAAATGATGCTGAGTTTGCAACCGCTTCCTTCCACTACGTGTCGGGTTTCTCCCGCATTATCTCGAAGCTACGGCGAAGGTCTCGCTGAAGGAACTCTGGGGAAAAACATTGTTTCCCCAAGAAGATCCTAACCATTATATTCTCGACGAATGAGCGCTTTTATTACTCCGCTCGCGCACGCGGATATGGAAAAAAATGTAGCTGTTACACTTTTTAGTTCATTCTCATGGGATAAAAAAACTGCGGTGATGCATTCTCACGTTTTTCGTCTGTAAGATATTCGTACCAGTCAGCATTGATGTAGGGAAGAGAGAGAGAGAGATTATCGTTGGACAAATTGAGGAACAGTGATCGAAATATGCAATTAGAGACTTTCCAGTATATTTGCAGTTAGATCCATTCATGAAACCAATTTGTCCTCAATGGACCAGTTTCCAAATGGACTACTAAAGTTTCGTAGAAGGTTTACGATAATTCGCTCATTTTCAAGGGTCCACTTTTATCAACACACAAAGTCTTATTGATTGAGGGGGGAAATACGGTTAGGACAGCGTTTTCTCAATGATTTTCATGAATTTTTTTATAGTATAAAAAATGAATAGAATTTATTGAAATTTTGAGAATATTTTATACATATATTTAAGTATATACTATAAAATTTTTGAGGAATTTCCTTGAAAAACACCGAACATATTAGCGACCCCATATTGCAGGTCACAATCAGACTCAGCATTTTGCGTACATTCTGGAAGCCGCAATTTTCATCTGAAATCAAACGAGGTTGGAATTTACTTTTATTATATGTCTCTCTCCTATATGAACCTAAATGCTATCAAAAAAATGGAAAATTGAAATTTTTACAGGGGTCAAAACAAAAAAGCATGATTTTTTGCCATTTTTTACAACTTTATTTGCAAAAAAAATTATTTTAAATAATGATAATATTCCGATTTTAGGTTCATATAGAGCGCAATACTATGAAGAAAGTAACTGCCAATTTTCAAAACGATTGGTTGAAAACTTTTCAAACTAGCGTGTACGCAAGTTAAAAAAAAAGTCGTTTTCAGAAAAACGCGTTTGAAAAAATAGCAAAATGCTGAGTCTGATTGTGACCTGCAATGTGGGGTCGCTAATATCTGCGGTGTTTTTCAAGGCAATTGTTCAAAAATTTTATAGTATATACTTAAATATATGTATAAAATATTCTCAAAGTTTCAATAAATTATATTCATTTTTTATACTATAAAAAAATTCATGAAAATCATTGAGAAAACGCTGTCCTAACCCTATTTCCCCCTTTAATGGCTTATAACAATAGAACGAGTCGGAATTTTCATTTAAAATTTTGGGAACATATTTTTCAATAGTTTTACTAACAATTGATGAAATTTAAAAAAAATCGATTTTTTGAACCGTCTATCCCTATTTCCTCCCTTAATGAATACTTTTTGTAAAAGTCGCGCATAAATAACGATCGGTGTTGTCGGGAATGCTGTGGAGCGTGTCGAGCTGACTGACGTTGTCATCGTTAGCAATTATGTTTTATAGTGCTCTGCTAAAGCTTCATTACCCCCCCAGCTCAGCGTGTTCGAAATTAGCAAGGGATGAAGGCAATAGCAAAACCGCAATCTCTATATCGATCAATAAATAGTTTATTCTTTTTACTCCGACATCTACCGCTGACATTAACGAAAGAAAAGTTATTGAATCGTCATTTTCTGCTTGATAATATTCGTTGAATTCTAACCGAGAAATTAAACGTTCCCTTCGCATGGTCGCCATTTCCCTCTTCGCCCAGTATTCATCAATTACTACCCAATTATTTTCTTAATTGTTTACTCAATTGATTTTAACTCGATACTTCCTAGCTGATGCTTTGCAAATCACGTCTCAAGTGAAGCTCTACTGAAAGATGCCGATAGTGGCACCATTTGTATCGAGGTTTCCCGGCCAGTGTTACTCTAGTACTGAACGTGCTATACCAACTTTCCGCATGAACATAAAGCCGGCATCAGACGAGAGATGAATGAGGACTAGCTACGTGTCGTATCTGCCGCCTCTCCGAGAACCTAAACAAGGAATACTGATCGCAAGTAGATTCAATCTATTTGTACACCGAGAGATTTCCACACGGCGCACAGCCACAATTTGATACATCGAATATTCATAGATTCTGTACAGTGACAGAAGCGACCAGAGCTTCAATTATATCCCGTTATCATCCATTCCCTTCCGTCAATCCATCTTCCTCCAGTTCGTGGTCCGAGCGCGAATATGCCTCGCTGGCGTCTCATTCCTACCAGTCCGTTTCAGGGAATTATTGTTATTACTATGCCCGTTAAAACTATCGGAAAACTGTGCCAACTGTCTCTCATATGAACGCCCGACAATATTTCTATGACATATCGGCAAGCTGTTATTGCGAGCTCTTGAAATGTGCTTTGCCGTTGAACGGTTCAACGACCAGCACACGCATATGTTCACTATTTCCACGATTTTCCAACGTATTTTTGTTTTTAATACATTATTTTATTCAATCAATTATAGTCTGCATGGAACTAATGTCTGACATATAAATATGACATATATTATGTACAAAATAAATAATATATTATGTACTGACATGAGCTTTTCAAAATTTGTTCATTCAATTAAACTGCCTATCAAAATATCTCTTTTTCATTGATCTCGATCGATCATTATCGATGTGATAGCTTTGCGGAATTTAAAATGTTGAGTAATTCGCTGATGAGTTTCAGTCATGATTGCTACGAATAGGATAACATCAAATGGAACCATTTTTGACCAATGAATTGCTCGGGCGTCGAGTGGGACCGGATTACAATTTCGAACTTTGAAAACTCCGAAGGTCTAAAATTCCAAATTTCACTATTATGAACTACAAGTCGCTTACAGTTTATTGCGGCGAAAGTCTATATAATTGATTCAATAGAAAATATAAATATGATTTATTGAAAACAAATTTCCAAAATAAGAGATAATTCTGAAAAAATTCATCATGACGTGCGAACGGTGAAAAAATAATTTGAGAAGGCCTTTTGCAAGCTTCCTGATGGAAGCTTTTAACGTTGAAAACCGTGAAAAGATAATTTGAGAGACCCCTTTTCAAGCATTCTGATGGAAGCTATTAACGTTCTCACATTACGCAGCTCCCCAATGTGTCCTCACTCAAAATTCGCTCCACTTCGTGTGGAATATCCGATATAGATTTAACCTAGTTCGGCTATTACGGACTAATTGGACTCACTGAATAAATCACTAGATCGTGCATATTATAACATTCGTGTAATAAATAAATCACCACTTCTTGCATATTATAATATTCGTGAATTTAATATGAGGTTTCCGCAGTTAATCGAAGTAATTTCGAACATGGGCTCCTTCGTAACTGAACGATCATCAAATTAACACTACGGATGGCGAATTGTGCCGTCATTTACCGTCATATTACGTCGCATGTTCCGACTATTTTACACCTTGTCATCGTGAATTTTTTGGAATATTTCCATACTATTTTTAAGAAACTATTTGTATTTCCATCTAAGGACAAACTTTAGTGACATGTGTGAAAAAAAAACTTCACTTTTCTTTTCGTTATTGCATAATATTCCTGGCCGCATGCCCAATTAGTTAACAAACTGTTGCTACATGCAGATCTTAATAACTAGGTGAAAAAAAAAATGTAGACTGATTAAAATGCAAAAAATGATGATTCTACATTTTCAAGTCAAGCTCAATGTTTAGTAAAATATATTTATTATTGTGGAATATTCTTTAATATTGTATCTTTTCAATTTTCTTGAATTTTACGGGACATCTCATTATAAAAATAATCTACTAATTTGAATTTCGCGCGCTATCGCCACAACAGATCATCGTCGGTAAAAGCGCGCGCTACTTACGAATAGCTTATCGAGAGTTTAGAGTGAGATCCTTTCTAAAAAAAAGTGATGACACTCGTAGATCGAACTTCGATACATTATTGATATCGAAAGCCCAACTTTCACATGTGATTTTTTTTTATACTAACACTTGGTCCGTACATTGACTACGTCCCAAAGCATTAGATAAGGTCATCGAGCTTATAAGACTGGAGAAAATCGTGAAATATAGCTCATTTTGCGAAGCGATCAATGGAAATAGAAGGTAATGTCGTAACTTCCCACGTATACGGGGGGTGTGTAAATTAAGTAATGAGACTGGCAACTTAGCGTTCGATCTGGCAACACTCGTGGCGCTGGGCTTGGAGGGGCGGCAGAGGAACATGTGATACGCCTTCAGTACGGGTTTGAACTCGCTCGAGTCATTTGGTTGTCCGTAGCGATTTTTTTTGTCAAACAGTTTTTTCTATTGTGTTCTAAAAATGAGTGACATCAATTTCGAGCAACGGTGTGCTATCAGGTTTCGCTTCAGACTTGGGCACAGTGCAACGGAAACTCTTGCTAAACTTCAGCAGGCCTACGGAGACAGTGTATTGTCAAGAGCCCAGGTTTTTCGGTGGTTTAAGGCATTTTCAGAAGGACGAGAGTCGATTGAAGATGAATCACGAAGCGGAAGGCCTTCGTCTTCAAGAACCGATGAAAATGTCGACAGAATCCGGGATCTTGTGCGTTCAGATCGTCGGTTGACAGTCAGAATGCTCGGGGAAGAGTTGAATTTGACTCACACCACCGAAAAGGGTCATTCGTCTGAGACCAAACATCGAAACAACTGGGTGTTGCGTCGCGATAATGCTCCTTGTCACACAGCAATTTCAATAAACGAGTTTTTGGCCAGTAAAAACATTCCTGTGGCTCCTCAGCCTCCTTATTCGCCTGAATCGAGTCCTTGTGACTTTTTTCTCTTCCCGAGATTGAAAAATCACCTCAAGGGAACTCATTTTGGGACACTCGAAAACATTCAAACGGCTGTAACCAACCAGCTGAAGGCTATTCCAATATCGGAGTTCCAGCACTGCTATGAGGATTCGAAGAACCGTCTCCAGCGCTGTGTGGCTTCAGAAGGAATTTATTTTGAGGGTGGCAATATAAAATTGTAATTCTATTTGAATAAAAAAAATGACAAAAATCAGTCTTATTACTTAATTTACACACCTCTTAATTCATCGATATGAACCCAGCTCGACCATGATGTTGAAGTTTGCATCGTTGGAATGCAACGAAAATAGATTTTTTACACCATTAATCGCCCTCAAGATTGGATTATCGATGACAAAAATCGTTAAAACGTTTTATTGCGGTCTCCTTCAAGGACCTGGACCTAAATGGCCACGAGAAGCAAGAGCAATACTGAAAATGAAAATTAAAAAACTAGTAGTCTAATAAAAGATATTTTGCATTCGGAGATTAATTCTAAATACGATAGGGTTATAAAAAAAGGGAGGGTCAGCAACCTCCTGACACGCGACCTGACCCGAACGGAGTGCACCGCCGCATTAATCCTCTCCACGACGAAGCGAAACGATTACCTTAATATTTGCACTATCTCAAGATTTTTATACACTCATATATTTTTTTTTTATGATGTGCACATATATACGGTATACTTTGCAATATATATCATAATGTACATACACGTACATCGGTTGACCGCTCAGTAATTCCGATGTTACGCGTTGTTTCTCTGCGCAATTTTTATTGGAGCCGGCTGTTACGAGAGCCACTTGTAAATCATTTTCCCAGTAGCAATTAGAGCCAGAGCGCATGTCGTTTTTCCGATACTATTGAGGAAAGGTTGGGTGAGAGGAGAGAAAGCTCTCTCGTTCAGAATATAACCCGCTAGACGCTCTCGATCCTCGTTTAATTACCGAACCCTCGTATACGCTCTCTCCGCAACCTTTCGTTCCCAGGATTTTGTACCGGCGGAGGTTGGACGTTTCAAATATTACGGAAAAGTTTCATCGATAATATGAAATAATGAACCGGCGGAAGAGAATAATGATTCATTATTGGGAAAATCAGACGCGCGTTCTTTTCTATTTTCAACTTCCGGGTTCGATTGTACGGTAACACGAACTATGCACTTTTTTTGTTTCTGCGTAGTAAACGTCGTTTAAATTCATTTAGACTACCGAAGGTGCAGTTTGCCGAAGTGATTTTTCAACTTGGCGAATTGTCCCGAAGGAAAAGCAACGTATATAGAACAGTGCTGGACAGGAGTTAGTCCGCGCATGTCGTCGTCGTTGAGTTCGTCGCGAGAGGCAATTCGCAAACGAGCACTTCCAGCGTTCAACTTTTCCAGCAAAACTTTTGCAGATCCTCGACTTTTCGGCATCCGCTGAATTCGCTCACGGATTTTTTTCAAAACTAAACAAAAATTTCTTTTCGCTACCTTATAAATCAAACATTCGAAGAAGAAGGGAAAATCCTTATTAGCCGTTTTCCTGCAATTTTCATATTTTTTCTCGAAGGAAGAAAAACCGTATTTCGACGCTGCTTACGAAAACTAGCATGTTTCAGATTTCTTACGAAAACAAGCACGCTTGATATCCGCGCGAAAACTAGCATGTTTCGGCTTTTGCCACGAAAACTAGCACATTTCGATATTCGCCGCGAAAACTAGCATGTTTCGGCATTTACCACGAAAACTAGCAGGTTACGACTTTCACCGCGAAAATTACCACGTTTCAGTATCACTGGAAGTGTTTGTTATTTTTTACTCCGCGTTTTTTGAACATCCTTTTTTACTCCAAATTGACGAAATATTTATGCTTGTCATTTTACAGTGTTTTTTTTTTGTTTTAATTTATTTCATACATATTTTACTGTTTGAATTTTGGTCTGCTAGGCTTATCATGGCAAACGGCAAATGCCTCGTCATTTTGGAGTAGAAGAACCATGGTCAAAAAAATTAGAGAAAAGAAAATCGAAAACAATTGTGGTGTATGCAAAGTTAACAATATCAGTTTTTTTACCTCTCGCTACTTCGTCCAAGACTTCACATTTCTCGAGATATCTCAATCGGTTGTTTTGAAGATTTTGTCAACTGTACTTTATACTTATACTGTACTTTACACTTTAGTCGATGATCACTCCAAGAATGTGTTTTTTTTATGAAATAAAAACACAATGAACGATTCTTCAGACTGTAAGTAGAATATACTTTTTATAAACAATAATTTTGTTCAATTCCATCGCTGACTCCGAAACTTGAAGTCATGAAAAATATCATTGATGAACAATTTTAGTTTTTGAGTGGTGGAATATTGCGTATCGTATTTGCGAATCGTATTTTCAATAATGTTATTATTTTTTTAATAGAAAACGAATATAAATGTTTAAGAGTGTACGGGCGATACACCCTTAATGTTTTTCATTTATTCCTTATAGTGCTCCCGAAAAAATTATTAAAACATTTGTGAAAGTTCCGAATCTTATTCGATTTAGTTCGGCAAATATACTACTTTTTCCAGTGCAAATCGAAATATGCTAGTTTTCGCGACGGAAGCCGAAACATGCCACTTTTCGCGGCAGAAGCCGAATCATGCTAGTTTTCGCGAGGAAATCCGAAACATGCTAGTTTTCGCGTCGAATATCGAAACGTGTTGATTTTCGTGGTGGAATTCGAAACGTGTTCGTTTTCGTAAGAAATTTGAATCGTGCTACTTTTGGTAAGCAGCGTCGATTTAATGTACATACTTTATCGTTTCGCTTTTTTTTTCCCGTCACGCCTCGTTCTCACTTTTTTTTCCTTTATTTTTTTTTTCATTGGTCAATGTCTGACGCGTGGCACCGTTTATGACAGTTTTGTGTTTATCCTTCCCGCGTTAAAGCATCAAGGGGACACGTCGCATAGCTATAACCGTAACGATTTAATACCACTCGAAATACGTATGGTTGAGTGTGTTCGTCTGTGCGTGAAAACGCCAACAAATTGATACGTCTGTCTCTCGTAGTCGTGTAGATTCACCAGGGAATACGACGTTAGGGTGTTATTCCCCGTTGTGCACACATCCAGAAAGATATACCCGCGTACACGAAGTGGTGGTGTTCGAGACTATGTATACTGAGAAATATATGAATATAAGAAATACAAGAGGACGATGACTCATGTTTACCGACGGACGAGGGACCAGTATTTAAATGGCAATCGTCCATTTCCAGAGGGAAATTACCCTTTGCTGTATAATCATAAGCGTTGTATAGAAGCATTGTGGCGACTTATCAACGGAGTATGTAGATTAAATGTATAGATTAATTTTTTTTAAATAATGCTCAATTCATCACGACTGATTTAGACAAGAGTTTCTCAAAGAAATGGCTACTGAATTAGTAATCAGCGAGTCAAAATACATCGATATAGCGTCCTAAGAGAGAACTTAAAAATTCAAAATTTTTCTGCATTCCGGCCAAACGGAAGTGGCTTCACTAAAATCGTTGTAACGTTGCTTCCCGATGGAGTTGGATCCCCACTCTGTGCTCATTCTTTTCGTAACCGTTCAATCTTCAAAATGGCGCTTCATTCATTGAGCTACGATTTTTTTTCGATTTTTCATAGATTTTCAAAGTTGGACCATCGATTTTTGCGAATTTTTCTCGCCGATTTACAACCCGCCCTCACGGCTACAATAATTGAGATATCGGGATGATCTAAAGTGCATTCTCTAAGTCTACTCGAGACGTTTACAAAACACCCCTCAAAATTCACAATCGATCAAACGGGAGCCAAGTTATGGCCATTTGAAATTTCGATATTTTAAGGTTTCTGAAGAGGTAGGCAAAAAATTACAAAAATGTTTTTTTCTTTTTTTTCAATGTTTCGATATCCTATTCGATCGGGAATTTTCCGCTGATTACGATTAACACGAAGTTTTTGCCGAAAACTCAAAAGATCAATGTGAAAAACGCGAAAGTCGAAGAAAATCACTTTTTAGTTGGTTTTCGACGGAATTTTGAGTTTCTCAAAGATAAGGTTACTGATTTAGTAATCAGTGAATCCAAATATATCGATACACCGTTCTAAGAGAAAATTTTCAATGTAGTTGGGAAAAATGTGAGGAGGGATATATGTAAAAACCCGAAGGGGTAAAAAAGAAATGAACACTACTCTTATATAGCATATATTGGTTCATTTATCGTTACACATGTCTCTACTACCCGTATCGTACAAACCAGTGAATACGTTAGTGCCAGAGAGATATCTCGGGCTCGTTCGCGCATCCGTACAATATTCGGTCTGATGCATCTCTCGCGCTGCTATATATATATATATATATATATATATATATATAATTCAGAGACGTAACCCACGGATTTGCATAAGTGTCAATCCGCGAAGCTGTTAGCCGTTAATTAATTCTCATCGTGACCTCGACCGACTGATTTCCCGCTGGAAGGCTCGAAGCCATGAGATAGAATATGTATAGAATATGTACATCCGCGTAGAATGTCTGTATCCATCTATCTGTGTGTATGTGCCTATCGCTTCGCACGCCTCCTCTCTTCGCTCAGGCGTTCACCCCGCCAGGAATCTGTGACATCATTAATTACTGGAATTAATTGGAAACTACGCCGTCACCAGACCAAACCCTTTACCGAATTTCTCTCTCTCTCTCTCTCTCTCTCTCTCTCTCTCTCTCTCTCTCTCTCAGATACACACACACACACCAGACCTTACAAGGAATAATATACACCAGAATATCGCCTATACTAAGGACGAACGTGTGGATATCTCAACCATACGTCGTTTTATTCGTGCTGTATTATTTTGTAGAACCTAACAGCGTATATATAGCACTCGTGTTTGTCAGAAGTTCGCGCGGAAACTTTGCCAAAGAGCAACGACAAGCTGTATCAAGAATGTACGTGTCTGTCCACGACGACAGATCAAAAGGGTGGATATAGGGACCGAAATAGGTTGCTGCACCATATACTTTGTGCAAACTTCTTTTGATCATTCGCGATATTGATTGAGAGACTTTTCACATAAATATTGAAAATTTTCCGAGCTCTATCCTCAGGCGTTACATTCCACGAAACCCCTTCGAGTGCTGTGAAGAAAAAATCGATTCGACATAAATGGAACCAACATCAAGAGAATTGAGGGCAATTCATTGGATGTGCAATTCCAAGTTATTTGAAACGCGGCAGAAGTATATTTCATTTTTATAAAATGTACTTTGAGTCATTATGGTAAAGTTTATTTCTATCAAATAAATCCGTTTCTGGGTTAGTGCGAAACGACGATTTTCACCAGTTTGCAATTTTTGTACCTCCTCGTCGTCTCTACTCCACAGCGGATGCTTGTAATAAAGAAAAACGATATAGAGGAGAACTCGTTGTTGAAGAGTAGAGTTATCAGGCGCAGAATGAAGAGTTATTAGGTCTGGTTGGTGTTGAACTTTGTCGAAGGGAATACAGCAAAATGTATATATATATAAGTGTGTGTGGGTGTAACGGTAGTTCAGTACGGAGGTTTACTAATTATTCAAGGTAATAGCAAAACTTTCCGGATGAATTGGCGCAGCGGGACGCTAATTAACTGATAAATAGTCGACGATCCCAAAATCCTACCATTTCGTATATATCTGTCCCCAATTTCAATCTCGCTGTCTCTCTCTCCCTCTCGTTTCGTCAAATACTGGTGGACATGAGAATTCGTCGGTATTTTGTTGAAAGTAAAACCGAGTAAAATCCCTTTGTGCCAAGCTATCAAGGGGAATAAGAGGATCAAATACAAATTGGAAAGAAAAAATAAGAACAAAAGACTATTTTTTATCGCCTTTATAGTCGAAATTTTCTCTGACTTCGACGGAAGAGACGTTTTGAATTGGCTTGGTTCCTTAAGGGGGGAAATAGGGTTAGGACAGCGTTTCCTCAATGATTTTCGTGAATTTTTTATAGTATAAAAAATTAATATAATTTATTGAAACTTTGAGAATATTTTATACATATATTTAAGTATATACTATAAAATTTTTGAAGAATTTCCTCGAAAAACACCGAAGATATTAGCGACCCCATATTGCAGGTCACAATCAGACTCAGCATTTTGCGTACATTCTGGAAGCCGCAATTTTCATCTGAAATCAAACGAGGTTGCAATTTACTTTTATTTTTTTCAGGGGTCATTTTTTACAACTTTATTTGCAAAAAAAAATTATTTTAAATAATGATAATATTCCGATTTTAGGTTCATTTGGAGCGCAATACTATGAAGAAAGTAACTGCTAATTTTCAAAACGATTGGTTGAAAACTTTTCAAACTAGCGTGTACGCAAGTTCAAAAAAAGTCGTTTTCAAAAAAACGCGTTTGAAAAAATAGTACTAAGAAAAACAAGCAAATAATAATGCGATTGGGGTCGCTAATATTTTATAGTATATACTTAAATATATGTATAAAAATTTAATAGTATATACTTAAATATATGTATAAAATATTCTCAAAGTTTCAATAAATTATATTCATTTTTTATACTGTAAAAAAATTCATGAAAATCATTGAGAAAACGCTGTCCTAACCGTATTTCCCCCCTTAATGGCTTATAACAATGGAACGAGTCGGAATTTTCATTTAAAATTTTGGGAACATATTTTTCAATAGTTTTACTAACAATTTATGAAATTTAAAAAAATCGATTTTTTTGAACCGTCTAACCCTGTTTCCGCCCTTAACGAAGATCTGTGCCACTCTGGGCAAATACGTTGCTCTCGTAAGGAATTTTCCTACCCTGTATCGTACAACGTGGTACAACCGTATGTCCTTGTGGAGATGATTCAGGGAAGACCATCATCCGCACAAGAGATACAAGGGAGGAGCTAAGAAATTCCAGTCAACCCTTCTCATTTACTCGGATCCTATATCTCCCAACGTTCCTTCCACGTAATCGAGAGCCTTTTTATTTCCTGCCTTTGTAATGGATGATGGTATCTTGAAAAAAGTCGCCGCCATCGGGGACATTCGTGAATAACATCAGAGTCTTGATAGTTTTTTCGCGAATCTCCGATTCTTCTGTCCATAATTTTTCGTTGCTTCCTTTAGTTCTTCGTATAAATAAATGTCGACGGTGCACGACATTGTCATTTTTATTATACCCACGTGAATACGAGATATTCATGAGATATGACAAAAGGAAAAGCACTATGCTCGAAGAATTCATCGAAATATTCATTCACTTGAGCTTGCGTATATAATTCTCGTGCGCTTTCAAGCAGTCCAAACCCTCCCTCTACATAAATATATTGTATATGCATACGTGTATACGTATATATCTATATAAATATGCATATGTCGATATGCATATGTACTCGTCACATTTCTTCGTCAGTACATGTCCGTAAGGGTTGAGGGGGAGCGAATACGCGGGGTGATGCTTCCCCCGGTTCATTTCCGTTCTCTCTCTCTCTCTCGCTCTCTATTTTCTCATCCCTCCATCTTTTTCACAGACCCACTCGTCTCGGGAATATCTATAGACAATTTTTAGACTGAACCGCAATATCGTTGCCGAATGCATTTCACTGGATCTAGAGTGCATCGCACTCATAGGTCTCGAATACTCTCGCTATATATGCCCCTTTCATAGTGTCTATTCGATGTTCTACACATCACGTTCTCTCAATCTCTCGCCTCCCAACCAGACCCAGATCGTGTGGGCGGAAGAACCGAGAGAGTTTCCGATGGATTTCCCTCTCTGTCTTTCCGTCGCTCTTCGCGATGCACGACACAATGTTGACAGACGCGGCGTCACGTCAAGCATACCAAATGCCTCTTTACACTACACCGTATTGGTACACACCAGAGAGCACCGCCATAGAGGATCGGTACACACGCATATAGTACCGATACACAATGGCGTACTATCTATCATACTAGGGTAGCCACAATCGTCTGTATCGGTGACACGTCTCTACCAATGACATTTTACACGATGCGATAACTTTGGCAAAAAGTGCAAATTGAAACTTGCACATTGCTTCATCCTCCTCTTTGAAGATTTACGAAATCTCCGTCTGTGCGATAGTGGCTTTCTTCATTTTGGCTTCTTCGTAGCTTTTCGCAATCGGGAAGGAAGCGATGTGCAAGTTTCAATTTGCACCGTTTTCTCGTCTGGTTAGAACGTCCGATAGAGCGGTTCGCTTGAATTTAAACGTACGAATGATTTTTCGAAAAAATATAAAACTTTATAAAACCTCAATCATTTTGTATTCTCTCAAGTATGGTATTCGTCGTTAAGTATGGTATTTGTGCAAAAAAGTACACATTGATGGTTCGATAATATTCCAGTTGTTAATGTAGTAGTCTGGTAACTTAAGCCGATTTTCATGTCTTTTTTGGAGGGCGTTTTTTTGTAGGAAAATAAAAATGAATCGTGTTGGATATTTAGGATGTTTTCATTTACATATTAAAGATACAAAAAAAAAATTTTTTGAAAATATTTAGTAGTTTATTATTATTATTATTATTGATCGAAGTTGGCACCTCGAAAAAAAAGCGCGTGGGTGGCCCCGGTGATTTTGGCTCTTGATGTTATCTGAAATAAAAAATTCTTGATAATTCTTAATCTATAGACATGTCATTCTGGTCGGAACTACTGAAGTTAAATTTCATGGATAAATAACAAAATGGAAAAGGACGTTTTTTCCCAAAGTCCGCCATTTTGTTATTTATCCATGATATTCGAAAAAAAAGCGCGTGAGTGGCCCCGGTGATTTTGGCTCTTGATGTTATCTGAAATAAAAAATTCTTGATAATTCTTAATCTATAGACATGTCATTCTGGTCGGAACTACTGAAGTTAAATTTCATGGATAAATAACAAAATGGAAAAGGACGTTTTTTTCCAAAGTCCGCCATTTTGTTATTTATCCATGACATTTAACTTCAGTAGTTCCGACCAGAACGACATGTCTATAGATTAAGAATTATCAAGAATTTTTTATTTCAGATAACATCAAGAGCCAAAATCACCGGGGCCACCTACGCGCTTTTTTTTCGAGGTGCCAACTTCGATCAATAATAATAATAATAATAAACTATTAAATTTTTTCAAAAAATTTTTTTTTTGTATCTTCAATATGTAAATAAAAACATCCTAAATATCCAAAACGATTCATTTTTATTTTCCTACAAAAAAACGCCCTCCAAAAAAGACATGAAAATCGGCTTAAGTTACCAGACTACTACCTTAAATCAGTTGGAACTACGGGGCTCAATCGCTCCGCCTTTTTGAAGATAAAGAATCACCGAGTTTATCAATGAACCTTGTTTTTCGTTGCCACAAGTCTCCCCTATATTAAATAAGTTGAACGCAAGAACGTCCTTTCCGTCAACTCGTCGCGTTACGCTATTGACTGAGCATTCAATATTCCAGAAAGTTGGACGAAATCCAAATTTTTAAGTGTGTTGTTAGTAATGGTTCTGCGATGCTTGTCGGGAAATATATTCAGCTATATAGCTAAGTTAAACTGGCAAGGTCCATCATATCGTGCAGAAAGATATCCGTAGTATACCCATGCACTATACTAAATTTGATGCACGATGCATCAAAGTTCGCGTCTTCGTACGAATAATTCTCGTCTTAAACTTCCGGGGACACCCTTAGTGACGCTGATCGAACACGAAAAGGTACTCGATCCGAGGATAAGGAACGAAAGACGGTACGACATCCAGAAAAGGTGGTGCGCTAGAGAGATATTTCATATACGTCCATATATATAATCTCCGATACTTTCGACGTTCTAAGACTCGTGCCACCATTAGACATTTTTTTTATCTATAGACCATTCGCGACGTCGTTGTGACTTTTTTTTTTCATGCCACATATATATCTCTCAAGCACCACTCGAGTATCACCTCGAGCGTTACGAGACTCGCATAATATATCGCTGATCCGTGTGATATTCCTGTGCAGAAATTGTGGTAGGTATCCAGCTGGGTTCATGTGATTATCCCTACTCTCTGGTAAGGATCCCGAAAGGTCGCGCTTGCAAATTGGATCCCGATGGAGACTCCCGACGGGATTCTTAAAGAACTATATGAGATCTGACGGGATCCTTACATGATTTTACACGGTATGAAATTGATCATGATTGTTTACAATATTAGTGTTTCCATGGTATATCTTTTCACATTTGTACGTCCTTTCCCTTTTGTTCCTAGTGCCTTGATCTGTGATAATAACATGCTACACGAAAAAAAAATGCGACGACAAAATAAAATATAAAAAAATACGAACCCTAGATTCGGTAAACAAATTAAAACATAAAAATGTATTAAGTGGGGAAATAGGGTTAGGACAGCGTTTTCTCATTGGTTTTCATGAATTTTTTTATAGTATAAAAAATGAATATAATTTATTGAAACTTCGAGAATATTTTATACATATATTTAAGTATATACTATAAAATTTTTGAAAAATTTTCTTGAAAAACACCGGGGATATTAGCGACCCCATATTGCAGGTCACAATCAGACTCAGCATTTTGCGTACATTCTGGAAGTCGCAATTTTCATCTGAAATCAAACGCGGTTGGAATTTACTTTTATTATATGTCTCTCTTCTATATGAACCTGAATGCTATCAAATAAATATAAAATTGAATTTTTTACAGGGGTCAAAACGAAAAAGCATGATGTTTTGCCATTTTTTACAACTTTATTTGCAAAAAAAAATTATTTTGAATAATGATAATATTTCGATTTTAGGTTCATACAGAGCGCAATACTATGAAGAAAGTAACTGCCAATTTTCAAAACGATTGGTTGAAAACTTTTCAAACTAGCGTGTACGCAAGTTAAAAAAAAGTCGTTTTCCAAAAAACGCGTTTGAAAAAATAGTGACCGCTCGTTTATACACGTGGCGCGCTCGGGGCCTGAAGGAGAGCTACTCACTTTAATGGCTTATAACAATAGAACGAGTCGGAATTTTCATTTAAAATTTTGGGAACATATTTTTCAATAGTTTTACTAACAATTTGTGAAATTTAAAAAAAATTGATTTTTTAAACCGTCCAACCCTATTTCCCCCCTTAAGCTTGTGTGCGTGTATATCACTCAAACCCCGAAGTCGGTACTTGGTTACTCGGTATTTGAGCGAGACTTGCGACACTCAATTAAACGAATGGGCTTCGGAAATAGTTAAGATGCTATTTTTTTATTTTCACTATTGACGCTATCATTAGCAAGATGGATCCGAAAAATGTCGTGACCAAAAATCGTTTCGTTCCATTCTATAATATCTGTGGATCTTCTCGAGAACATTGATGATAAGCAAAACGCAAAGCGGGTAAAAGTAAGAACGAGTAAGAAAAGTAGTGCTACCCCCTATCGCTCCCCGTGAAATGCGCAATCTTGCAAATGGACGAGAGGCAAAGAGAAAGCAGAGAAAAGTACGAGAGAGAAAAGCACGGGTAAAAATCTCCATTATTCAACGGAAAAGAGCTTGAATTTGTGAAAGGTGTGTGTGTGTCCCGGCGCGTGTAAAGATGCAGAGGAGTGTGTGAACTCGCGTCTCACGCGTATATACCCTCGCTTCTTTGTGACGTCTCTTTTAGGGTGCTGAAGCTTGAAAATTTCTTCGATGCGGCAACGACAAACCTCGCTATCCTGAATATATCTTTTATATTATCACACAATTGCTACCCCCTGCCCTTTGCACCTCGTCAGGGTGTCGGATTTAACTATACGAAAAACGAATGATATATTCTCGTTTCGATATTCTGATCGCGGATCTCGACGTACCCTCCATGTTCATCCCTGGCGCCCCTTTTCCTTCCATCCCCATTCTCAGACGCTGGTGAATCTCGTCGAACGAAATTCATGCATGCATTCTATATATTATTTGGTTATTTTACCCTCGGGGTGTACACAGGTTGAAAGTACACACTCTCTATCTCTCTCTCTCTCTATCTATCTACCTATCTATTCTATCCATCTCTTCTACTTTGCAATATAGAAGGGGTTGGTATATGCGGTGTATAACAAAATGAGATAGAAAAGCTTCGAGCGAAAGGTCTCGGATAAAGGAGGTGGAATGTCGAAGAGACAGTGGTAGAGTAGAACAATCCTGACAAAAGCATTTACGAAAACGCCCATATGAAGGTATATGTTTCCCGAGAGTACCAGAGGTGAAAGTGGTAGCGAAAGGGAGAGAGAGAGAGCGAGAGAGAAAGGACTTGCATAAGGTTTTCTGTAGAAAGGGGCTAGGCGACGATTTTACGACTCTACGGTGTGAAAATGAAAGGTGAAAATGAAATGTTCACAATGAAGTGTTCTCACGGGCGCTTGAGTTACGGCTGCTTCGATGCAAAAAGCCCATATTGCGGATATACGCCGGGAACGTCGTCGGTATCACGCACGCTATATACGAGTTTCACCCCTCGTTGCATTCGCTATGGTGTCGCAGCGGCGATTTTGAAAAGCCACTTCGTATCACCGACGAGTACGTGCTGATGGGAAACGAAAGGGCGTAACCAACCAATTCCTTTACCCGTTAAATTGTGCAAGTTACGCCGTTCCGTTAACTATCGTTAAATGCATTTGTGCGTAAATGTAGTACGTATGCCATAGCGGAAAATGAGAGTCGTCAAACAACTGCGAAACGCGATATAAAAAAGCCTCACTGTTACCATCAAGAATGATTGCCTGTAAAACCGCGGGGATGAATAGAAAGTTAATCGTTCGAAAAAGCTGAAAAAACGTATAATATATTCTTCCGGGCCAATTCTCGAAAAGTCAAAATGGTTGATTGACGTTATACGAAAAAAAATGTCAACTCGATTTATTACGTTCCATGGCACGACACACGCGCGAAAAAGACGAAAAATAAATGTCATGAATTTTCTCCTATTTACTCGTTTCTATGTTTATTAATATTAATATCGAAGTCCCGTATAGTCATCGAAATATGAAAGATAAAACGGTATTATTTATCGTTAATGGAATGGAACGCAACACCCGAAATGGTTCCCATCGTCGCTCGTCTATCTTTCGTGAAATTTCGAAGTAGTAAAGGTCAGCGCCGATCAGGCCCGTTTGTACATGTCACATAAATCACGTACATTTCAAATTTGACAAATTCGGCATAGGCTCATGCTGAGTAGTGGCAGAGGGTGCGTCTGTGAAAAATGGTGTCTTTGTGAAAATGACGGATTGGCCACAAAAAAAAAATCATCTATAATTACACGTTTCGTATGCTGATGCGATAAGAATTATTTGAGTAGATGTCTAGTACCTTTTTATAACATTAAATCATAATTATCATCCTCCGTGTCTGGCTAACACTATTTTGTCGATCGTGTGTAACCTTTTAACTGTGGTGAACAAAAATCCGATGAATGTTATCTCGTTTCTTTCTTCCCAACGTATTCTTCCTCATCCATCGTAAAAATGTCAAAGCGGAAATTACTTTATGGTTTCATATACGAAGAGGACATAAACCACGCGAAAATTGCCTAACCAGTAACCTACATGGTTCCTCTAGCTATTCTCGTTTATTGTATAGACGTCTAACAATGAGACTGGCTAAACAATTCTGCGATTTTGGGTGATGGTATGAGCGCGTATGAATGTATATGTGCGTTTATGAGTTACAAAGCGAAGTGGATTTTCGATTTACACTACACATGGACGATGAACAATATGGACAGCCGGGAGAGGAAGGGAGACAGATAGACGACTGATTCCTCGGAGGCATTTCGGAGCACTTGCTACTAGTAGACGCGTAAACCAGAGGGACCATCGTGAGCTTTTCTCAGAGTGATTCTCAAGCCATATATATATATGGTAAATATGGAGCAAAGAGGACCCACTTCCGATTGACTTGCCTTTAATATATGTTGTCTAGGGACCCTTTCTGAACAACTTTTTCCTTTGACACAATTGGGGGTCGTTATTTATTAAAAAGTTATTAGCAAATAAAGTTAATAATTCATATAGCTATTTTCCTTACAGCAGCCAGTCCCAATCATCTTGTTCTTCACATGTGTTGTTAAGAATACCTCCCTGAGTAACATACCAAAAGTTTTATCCGTCCTCATTGTTTGTTAAAAAGTTATTAACAAAAGAAAATTCATCAATAGAATATGAAATACTTGCATGGTGGCCAGTACACGTATGACCGGAGGAGCTGCGGCCCTCCTGCCCCCACCGCATACCAGCCCATAGACAAACCAAAAACAACCCAAAACAACCCCACTAACCTAAAGAAACAAGCAGACAAACCCAACAAACAAACAAACAAATCCAACAAACAAATAAACCCAAAACAAACCCAAAACCCAAACGAACAAACCCAACAAACAAATCCAAAACAAATCCAAATCAAACCCAAACCAAAAACTCAAACCCAATAAACAAACAAATCCAAAAAAAACAAAAACCCAAAATAACCTAAACAAACAAAAAACAACCGAAATAATCCAAACAAACAACCCAACTAAACAACCTAACCTAACAACCTAAACGAACAAACTCAACAAACCCAACAAATCCAAAAAAAACCCAAACCAAAAACCCAAACCAAAAACCCAAACCAAAAACCCAAACCAAAAACCCAAACCAAAAACCCAAACCAACAACCCAAACCCAATACCCAAACCCAGCGTATCGACAGTTTCTTCGCCCGTTTTTTTTGGGTCCCCTCTCGTATATGTAATAATGTATACGGAGCTTTCAATTGCAACTCGTATGACAGTCCATCATTTTATGTTTCAATTAATTGCTCGGCATCACAAAAGACGAGGTCGCCAACAGCAAAAAAGCATTGTTTTTCAACCAAGAGTGTTTTTTTTTGTCACGCCATGCGGCATACTGATAGGAAAAATGAATAAACAGAAAAATAATGACGTTTCAAAAGCCAGATCTTATTGGGCTAGAATGTCCCGTACGTAGGACACGAGGGGAAAGAGATGAGGGTACCAAACCCGGTCAAATTTGATAAGGAGGTCTCGAAGAAAGGGGCTCTCCGAGTCGACGTAGTTATCGTTCTCGACCCGCGTAGAATCGAGATTATCGCCTGTCCCACGAGAGTTTCAACAGAGAAAATGGCGTGGCATAATGGTATTGTCGAAGCTCCGAGATCCGTCTTCAACCCACTCTTCCCACTTCCGCTTTTATTCTCTCTTTTATTTTCTTTCCCGTTCGCTCTAGTATCATGTATGCCTACGATCCCCTCAACAACCCCATCCCCCATTCCTCATCCTTCTACCTTGCTCGAAAAATCAATACAACCACGAGGGAAAAGACCTCTTTATATTTCCATTGATTTGCTGATTGACACGAGGAATAACGAGAAAAAGTGTGTAAAATAAGTCCTATTTTATGGAGACTCGTTTTATCGACAATATTTTCCATTGTCACTCAAATTGTGAACGGAGTATTTTATGTAACGTCGTAAAGAATAGAGCAGTTTCTACCTGGCAATAACGTCGAATAATGAGGGAATAATGTTTCTCTTTGCCTGTCGCTTTCTGTTACGCGACCTGTTGCATTCACACAGTACGCCGAATTTATTAGTTCGACATGTCATCCATTTATACATGTGATTATAATTTAATAATCTCTTTCTTGTTCGTTCTCGTTATCGTCGCGATTTTGAAAAATATGATAAAGTCGTCGTCATAAGAAAACAAATTTTTTAACTCATAACGAACACTTTCGTCATCTCTGATAAATTTAATTCGAAAAATTACACACTCAAAAGGTAATTCGTTCACTGTTATATGATCTACTTGATATAAGTACGATGAGGCAATGTACTCGTATAGAACCCCAAAAACTTTCGAAAATTGTCTAGCCTCTTGTTGAGGGATCTCAAGGAATAAAATGGGAGTGGGAACAAAGGAGAAGGGGTGTAAAAATCTAAAAAGGTAGACGACGAAAATACTAATAATGTATAGTCATTAATCGTGATTAATTAGAAAGAAAGATATAAAAATAAATAAATCTTCAATCTCTATTTTGCAATGTTACAAATTGAGTAATGACCATAATAAAATTGCTTTAAATGACGTAAATAGTTTTTTTTTACCTTCATTCTTTAGAATTATTCGCAAAATAAATGTAGGGCGAGAAAAGTGAAGGAAAATACATTCAGAGTAATTGCAGCCTATCCGGAAACTTGGAGTATCATCAAAATCCCATCCCCGTTAACTCTCTCGACCCATTTTCTTCAGTGGAGGCCAGAAACGTACGGACCTACGAACACAATGGAGTTTGTCATCGGGGTCTGGTAAATTCAGACTCGACCGATGTTGCGGTATAAATTTGTCGTCCATCACCGTATATATGTGTGTATATATATATATATATATTTACTGACAGTTTCGCGATGTGCTGGGGCAGTTGAAGGTTTAGGTGCTTCCGTGTTAATTACTCCCGTCCTGGGAGCCGTGTAAACGCCCCCTAATTTACAGAACGTCGCGGAGAGAGAGAGCGAGAGAGACAGATCTGTTCCCTAAGGGTACAAGGGACGCCTATGCACTTTACCACGTATAGTCTCTAACCCATCGCTCGTTTCGCGTACCCCGTGAAATTAATGAAACGCCGGACGTGTCGCGACGTCAATCGTAACTTCGAACGGTTCGAAGCGGGCGCGAAACGCTTGACGTTATTCTCGTAACGCTTCGATAAACCAAAACATTCCAAACGACCGTAACTAACGCACCGGTACGTTCGATCTCTCTATATTGCCATGTATACGAGGTCTGTTCAAAAAGTATCGCGAATTTTGAATTCCCGCGGGATACGTATATTCGATTTTCGATTTTTTTGTGGCGTTACGTTGGTACTCATGTCTGCGTGTCGCGTTAACATTTCTAAGAAGCTGTTGGACTCGATCCGCGACGACCCAAATTTGTTCCAGAGGGTCATAACTGGTGACGAATCATGGGTTTATGGTTATGACGTGGAAACCAAAGCTCAATCATCGCAATGGAAGCTGCTTTTTTAGAATAGGCAAAAATCGAAGACAAGCCAAAACACGTCTAACCAAAACAGCTGTCAACGATTAACTAAACATTCAAAATGGCCGATTTTTTCAGCATAAGTGAGGGACATGAGTAACAACCTAACGCCACAAAAAAATCGAAAATCGAATATACGTAGCCACCGGAAATTCGAAATTCGCGATACTTTTTGAACAGACCTCGTATACCCTTATTTATCCCCATACGAAATACTCGTCTCCATTGTACGGAAGAGGACACACGCTGTGACACGAACAGTAACTGGATTATTGATAATTGATACGTTGTAAAAAAAATCGGTCCAAAATAAAGTTCGTTAGGTCGATAGTTATTTGAGGTTAGCCAGTCAACTAAAATACTGAAAATTAACTGACTCAAGTCCTTTTAATCTAAGTGAATTTTGGGTGATTCAAATAATAATTGATATTTATTTGAATTACTATTTTTAAAATATGTCTCGAATGAAATTGATTTGAACCAAATGAAATTTGTCTGGAAGAACATTTCATAATTTTCTACTTTGCCAAATGCATTATTTCATTGAAATAAATGTTGTTTCATTGCAATAAATAATTTATCTACGTAGTAGTAGTAGTAGTTTAAGCTTTTACGATTATCGTGTCCCATACATATATTGCCCCTTATAATTTATTTACATTTCTTGTTTTTTTTCCATCTGTCTTGTTTTATTGTACACTTATTTACTATGCTCCCTGCTCTTCGTCATTTCCTATTTCTCTTGCAAGCCTTACAAGCTCACTAATATATAATCGGATAATGCCTTTATCGGTTTTCCTCTTACCCACACTCAGTTGTCATTTCAGTTTCCCTCCCTCAGTATTTCTTATTCATTCCTTCCGTCCTTCTGTGCACTTTTTGTTAACTCTATTTCTTGCACTTTCACACGTATACTCGTATATGTGCACTATGGTCTTCTCCTCACAATTTTTCTACGAATTAACCTCTTCTTCTTCCATATTTCTTTTCAATAATTAAGTCAACTCATTATTGATGTATCCATAATGACGACGGTGAAACATGTAGATGAATTATTGCCACTCGTGATGGAATTATACAGTATTTTATTTCCCGCTGTAAGTGAAAAGTCTCCTTACCCGCGATATAAAGTTATTCCGATTTCCGTACTTCATGCTGCTTTTTTATGCGACGAGATTACGATTCAAAGTTCTACATCGTCAGTTTCACGCTTCCATCTATATACATACATTATCGAAGCCGCCCCGAACATTTCGCGACCGTATAAGCTTTCTCGTCGCCGTACTCGCTTTTACGATCGTACGAGAATCGCTCCCGATATCTGGTAAAGCTCCGTGGGCCAGGTTTACTGTGCTGTTGGATCATAAAAATTCACAGAGAGCTTCGCGCAAACTCTCGTCGCGCGCGACTCACTCCCTCTCTCTCTCTCTTTCTCTTTCTGACTGTTGGGTACTCTAAAATCCATTAACTAACGCGAAACACCTCTCGCCCGTGAAAGAAAGCTTTGAGATTATTCGCTTAGCGGGGCTAACACGAACTATATAGTCTATGTTTATGTATATATGTACATATATATAGGATTATAAATAAATAATACCTGCCTGAGTAGCTTACACGTCGAAAAGTTTTAATCTATTTTTTTCGTTATTTCATCTTATTATTCGCCTTTACTTTCTTTTGCTAGTTCTTTATTGGTCACTTAATATTAATCCAAAGTGCTGTTGGTATGAAAAAATTAATGGCGTAACGAAAAATTCAATTCATTTATAATGACGCTAGAATCGGTGTGCAGAAAGAAATCCTATTTTATTCAAATAATATTTGTAATCTATATGAAATATGCGAATATTTTGTAAGTAGTTTAAGGAAATAGGTAAGCAGTATTGGGCCCGGTCAATACTGGAATGAGTGATCGTTTGGCCGTGTACTGGCTTTTGCAGGTCGACTATTGTGCGGTAAGCACTTTTTCTGAGTTTCTGATGGTAATATACCCGAAAGTCAGTAAAAATATTGCCTCCTATATTGGCCAGGTTTTTCACAGTTTCTCTGTCCCCTCGGGCAAATGCGATACAGTAGTGGATCGGGAAAGTATGGTTGGGAACAAAAAGGAAGGGACGTAAAAACCTGAACAAGTTATACCATGGAAACGCTAATAGTTCAAGATGAATTTACGTCATTTACGGGTGGAAATAGGGTTAGGACAGCGTTTTCTTAATGATTTTCATGATTTTTTTTATAGTATCAAAAATGAATATAATTTATTGAAACTTTGGGAATATTTTATACATATATTTAAGTATATACTATAAAATTTTTGAAGAATTTCCTTGAAAAACACCGAAGATATTAGCGACCCCATATTGCAGGTCACAATCAGACTCAGCATTTTGCGTACATTCTGGGGGCCGCAATTTTCATCTGAAATCAAACGAGGTTGGAATTTACTTTTATTATATGTCTCTCTTCTATATGAACCTGAATGCTATCAAAAAAATAGAAAATTGAATTTTTTACAGGGGTCAAAACAAAAATACCTGATTTTTTTTCATTTTTTCCAACTTTATTTGCAAAAAAAAAATTATTTTAAATAATGATAATATTCCGATTTTAGGTTCATATAGAGCGCAATACTATGAAGAAAGTAACTGCCAAATTTTCAAAACGATTGGTTGAAAACTTTTCAAACTAGCGTGTACGCAAGTTAAAAAAAAGTCGTTTTCAGAAAAACGCGTTTGAAAAAATAGTACCAAGAAAAACAGAGTCAAGGCAGTCGTAAATTTTCTTCGGTGTTTTTCAAGGAAATTCTTCAAAAATCTTATAGTATATACTTAAATATATGTATAAAATATCCTCAAAGTTTCAATGAATTATATTCATTTTTTATACTATAAAAAAATTCATGAAAATCATTGAGAAAACGCTGTCCTAACCCTATTTCCCCTCTTAATGGCTTATAACAATAGAACGAGTCGGAATTTTCATTTAAAATTTTGGGAACATATTTTTCAATAGTTTTACTAACAATTTTTGAACCGTGTAACCCTATTTACCCTCTTAAGATTTATGAAAATGAAAAAATCGATAGCTGTAAGCATTTTAACATTAAACATTCAAAGAGGAACCGAATTTGACGAACCGAGCCTGCATATCGTATGTAGCAAGGGTTTTGCGTTAATTGCGAATGTCTCGGCCCGATGTAGGAGAGACGGAGAACCGTAACGGGAGAGGTTCTATATAGCCTTCCTACAACGCTCGGGAAATACCCAAGCGTATTCACGAGCTATGCTCATTGCCCGGTGAGGGTTTACAGCAATTGATCATTGGGCCGAGGTCTACTGACAGGAATGTAATTACTCGCAAAGTCATACCTATACCTATATACGTAGTATTATATTTTATATATATGCCTTGTTGGTAGTATGTGGAAGGTTCATCCAATTCGTTCGATACTTAAAAACATGTTTCTAACACCACAAATGTACGAATAATTGAAAAATCTCGTATGACAATTGGGCTCGGTGATAATTTTAGTTAAAACATTTTCAAATCTACATAAAGTATACCAATTATTATAAACATCCTTGGAACAAGTAACGTTAGAATAATTATTATTCTGAAAAATAATTTTTGTTTTGATAATCGATATTATAAACTGATTATTCTTTTGAAATTGTCATTATTATACCGTTAGAAACGATTAATAAAAATTTCGTCACAATACTCATTAATAGAGTCTGGAATTTTGCGCAGGATTCGTCACGGCAAGATTAAAAACACTCGGAAAGAGTAACCGACTTTTAATTTTTTTCAGGGACTCGAAAATGTTTAGTCCCTAAAGTTGAACGTCGCTTACTTTTCCGAGTGCTTTCAATCTTGCCGTGACGAATCCTGTACGCAGTTCCGGGTTCTACTCATTAATATCACGGTTATCCATTGCGATAAGTACAAGAATGTTCATCATCATATTTCTGTACACTCTAGCACTGCTATATAAAAGTGTGTACTTGCGGAAGTGACTGACAGAAATATGTAACGTAAATGTAGAAGTCTGTATAAACAATTTGAACAAAGACTTTAGTAGAAGATTTTAGACTTTGGAAAGTCCTTTCGGGTGAGATATTTCAGCTGGCGTTCACCGTCGTTCTCGTAGATGAAAATCTTCGTGGATCCTGAGACATGTTCACGTGTGTCCAACACGTATGAAGAAAAAGACACGACAAGGAACTTTAGTTTCGGACGAACACATGTATAAAACGTTTCGAGTCTCACGACAAGAGAGAGGAAGAGAGATGGTGGAAGAGACCTTTGAGAGAAGAAACGATTCTCTTTATCAACTTTTGGTCCGTTGGATCCAATACGGATTACGACATCTGGGACGAGGGAGTGTACCACTCTGCTTAGTGGAGACTATACACATCTTTCTCTGTCTCTTCCTTTTTCAACATCGTAGAAACAAAAAAAGACGAGTGTGACCACGCGCAAACGTAGCAACCTAAAACCGTGCGAGGACTCGACAATCCACCAGGATTTACCGAGGATTTCCCGTCTTCGATTTATAAATATCCTCGGGCTATAATTCTCGGTGCGATGAAAGAAACTGTCTCTTCTTCTCCAACCCCTCCCAAAAGGTAGCGAGCACGCTACGATGACAACGAACGATGCGGCGGTATAGGTTGCACCTCTTTTGCGGACAATTCTTTTGGTGCACCATTGTTCTCTCCACGAAATCGTTATTTCCGCAACGATCATCCCGAGACACGTCCAAGTATCTCTCTCTCTCTCCCTTTCTCTTACTCTCTTCCTTTTTATCTTATCGTCTGGAAAGGGATGAAAGAAAAAGTGGAGCCTGAAAGAAAAATAAAATCGAGCTGAGAGAGTGGCTCCGCCGAATTTGCCAGCTCGAATGTTACCTCGCGTGGAATGATTGCCTAAAAATTATGCCCTACAAAGTACATCCCAGAAATTATCACATCCTAGGGGGGCGGAGGCCTCTCGGCATACTCTTCTCGCTGTCAGGGTCTTCTCCCCCTTATCAGATGTCTTTGAAAAACTTATTTTCCGGGCGAGAAGATTATTTTTTATTACTTCTTTTTTCGAATTTATGCTTTTCCCGGGTATACAACTCGAGATGTCCTACTTGAATAATCTCGCTTCGATAGGATAATCCCCGAGACTGCCTTGTGCATTTCTGATGTTTTGAGCTTACGTCTGGATAAAAAAAAACGAAGGGGAGGATGGATGTAATGTGTATATAAGTATATATGTATGGGGTCCATCTGAAGGTGGATTTTAGTGTGGCAAGAGACTCGGGAGAATGATCCTTAGAGTAGTGTGAATATATAGTCACGAGATTTGCCGGGACTTGAAATTTAGCGCAAGGGTAGGGTCGAAAAGTTTTTTTTTTCTGCCCCTCGGGATTATTTGTGCCGAGAGGGCGCTGTCGACGCGAACTTGTCGTAATGTATCTCTCTTTCTCGACAGACGAATGAAAGAAAGTAAACTTCTAATTTTTTCGAATTGCATTCATCGTCTCATTCTTTCACTTTTATCGGAGAACGTTGCGTGAAAATACATTATAGCTCATTTTTTGTTACCAAAGAAAAAAAAGTGAGAAGTTTGTCGCGGGACGTTCCGTCGCTCTTCGATCATGATTCTCTTTGAGACACTTTTTTTTCTTAAGCGAGGTGCTATCGCTTGTTCACTACTTAATACCCCGAAGCGGAGAGTGATATAGTGCGCGATCTACGTGGATCAAAGGGTCGAGAAGCGGGCGCGAAAGAATGAGAACTAGCCACGCTCTCTCTTCCTCTCTCTCTCTCCTTTTCTCCGTCTCATGTATACCAGAGTTCTTGTCCTCTTTCTCGTAACACGATGAAAAAACCAGCATCCATCGTCTCTACCCTAGAATTTTTCTATACTCTTTGGAACGCGCCGCCCCTTCGCTATTCTTCGTCGCTTTGTTCAACTTTCTCGTCGGTCCGAGGAAAAACGTGACACGGGGTCGCAGGGCAAAGTTTCGCGGATACAAAAAAAAAAAAAAAAGAAGGAGAAGAAGCTGTCTCTGTGCAAGAGAGCTCTATTGTATATAGTGTCAACGTCCTCTTTCGCGAGACGCTCTTTAGTCGGGGAGGAAATAAAGTTTTACTCTGCGGTGTGAAAAAAAATGTATATACAGTTTCGAAGAATGTCAAAATTTTCTTCTCGTTACAATTCTATTCCTATGACGTTAATGAAACGAGTGGTACCTTTTTGCAAAAGATAAATTGCTATTAAAAGGTATGACCATTAGTCGCAATTGAAAGTATGAAACTTGTGATTTGTATATAATGTGCAAGAAGACTTACGTCTTTTCGTAAAATTTTAATAATAATATTGTGACTGTAGAATTTTTTCGAGGTACGATGTAAAAGTTGGCCACGGGAACGACAAACGAAATTAACCATGGAAAAATTAACATTAAAAGGTATGACCATTAGTCGCAATTGAAAATATGAAACTTGTGATTTGTATATAATGTGCAAGAAGACTTAGTACGTCTTTTCTCAAAATTTAAATAACAATATTGTGAACGTACAGTTTCTTCGAGGTACCATGTATAAAAGTTGACCACGGAAACGATAAACGAAATTAAACATAGAAAAATTAACAGAAGGATGAATTGAAATCCTTCTGTCTTTGCGAATAATTTTTATTTGACCTGGGCCACTTTTAAAATTGTGCAAAATGGGTGTTTCACCAACTCCGCATTACCGACAGAATGCATTGAAATTTTCAGGTAAACGCCATTCGTAAACTATCATACCGAATGATTGAAAGAAGATCTAAAAGATATATATTTTTTTAAATTAAGGCGGTAGTCTGGTCTAGAGCGAGATTTTTGACGTCATTTCTAATGTGCAATAACTTTTAAACCGTTACAGTTGTCTTGATGAAAATTTACACGTGCATTTATTGATTCTCAGAGAATACTTGTACATTAAAAAAAAAATTATTTTAAATATTTTCATGTAGTTTTTTGCCTTGTTGCAACATGGTGCGCCGAAATCGGCGCCCACTCTGGACGATGTTGTATGCATCTGAAAAAAAATATATATATTCTCAATCTGTATGAGTATTCTGAGCACTGGTAGCAGAATTGGTACTTAAAAAAATTTTTATTGAGTCGAACAATAATTTTGCCGACATTTTATAACTCGTCGAATACCCGAAAATGTATGAAATATCATTAATGAAAGTTCAACAGGCCGCCATTTTGTCAAAAAATTTTTTTAAGTACCAATTCTACTACCAGTGCTCAGAATACTCGTACAGATTGAGAATATATATATTTTTTTTTTTCAGATGCATACAACATCGTCCAGAGTGGGCGCCGATTTCGGCGCACCATGTTGCAACAAGGCAAAAAACTACATGAAAATATTTAAAATAATTTTTTTTTAATGTACAAGTATTCTCTAAGGATCAATAAATGCACGTGTAAATTTTCATCAAGACAACTTCAACGGTTTAAACGTTATTGCACATTAGAAATGACGTCAAAAATCTCGCTCTAGACCAGACTACGGCCTTAATAGAACATAATGCAAATAACTGAAAGCTCACAAAGATGATTTTTTGCGTTCTGTAAAATACAGTTAGATTTTTTAATCAACTACTGTATATAGTTTGTGGTAATGAGATGCAATTGTTGGAATATCATGATATTCTGAAATAATTCTGGCCACCGCAGAGAGGTATTATCTGCTATTTTGGTAGCTGATTGACCATAAGCCAAAACGATTAGATGCATATAACTATGCATTCACGAGATAATACCTCTGGCTCTGCCGGTCAATACTCATCGACAAATACCATCGAGCTTTAAATTTCCTAATAGCAAATATACGCAACAATATGTCGAAAACTCTGTGCCTACGAGGTCTGTTAAAAAAGTATCGCGAATTTTGAATTTCCGCGGGCTACGTATATTCGATTTCCGATTTTTTTGTGGCGTTAGGTTGGTCATGTCCCTCACTTATGCTGAAGAAATCGGCCATTTTGAATGTTTAGTTAATTGTTGATAGCTGTTTTGGTTAGACGTGTTTTGGCTTGTCTTCGATTTTTGCCTATTCCAAAAAATGGATCAAAGAATCTGTATCAAATTTTGTGTGAAAAACAAAATTAAGTGCGCGGACGCATTCCGAATGTTGACTTTGGCATATTGTGAAGCTACCTTGGACCAAAGCAACGTTTATCGGTGGTACAAAATGTTCTCAGAGGGCCGAGAAGATGCGAACAACGAAATGTGTTCCGGACGCCCGAGCACATCAACAACAGACGATAACATTGACGAAGTGAAGAAAATAATATTGGCCAATCGTCAAATCACCGTTAGAGAAGTTGCTGAGGAACTAAACGCATCGATTGGCTCGTGCTATTCGATTTTTACCAATGATTTGGGCATGAGACGGGTCGCCGCGAAATTCGTGCCAAAATTGCTCAATTTCGAAGAAAAACAGTGTCGCGTTAACATTGCTAAGGAGCTGTTGGACTCGGTCCGCGACGACCCAAGTTTGCTCCAGAGGGTCATAACTGGTGACGAATCATGGGTTTATGGTTATGACGTGGAAACCAAGCTCAATCATCGCAATGGAAGCTGCTTTTTTGAAATAGGCAAAAATCGAAGACAAGCTAAAACACGTCTAACCAAAACAGCTGTCAACAATTAACTAAACATTCAAAATGGCCGATTTTTTCAGCATAAGTGAGGGACACGAGTACCAACATAACGCCACAAAAAAATCGAAAATCGAATATACGTAGCCCGCGGAAATTCAAAATTCGCGATACTTTTTGAGCCGACCTCGTATCTCGATGCTAATATATGAATTTATCTCACGCATATACGTATTAAGTATTAACGTTTGCGCGAGTGGTATCACTCATTCACGTATCGAGATCAATTTCATATTTATTTTTTATATGGTAATCTCCGATGGAGCAATGTCAAAGCGAGGGATGTAATAAATGTATCCCATTGAAATGATGCACATACACTGCGAATGCCTAAATACTTTTCGTATATTCACCAAATTTCGTCTCTTGCGCGATTTTGTTTATCATCGAAATTCCGCGTTGTACGTGTCACCGCGGAAAAGTATTTATTCGATTCGAAACGAATGCCAATCAAAATCAGGCTGCATGACAACATATTGAAATCAACGGAATTTCATTCTCAATAAACGTATTATTATACCGGCCGGCAGTTGGAAAATTTTTAGCTTGACTGAAGAGCTTTTATTCATCGAATGTCATTAATAATCATTTATCGAATGAAATTTTAATTCTCGTCAAATGAATTTATTTTGTGAAATGTGGTTGAGCCCTTGCGAATCACCCGAATCCCTCTTTCACTACGCTTATAGTACGTTTTTTTTTTCATATTGATCAAACTTTTGCGTCCTCATAGAGGAAACTTCGGTTTCATGAAATACATATTTTTTGGCAATTTTCAATGCTTTCAAAATGTGTTAAAACGTCGCTAGAAAACATTTACAAAAATAAAATGTCCGAATGGATGTAGGATGAAGAATTCTTTCAGATTTTCGATAATCGAGGAATTGTATTGCTCTTTACTTAAATCAATATCTTTTTTTACACACCCTACGACTGCAGACTTTCAGTCAATAAAACAATTATCTCTTTTGTTTATAACTATTTTCATACTTTGCAAACTTGTGTATATACGGTTATTTGTACGGGCTCGAAGCTTTCTTCGGTTTTACATTATACGCAAATATATCTGTATATATATGTAGTCTGAACAATTACGTTAAAGTGTCGCAATTATACGCGCTCGAGCACGTTGAAAGCAGCGCGTTTACGGTGACTTTCTTTTGGCTACCTATATACACTATATATCTCCTCCTTCCTCCCGCGCTACTCCGCAGCGAAAGCTCGCTCCCTCGGCCATTTGGAGCAAATGAGACCCTCTTTCGGAAAGAAGGGAAAACCATGGAGGAAATGAGGGCCGCAGAGAAATCGAGAGAGAGAGAGAGAGAGAGAGAGAGAGAGAGAGAGAGAGAGTGAGTGAAAGGGGGAGAGAGCTATGAAGCTATGGTCGAGCGAGCTTTAGAAAGCAACCATAGAGGCAGTACTCGTGATGGCAGTTGGAGAACCCCTGGGGTATAATGATGACTTTTCTTTAATTGGCGAAGCTCGTTAAGGGACTTTTATAACGTGGCACTGGTGGTCGGATTACTCTTCCGTCCTTATATCCCTTTTATTTCCTTCATTTTCAGTTGTTTCACTCTTTCATATTTTTTTTTCTTCCATTACACGCGGCTGTATTGTTCGTACTTGCTCTTCAATTCACGATATCCTGTTTACTCGCGGTTCGCCGTACTTTTTCTGTATTATTATGAAGCTATTTAATTTCGTAATGGGTATAAATACAAATGGCATGAATACCGCGCGAGCTCGTCATAAATGTACAAACGCAACGAAAGCCATTCGGGAAAAGTACAAATTTACATATAAAATATATAGCAGCGTGGTTTTTACATAAATTCAACTTTTCATATTATATCGTGTACCTTTAAATGAATGAGTGTACACTAGGGCAATTTTTTTTCGACTATTTTTTTTTCCAGTCCCCACCCGAAATTTTGTTGGATATGTCGAAAAAGAAATTCCCTGAAAGTTACAGCCCTTAATATTAATTCTAAGTACTTTCCCAAAGCGTGAGAAGATTTTCCATCTAAAATATACGTAAATCGATTTTTTTTTTTTTCAAATTTCTATAACTCAGCCGCATTTTATGCTATCATATTGTTCTTGGTTTCGATTTACTCAGAATAAAACAATCTAAAAAAGTGCCTTTTGCGGCGAAAGTGTAAATTGTACTGGTGAGTTGGTACGGGTCACTGAAGTTGATTCTTACCCAAAATTCTCGTTTTTTTGCTGTTATCTCCAAAACAACTTTACGAAAAAAATTTGAACGAACAATTTGTTGGAAATTTAATTTCCTATAAAAAAGGTCCTATCGACCCAATTGATTAGATTAATATTTCTTAAGATATTGAACTTTTTTTGTTTTTTATTTTTTTTATTATTTAATATTTCATATTTTATAAATTTTATACTACTCATAAGTTAGAGTTCAATATCTCAAGAAATATTAATCTAAGCAATTGGGTCGATAGGACCTTTTTTGTAGGAAATTAAATTTCCAACAAATTTTTCGGTTACATTTTTTTTGTAAAGTTAATTGTTTCGGAGATAACAGCAAAAAAACGAGAATTTTGGGTAAAAATCAACTTCAGTGACCCGTACCAACTCACCAGTACAATTTACACTTTCGCCGCAAAAGGCACTTTTTTAGATTGTTTTACTCTGAGTAAATCGAAACCAAGAACAATATGATGGCGTAAAATGCGGCTGAGTTATAGAAATTTGAAAAAAAAAAAAATTCGATTTACGTGTATTTTAGATGGAAAATCTTTTCACGCTAAGGGAAAGTACTTAAAATTAATATTAAGAGCTGTAACTTTCAGGGAATTTCTTTTTCAACATATCCAACAAAGTTTCGGGTGAGACTGAAGAAAAAAAATAGTCGAAAAAAAAAATCGCCCCAATATATATATATAGACCTTTTTATTTGTCGCACGAGATACGTCTGCAGGCATTCATATTTTCCTCGTATAAGTATAAGATCGCGTTAAAATACAATTAAGATATCGGTTATTAATGTACTAAATCAACTGTAATGGCCTAGCTATTGAGAATATATGTATATATGTATAGTTATATCACTGACGTTATTCTCGCCCCGTATCAGTGCGTTCTCAACACTTTTATTATCATCATGATTATTCCCTCCATGCTCATCCCCCCCCCCCCCGCAACTTTCCTCATTTGTGTATAATATTACCACGCAGAGTCAGCACGGTACGAGCATTCGAATATTGCATTTTCCGGTTATATTACAAACTCCCGTCCGTGGTCTCTGAAATATCACGGTAGAGCACTTTCAAGCACTCTCTCTCTCTCTCTCTTGCTCTCTCTTTCTGAAGAATGCCGCAAAAACTGAAACGCTAAAACGCGAACGAAACGGGACGTATGTACAGATGAGAGCACAAGACTGTGAGCCAACATTTTTAATAACGACAGCGAGAAGGTGTGTTTCATCATTAACGCGAAACACTATGAGAACGAGAAATTTGTCATGCATTGTCAACGTCAAACCGAATAAACAAAAATGGGAAACAAATTAGTGCACTCGAAAGTTCGGAAGAAAAAAAATTTATATACGAATGATTCAATGATTAGCAATCTTTGTTGAAACTTTGGTTGCAACTTTGGCGTTCGGGTCCTAATTGCGTGTCCTTCTGCCCATTATAATTATTATTCTTCAATTAACCAAATTGTTTATTTTTAAAACTTGTTTTTTTTTTATAATGTTGAAGGAGGGCGTTTTGCCCTGATCCACCCTGTGTGATATATTTTTCGATGAAACAAATTTTCGTCGCCATCGGCGCGCGATCGCGTTCGATGTTTTTGCCATGACTACGTTACTACCCCAACCAATGTACGATAGACTGGCATAAATATCCTTTGAACTTTTGCATTCGATTTCGTGTTCACAACCGTTTTATCCTCGGGAGAATAATTTTTTTTATATATTTTTTTTCTCCTACAACCCTTCAGAGTTTGTCAACTGTTTTTCTCTCGTCGTTCCGTCACTCGACCCGTCAAACTCGAGAGCTCGGAATATTTACCAACGTTCGTCTTGATTTATCGACGAAACGACGCTTCGCTCCTGTTTCATATTTCCTCTCGTAGACCGTTACATTTCTCTTGACAAATTCAAACGCAGAGATCGTACGAAATTGAAAAAATATTGGCAATTAACTATTTCAAACATTTTGCATTCAAATTAAAAAGAATAAAAAACATGATGGTCGATAAAACGAAATGATCACAGTCAATCAAAGTTTATAGTTGAACTCACAAAAAAAAAAACGTTCGTATAAAATTTATGGTTTAACAAGAGTTCCGCAGTAAAAGTGAACTTATAAGATTCGAAGCTGTTCAATGGCAAAGAAAAGGCATTTTTCAAAAACTCAACGACAAATGGTCAGCAGTCAATCCTTCAACTTCCCTTTGGCCGTTTTACCATTTTGTAATCCTTTCACGGATCTTTTTATCGTTCCTCCACTTCGAAACTCCGTTATTTTATATGACGGCACAACGGAAAACGACCGCACAGTGGCGTTTACGCGAGCCAGCACTCGACCGTGTGTACGTGGACACACGAAGCACGCATTTGGTTACGATTGTGGGATCGATAAGCCGGTAATAGCGAGCCTCCCGCGCAAAGTCTCACGAACGATGGAGATCCCGCTACTACACTTTAATAGAGACCACTATACGTGAATATTACTGTACTTGGTCGGTGCAGTCGAGGGGATGAGAGTCCCGTTTGAGTGTGGCTTTGCCTCGCTACCTTTGGCCTATACCATCGGGACGATTGGTGGAAATTGCGGGCTTTGATACAGTCGTACGTGTTTCGCTGGTGGCAGTCGCGAGACAGAGTTGAGCGCTGTATATATGTGTCGTTCTGCCATCGCTTTGCTTCTCCGCATTGCCCGAAGCAATATGCGTGCTATCATATACTAGGGCAATACACAGCTCCATATATATGTACTTATAACCATGTGGTATATATACGTTGTATTATGTGCGGGGACCGGGGAAATTACTCACGCATTCTGCCGTTACTGATGGACCCTTCTCGATAAGGTTACCAACGCGTTCACACGAGAGAAATTAATATTCCAGTGCGCAGTACAGACTGACCGAATCGAGGTCGTCGAAGGAAAAGTACATCTCACAAACAAACTTTTAACTACTTTAGAAAAAAATTTTCAAACGATGCTTGGGTTTTCATTCATCTATATCGTAAGCATTAACTTTTTCGGAATTACCCTGTACAATAATAATTGTATCCATTTTTGTTTTAACCTTTTTCGTTTTTAGATGAAAATGTACATTGCTATTTTGAATTTTACATTTTCTCGCTCTTACGATATAGACAGAGGTATAGACAGAGGTAGGTCTTACGATATAGGAGAGGAATTACCTGACCAAATTTCAAAGCATTCGGTTTGATAGTTCAGAAATGAAGTTTGCCCGAAAATTTTTATGCACTCTGTCGGTAAAACAGAGAGGATAAAAAGGACTTTTCACATGCTCTTAAACGACCTGACGCGAATGAGTTGAAAAGTGAAATATCGTGAGAAAATATTGAGTAAATGGTACTCCCTCAAAGAATGTTATCTGGAGAACAATCTGCCAATGCCACAGCGGTTAATAAAGTCAGTGTTTCAATTGCTCCCGCAATGTCTCCTATACACGTGATGATGTTCGAAGCTGTGCATCTGCAGTACTTCGCGAAACACCGGAATTTCTATTGCAATCAATCGAGAGCAACTCAATACTCGTTCCCTCGCTCGTTTCCATCAACTGGCGTGTGGATGTAACTTTATTATCGCTGGCGTATCAAATCATCAGTGTCCTCCCTTAACTGTGCAATCTTCCAATCTGTTTTTGTTGCACCAAACGTAAATTGTCTCGTTCGATATTATCGCGTCACAGTCGAATGATTGTCTTCTGTCGGTCTCGATTTTTTTTATTCAATTTTCATGAGTTCTCTCACCATCATCGTTCGGCTTTTGGAACATGTTTATGTCTAAATGACTGTTACGTGTACAAAAAGATTGACGCGATTAATTCTGAGACATCTGACGGAGCCATAAAGTATCCTGCCTCGGCGAGTGATTATATGCACATGGCTGACCATACAAGGGGTTTAACTACTGATTATTCGACCAATCGTTTGTTTGTTTCTGTATGATAATTTAAACGTCACGAATTAATCTTGCGACAGTTTAATATTTTTTTTAACTTGCTTTAGTTATTGCAGTTTGTTTTATCCATACAAAAGTTATACATTAAAAAAATAAATCTTTCTTTTCTTCACTCGTACTGTAATTTATCTTGTTCTTTTCCGGAAAACAAGATAAAAGTTGGATTTTTTGCATACTATATATGATATAATATAATAGGCAGAATACGTACATGCACAAAGAGATTGACGCGATTAATTCTGACACATCTGACGGAGCCATAAAATATCCTGTTCAGCGAGTGATTATATGTACATGGCTGACCATACAAGGGGCTTAACTACTGATTATTCGACCAATCGTTTGTTTGTTTCTGTATGATAATTGCAACGTCACGAATTAACCTTGCCACAGTTTAATAAAAGAAAATAACAAACGAATGCATTAATGGTTGCAGTTTGTTTTATCCATACTAAAGTCACACATAAAAAAAATTAATCTTTCTTCTCTTCACTCGTACTGTAATTTATCTTGTTCTCTTCCGGAGAACAAGATAAAACCTGGATTTTTTGCAGACTATATATGATATAATATAATAGGAAGAATACGTATATAGATATATTTCTATCATATACGTTGCCAGATCTCTCTTTCTCTCTCTCTCTTTCGTTTCCTCGAACCCCAAACGCAAACGTGTCCCCATGCGCTTTTCTTCGAGTGAGTGCCTTGCTCCGACGTCGTCGTCGTCGTCGTTGAGGATACGATGGTATAACTTAGGGCGATGTTCGGTGTGAAGGCGAGAGGCAAGAGACGTCGCAGCAGTAAAATATATCTTGGCCCCGAATTCATCGGGCTATCTCTATCACTCTCATAAAATACCTATATATACCTTTCCTTGCAGCTGGTTCGTATAAATCTGAGCAAAACTAGCGTGCACCCTCTCAAACCGTGAGATTTAAGTGCGTGCTTTTTTTTAATGTTAAATTTAAACAATCGTGCAACTTTGCGTTTCTTCGAATTGAGAGGGGTTGCTTTCCCATAAAGAAAGCTTTGTTTTCGGGAAATTCCAATTTGTTTAAAATATGCCAAACCGTCGGAACATCCCATTGACAACATTCGTATGCGTGTGTGTGCGAGTTTGCGTTCGCATAAGTGTTTGACAAGCTTAAAAAATTGAACTTGCAATATCGCGTGAACGACTTGACCGATTTGCCGCAAAATTTATATAAATTTTAGCCGTTGAACCTCCTTTTGTTTCTGCAGTTTTCGTTGAAATTACTTAATGGTTCGAGATTTTACAGGATTTTGAAATTAACATTTTTACAGAGCCTTCTCTATGAGGAAGCCACCATTGAGGAAATAACTTCATCGTGGAGGGTGATCTCCGAGCGATGTAAAATAATGAGGAAGTAATTTGCAAGTTCCTAATTTACAGGTTTTTTTTTTGTTTAATTAGCGTTATCCTGACGATAGAGAAGGGTTTATTAATTTTCCAACCTATATAGACATCTCCCTTAAATTGTGAGCGACATCTCCGTTCATTAAATTATGAATTAGAATCTCATTTTGATGAAATATTAAAAGAAGTTGAGCCATCAAGTATTCTAATTTTTTTATCTTGTCATTAGGTCAGATATAAATTAAGGATCTACCATCATATTACGCTTGGATATACACACGCGCAGGATATAATAATAGCTTCAGCAAAATTTTCGTTGGAAACGTGGTTCAAGATTTTACGGGATTTTCAAATTTTTACACATTTTCGTGTTCGCTGTAGCCTTCGTACATTTGTACAAAGCTTTCTCTGTGAGAAAGCCACCATTGAAGAAATAACTTCGTCGTGAAAGGTGATCTCCGAGCGATGTAAAATAATGAGGAAGCAATTTGCGAGTTCCTAATTTGCAGGTTTTTTTTTGTTTAATTAGCGCTATCCCGACGATAGGGAAGAGTTTATTAATTTTTCAATGAATATAGACTCGTCCATTAAATTGCGAGCGACATCCCCGTTCATTAAATTATGAATGAGAATATCATTTTGATAAAATGTTGAAAAATGTTGAGCCATCAAGTGTTCTTTTTTTTAAATCTTGTCATTAGGTCAGATATAAATCAAACGATCTACCATCATATTACACTTGGATACACACACGCTTGGATATAATATAATAGCTTCAGCAAAATGCTGGTTGGAAACGTGAATTTATTTCATTCGCAACGAGAGAAAAGCGAGGAGGGGGGAGGAGAGATTTCCATGAGATAAGATTGATCCGATGTATGCGTGTAAATAAAACATAAAACATGCCCGTGTCAGAATTGTATGTAAGCACATTCTGTGTGTGGGGAACTTGGTAATAACGACGAGTCGTCGCAAATGTTTCGTTGTTGCTGTTTTTATACCGCGGTAAAAGCTGTAGTCCACGCGCTCGATACAGCGAAAATAAATCATGGTTGAGCGTACAATACAAAAAAAAAAAAGATACGTACATTTTTCCATTGCCCGGGATACCAGCTGCATATACAGAATATGTAGAAAAAAAATCCGATATCATTCCAGCGATACTGATAACGAGAGAGGAAGAACCAACGAACCAGCTTTCGACGCTTCAAAAATCAACCATTTCATACATCTATATGGGGCATCGCACACCAACTCGATCTGGCTGTGACCCCCATCATTTTTTCCGCTTAAAGTTATAGAGTGCAACAAAAAAAAATGGGCTCGTAACAATTTTCAGATTTTTTCGGAAATTGCCATTGCCATTATAATTTAAACCGTTCATTTAATCACAATGGCCGTTATCGATGTTATTCAAACTTGCACGGTAAAGTCCTTGATAGAAATCAACATTTTTTTATACTTTTTCCTAGGGTGGGTCAAATAAAATGACTAATTTTTTTTTTCCTCGATATAATGAAAAATGTATTGTTTGGCATCTCAAAAAAACCCTCTGCAAGTATGAGCCCTTCATATTTAAATTAAGAGGTCCCTCATCGCGGATTTTCATTTCCCATTTAAATAACGTGAAAGCATTTTTTTTTTAACCTTGGAATTTTATTAGACTTAAACCGTTGATGTTAGGAGAGTCTTTTAGCACATTTTTTGTAGAACATTTGATGCTCTACAAAAAAGCTCTCTTGTGTCTAATCGATAAAAGTAACCGTACAAAAAATAATCGGTGATAATTAGCTCTGGATTCTACTTATGTCGTTTATTAGTTCATAAATTTCAGATTTAAAAAAATTTTAGTTATCAATATGAATAAATATACTACTAATATATTACTAATTGTTTCAAACAAATATGAGAGAATACAGAGCTAATTATTGGCGATAATTTTTTGTACGGTTACTTTTATCGATTAGACACAAGAGAGCTTTTTTGTAGAGCTACAAATGTTCTACAAAAATGTGCTAAAATACTTTCGTAACATCAACGGTTTAAGTCTAATAAAATTCCGAAGTTAAAAAAAAATGTTTCCATGTTATTTAAATGAGAAATGAAAATTCGCGATGAAGGACCTCTTAATTTAAATATGAAGGACTTATACTTGCAGAAGGTTTTTTGAGATGCCAAACAATACATTTTTCATTATATCGAGGGAAAAAAAAAAATTAGTCATTTTATTTGACCCACCCTACTGTTTCCCTATCTGTGATAATCCAAATCAAAATACAATTTTTTCCAATATATATCGGACTTCTTTTATTGTTTATTTTATATTTAAAAAAAAATTAATCGAGTTATAATCTATTATTTTGATTACTTTTTTCACTATCATTTTTACGTCATAAAAATAATATATTATAACTCGAAGTCTAATTTATTTTATTCACGCTTTCTCCTCGTGACATAGAAACATTTGTTTAAAATAAATAATAAGAGTAAAATCCAAACATGCGTTGAAAAAAAAAATAATTATATTTTAAATTGGTTGTGCTATCTAAAATAAAGCTACGTGCATAAACGAAATAGTCTCGAAAATGTTGTTTTCTATCAAAGAATTTACCGTATAAATCATGACAAAATCGATAAAAACCCCCATGGTAAAATTAACAGTTTTAGGCTATTTCGACCAGTCATTATCATCCGTGTCATTTCTTTGTTACTCTGTAATATACTTGAAGGATAAATAAATGAAAAATTATGAGGTTCACCGCCCGGTCAAGTTGGCGCGGAATTCCCTGTGTATGTATATCTATATAGTTTTATTGAACATTCAGCAGATATCTGAAATTCACCGATGGCTCGCATCACGCAACCGATGCCTATATAAATTTACCCAACGATCCCGGGATATCGTTTATTTATCGGGGCCTCTCGAATGGCTGTCCCCTCTTGAAAAGGCTGGCCTATGGTGAGAGCGCGCGCTCTACGGTCGTCGAGGGGTTGTATCGACGCGGGAAAATGGGAGGAATGCGGCAGGGGTGTACGAAACAGTGAAATTTCAATGAATTTACATATTGAGCGCCGTTGGTTGAGTGTGTATTTTTGCATCGCAGAAATTTCTTCTCTACAAATGTGTGTGTGTGCGTGTACATATGAATACGTATACCCTCTCCGTGCATTCACCACTATCAGGAGGGTCCCACGGTATCGAGTAACACTCTGATTATCAAGAGACCATCGCCGCACCACGTGCATCCCCAGATCGCATTTTTTTTCGCTCTTTTATGAACTGTGAGATAACTTGATACTCTCGGATAACAGACAACAGAGTTGAGTACCTAACGACTTCGCAAATCGAACAAAAAAATATCTATCCGGCTGTACCCATCATTTTTTGTTACTGTTTTCACCACATTTTTTTTTCATTTCACCCATTTCTTCCGTTTCGCCGCTCGTTCTCACTGTGTCTCGTAATTTATTCGAATATTTTGTTAATTTCTCGCGAACGAGTCATCCCCGCACGTACACCCTCGGTACAGATATTTTTCTTTTTTTTTCTTTAGCTCACTGTACCGATGATTGGTGAGATTGATTTTAAAAATATTGGATTTGTTTAAATCTTGAAATTTTTGCCAGAGTGTCAGGCTGACAGATCAGTATCACATGGGCCGAATTTGAGCCGGAACACATTTCTGCTTCGGTATAATGATTACTAACTGGCCGTTATTATCCTGATTTTTTTTACCATCAAGTGAACGTCCGTGAAAGGGTTGATAAGACAAGATATGAATATGAACATCGAGGTATTACGAGAGACTGCTCTTTCGTCTGATATTGTCGTAAAACGAGTACGATGTAGAGTTTCAAACTCTCGAAGCTAAATACATAGATACGTGTGTATATATACATATGCACGTACATAATAAACAGATCTTCTCGGTAATGCTGAAAGCATGTAGCAAGTTGCAACGAATCTACGCTTCGAGGCGTTAGAGTCGTTTCACTACCTTCCGAAATCCTCTATGTAATATGCTTTCAACGCGAGCATCATTGCAACATCGTTCGTAACCAATGAGTCCGTCACCTACTCCAATATATAGCCTACAGGACAGTGTGCACTTCGCGAATTGTTGCAAAATTCATATTCTCCAAATACATACATATCCTACTACTATAATAAAGCTGGAGAGTTTGTATGTTTGTTCGAACGCGCTGATCTCAGGAAATACTAATCCGATGTGCAAAATTCTTTTTGCATCGGATAGTCCGTTTATCCGGGAACGCTCCGGGCCATATAACTTTATTCTATCACCTTAAGGGGAGATATACACCTAGGAACCGTAAAAAAAGGATCATTTTTGAGAATTTTTTTAAGGAAAACTATTTGCAATTTTGGATTGGGAGATTTTCCATCTAAAAGTAAGAAAAATGAGATCAAGAATATGAGATCATTCAGAAATATGTTCAATTTTTTTTATAAAAAAAAATTAAAAATTGACGATGTTGCTGTGTAATCTTCGGAGCGCCGTAAAAAAATCTGGGTAAACCGTACCCACTGGCGTTTCTTCAAAAATCATCTGAAACAAAAGAACCAAAAAGCTTATTAAATTAGAAATCGGTTTTTAATCGTAAATCGGTTCGATGGCATCTAACACCGTTTTTGGCTTCGATCTTTGCGAAAAAATCCGGATCGATGAGCTTTCCGAGAACCTTTATATCTGTTATCCATTATTCCCAGAATATTTATTCACAGACAAAATCCAGCGCGCTCTCGGAAACGGTTCACTATCTCAGCTGTAACTTCGTTATTTATCGAGATTTTGACTTGCAATCTTGACTAGATATTCTTGAGACCTCAAGCTTCAAGAAAATGAAGAAAAAATCGATTTTTTCGACCATGGTAGGTGTATATCTCCCCTTAAGGAACGGCGACGGTGTCGGTTTATTTTTCAGTGATTGGTCCTTTTATTTTTCCACATAATTTCCGGATGGTATTTATATGAGATCCACTTGGTTCTGTACTCATAATCCGTGATATATAATCCAAATTTAATGCGGGTGAAAGCGCGGCGCACAGCTAGTATATAGGACATATAAATTTGGAGCACTCTCCAGCGAATGCCCGTTAATTTTTTATACGCTTCGACTTCTTCGACTCTGAAATGTAATTTTTCATCGCGCCCGTATATCCACGACATTTATCATAATTTTCCAAATTTAATTAAGAAGAATGAGGTCGTCGAGGAACTTGTCTCTGTCGAGAAAAAAAAAGAAAATCGAACGTATTCCCTTCCTTAATCCATTTATCTATTCTTGCACTTGGATAAGTACATAAATTCGTCGTCGAGCTCATCGTTCATCAGAAGTTAAATCAGAAAATTGTCAGTTTCGCATATTAAATTATATCGTAAAGGCGCCGTCAGATATTGTAATCATTCGACAAGTTTCCGGGTTTAAGGAAGTAGTCTCGTGGCATCAACCCACCGGAGCCCCCTCACCTGGCTTCAACCCCCCGCTCGATCTCCTCACCCAGCCACCCTGCCCCCGCTCGAAACCCTCACCCAGCCTACTCGACTCCCCTCGCTCTCGCCAACTCCTGTACACGACAGCGGCGGCGATATATTTATATATTATAGAGAGATATATATGTCCCATGCTGTCGCTGCGTCCTCGTACAGCGTCGCTCTACTCCCTACCTTTCACACCGAATATAGTCTGTCCCTACGATAAATTTCATCCCCAACAGATATTACATTCTCAAAGAAGAAAAACTCGATGTCGTGATATTGAACGAAAACGCTTATACGCGAATAAATGATGAAGGAGGACCTTACAGTTTTTTCATCCCTCCAAAAAAAAAATCGGAAAAAACTGCTGCGTGCTTTCTCTTGGAACCAGAGACGACGTGCGTATACATACTTTCTCTTAAATTCAGAATACCGGTATTCATAGTTTACCATATACGAATTAAAGTTGTGGACAACCTGGTTCTTTAACTAAACAAACACACACAAATCCGATCGATGGTAAATCGGGGTTAAAAAATGATTTAAATAACAAATTAAGAGCAATAAGTTCCAGGCTTCACTCACGTCCAAATTGGGGTCGAGGAGAAACGAGAGAATGGAAGAATTGACGAGGAGAGTATCGCGTTACTAGCAGCAACCGTAGATTACACATATCGCGCTCGGCTGACCATTCGCCGACTACTACCACTGGCGTCTCGCAACGCTCAATAGCAATTACTGCTTAATGCCTTCGAGGCAACATACCGTTTCGGTTTTAAACGCTGTTCCTTTTCCCACGGTTATACGACCCTTATGTTTTCACTCTCCCGTCATATATATTATTTTTCACCCACCCTCTTCGACCCAAAATCAACTTTCTATTTCTTCGCATTCCGTGCGGATATATAAGAATCGCGGGCATATATCGCATTGATTCAAAGTCCTTACAGTGCAACCGTGTGTTCGGGATGCCTTTTGCCTTACTCTTTTTATTTCGGCTCTCTATTTCGCCTCGTCTTTTCTTGCTGTGTGTACTCCATTTACTATATACCATATATGTATAGATGTCTGTATATAGAATAGTATACCTACTCCTCGTTTCTATCTATCCAACGAGAACTTATGTTCTCGAGAAACGAGAGACCGGGGTAAAACGAGAGAAAAACGAGTAACGAGGAGGTGGAGAGATGCCGAAACGTTTTCCATTCGCGAAAACGAGAAACCTATTTATTTCGAGATAGAATCCCCCCCCCCCCCTTCTGCCGCGCTCCCTGCCACGTCAACTTGTGAGCACAGCCCTCGCGGCTGTTACTACTGATGCGAGTTACGAAGAAAAGGGGTGCGATGGTTAGAAAACCCCTGAGGAAAGCGAATTCCAACCACCGGGGGTATACGGGGAATTCACACTTTGCTCGCTCGTCGTCTTTGCTATATATATATATATATATATATATATATATTTATATGATATATATATATGTGGTGATTGACTGAAGGCGTGTTTTCAGTTAGCGACGACTTTTCACGGAAATAGCGAGGGAATTTGCTATTATTATTGTTTCTTTTCCTCTCTTTTTCTTCCTGCAACTCACGGAAATACGAAGGGTGAATACTGCTATCTCGCTGATGGTAAAAGAAATTGCCGGGCAATGGATAAAAGAGTTAACCGAGAGAAAAAAAATAGTCGAGAAAATTGTTTCTTCATTCAGTTCTTCGTATTATTACGATTATTTCTCATCAATAACGAGCTCTTTCAGTGTCATTTTATTTAATCTTGTAATTGATTAAATCGCAAGATTATAACTTTAAATAATGAATGTATTTTCGAACAATCGAATATACCTTTAACCGCACTTTCGCGATCAATAGGAAAGAATATATACAGAGAAGATCAAGAAGATCAACAAAGTGTATGAATGATTAAATAAAAAATATATATGAAACACGATCGGAGCAAGAATCAATACAAATAAATATAAATATTGTCGTTGCGAAGTAGAATGTTCGCGAATTGTACGGGAAAGAGTGAGGGAGGACGATCAATGATTTCACATCAAACCCATATCGATATATATCCATCGGTATTTCTGTGACTATCATTAAATTTGTATTTACTTACGCTATCGAGCGAAGTATCAAGCGGAGTACCAAGGGTCGAGAGAGAAAGAGAGAGAGTGATATAAAAAGAGACAGTTGAGCTCTCGTCAATATTTATTCGAACCGATCGCCGGGCTGTATAACGAGGAGATGCAAATAACCGTCGAAGCAATGTTTATTTAGCGAAGTGCCGTGGTACGTACCCCCACATCTACGGATCCCCTTCATTTCTTCATCCGCTTTCTCAACGATGGACCATTGACTCCTATGTATGTGGGACATCCCACCCCAACTTCACCTGGCTGTGAACTTCACCATTTCTAATATTTTCCTTCAAGTATGTCATAGAGTGAAATAAAAAAATAACACACTCACGCCAATTTTTAAAGTTTTTCGCAAAATCATTGTTGTAATAGTCTAAACTATTAATCTGACCATGAGGAGCGTTAACGGTTTTCTTCAAACTTACACAGTAGATTCCTTGGCTGAAAACAATAATTTTGAGGCTATTTCGGTTGTTCCCTTAGCTTTACTTTAGGCAGCACAGCCAGATCAAGATACAATTTTTTTTCAACAAAATTTGCAATTTCCTTTTATTATTTATCTTATATTAATAAAATACTTCTCTGTAACATCGAGTTACCATAGTCTTCAAATTATAATATATTATGTTTATGGCATTTTTCAATAATATAAGAAAAATTCTAACATTTGTAGAAAAAAAAATTGTATCTTAATTTGGTTGTGCTACCTAAAATAATCGTTAATCTCACAAAAATCTTATTTTCCATCAAAGAGTGTGCTGTATTAACAGTTTAAATTGTTATACGACACCAATCTTCTAAAAAATACGAAAATTGGTGTACCTCATGTTTTGGTTTGCAATTTTTCTTTTAGTATTTATTTTATATTGATAAAATGCTTCTCTGTAACATCGAGTTACCATAGTCTTCAAATTTTATAATATATTATCTTTATGGCATTTTTCATCAATAAAAGGAAAATTCTAACATTTGTGGAAAAAAAAATTGTATCTTAATTTGGTTGTGCTACCTAAAATAATCGATAATCTCACAAAAATCTTATTTTCCATCAAAGAGTGTACTGTATTAACAGTTTAAATTGTTATACACCATTAATCTTCTAAAAAATACGAAAATTGGTGTACCTCATGTTTTTTGGCATTCTATCACATACTTGGAAGAAAAATAAATTAAAAATGGCAAGGGCCACAGCCGGGTCAAGTTGGCGTGGCTCCATATTAACTATCACCACCATAGCATATATATCCTGTCGGTTTTTTCCCCTCGTTCATTTTTTTTGTTACCCTTACCTTGTCCTAAAGCCAGTTTATTCTGCGTATCTCAGAATTCATATATATTTCACCCCCACGCAAACCAATAGGCTAAAGCCATACGATTTACGAGCGTAACGTAAGTTACGCCCGTTTCTTCGTCAGCTGTCGATATATCTACCGTGTACATTCATCCCTTTCATCCCATTTCTATTTCCCAAATATGCCAGCGTATACTCTCTGAAGATAAAAACCTACAGATGTTCCGTATTTCACCAATTGCGGGCGTGTTTTTCTTTTTCACTGACCGACACCAGATGCTGTAAAATCGTTCTGGAAGGGCGCTTTTATTCGTCCTTCCTAGGCACAAAGAAAGAGAAATCTATCTTTATCGTGAAAGACTGGGGCGTCGAGAGAGCGAGATAGAAAAAGAGAGGGTGGCTGAGAGGGTGGAAGACCATGTAAAACCATATTGAATTCGAAGGGTAATACAGAATGTACGGATTCAATGAATGTTTTTTTTTCCACCGCTTTAGGTGACCAATCGTTGTGCTGTTAACGGACTAACATCTCCACTTTTGCCATTCATATCGCGCCTCACATTACACGATTTATTCTTTCGCTCTTCCTTCTCTCCTACTTTCATCTTTCATCTGTTCTATATATATGTTCTGTATATTTACGTAAGTCGTTCATCTCTCGCGGCAAAGTCATACAGTAAGGAGATCATACCAGCGAGCAACCAACACGTACCCAGTCGCGGGCAAGGCCGTAGACACACACGGGAAATTGCGCACGAATATTCAGCGGGTCTCGCCCCCTAGTTCGCGCCCAACGACCCTCGACTAGCCCACGACTCCGGGCTCTGTAAAACTTTTAGCATAAAGGAGCTCAGGGCCACGGAGCGTTTTATCCTTGCAGCATCACCACACCGCACCACCATTGCCTCACGGGAAAGGGGGTTACCTTTTCCGCGGACTCTTGCCCGTAACGCGGTAATGCCCGCTACCGTTATGCCGTGTGTGTTACAGCGCGCCGGTAAAAACGAGAGAGGAAAAAGAGAGAGGATTTCACCAGATCCTCAACTGACCCGTTTCTACATGACCCGTATCATGTCGGTACACGTACATACAAATATATATATGTATATTTATATAAGCGTGAAAATTCCGAGGCTACGAAGGCTCTTTCATCTTTGGGGGCAAAAAAAGAGACTTTGACTCACATAAGAGAACAAATTAAAACCGTCTTTGTCTTTTTCTTCATCGACTCTTCACATCTTCTGCCCTTTTAAAACAGTCCTTTATACAATCGCAAATACAGTTTTTGTTCCCTTCAACAAATATACCCTTATATAGGTCAAGTTCTAGTACAACGAATGGATTTTTTCATTTTATTTTGAGGATTCAGTTCCGAAAAACGAAACCTCGAAATATCGTTGATCAGTCCGTCTGTTAAGGGGGGAAATACGGTTAGGACAGCGTTTTCTCAATGATTTTCATGAATTTTTTTATAGTATAAAAAATGAATATAATTTATTGAAACTTTGAGCATATTTTATACATATATTTAAGTATATACTATAACATTTTTATACATATATTTAAGTATATACTATAAAATATTAGCGACCCCATATTGGAGGTCACAACCAGACTCAGCATTTTGCGTACATTCTAGAAGCCGCAATTTTTATCTGAAATCAAACAAGGTTGGAATTTACTTTTATTATATGTCTCTCTTTTATATGAACCTAAATGCTATAAAAAAAATAGAGAATTGAATTTTTTACAGGGGTCAAAACAAAAAAGCATGATTTTTTGCCATTTTTCACAACTTTATTTGCAAAAAAAAAATTATTTTAAACAATGATAATATTCCGATTTTAGGTTCATATAGAGCGCAATACTGTGAAGAAAGTAACTGCTAATTTTCAAAACGATTGGTTGAAAACTTTTCAAACTAGCGTGTACGCAAGTTCAAAAAAAGTCGTTTTCAGAAAAACGCGTTTGAAACACGTGGCGCGCTCGGGGCCTGAAGTAGCGCTACTCACTTTAATGGCTTATAACAATAGAACGAGTCGGAATTTTCATTTAAAATTTTGGGAACATATTTTTCAATAGTTTTACTAGAAATTTGTCAAATAAAAAAAAAATCGATTTTTTGAACCGTCTAACCCTATTTGGCCCCTTAATCCGTCTGTTGGTCCTCTAACTGCTAAACAGCTGAACCTGTCAACTTGAAATTTGGCATGCAACCCGAGTGAGATGTTCCGAAGGTGGCTGCGAAGTCATTTTTGAAAAAATATTTTTTTCGAAAATTTGGCAGGGTCAAAAAGGGATTTAAGAAAAAAAATTCTGTCCTAGCGGACTCTTTTTGGCACTTTTATAATATACCAATATTAGACAATTCTTGACAGAAACTTGTACAAAGATTTCTCGGACTTTCTATACTTTCATTGTTGCATTCGTTTTCTCAACATCGTAGTATAAATTCATTTGGCGATTTATCTTGATATATCGACAACTAAATTCGATGAAAATAAGGAATACCCAAAACGTATGAGAGATTTAACGGACATAAAAAGAGACAGAGAGGGTGCGAAGATGAATCAGATTTCAGTCCACCCGATCGTTACACCGTACCCAGAGGACAGCGTATAATTTTGTCTACGTGGAACCCTCGTCTGTCTTCCTATCTTCTCTCTAGTCTCGCATTATTGAACGACGCCGCCGTTGCTGAAAGGTAAGGGTCTCGAGAATAAGACTGGATAGTCCTCGGCCATTACAAAGACCTCCTTAAGTCTTCGACGTATATATATTCCGGGAAAGCTTCCGCGGCAAAGCTTCGATGCTCCAGCCCCAGAGTCTCTCGACGAGCACAATCGAATCCTCCACGACATGCGCAACCAACCGTTTCATTCTTCCGATCTAATAGTCACGTGATCGTCTATACACACGATTCTCGTGTTTATATACGCGTGTACTTTTATTTTTCTTTGCACGATCCCATTCCGCGTTCTCCAATACTCGTGCGAGCCAAACAAGTCGACCGATTTCCGCGAATCGGCTTATACACAATAATATAAAATTCTCGTATATGTCGACGATTCACTATTTCTCCGGCTGCTCGAAAGTCGCGATGATTTGTACAAGCTGAACCAACACCGAGTTTAAAGAAAAACTCTCGAAGATATAACAATATTATTATTTTGAAATAATAATAAATCTATTTTCGATAAGAAATCACAAACTTAATAAGATCGGGTGAAAAGCATTCACTCGTTTCACTAAGAAAATGGTGAATCGAATTTTATTTTTAAATATGGAATGATGCCGCGGAATTTTTTGAATCTTTGCTTTTTTTTGCCCAATATTAGGCGGCAAAACATAAGCAATGTTTCTTGTAGAAAAAAAAACACATTTTTATATTTTTTAGCGAAAAATCAACTTTATAAGCTTGATAAAATTCTGACTAAAATCTCGTTCCCACTCATACGAGTTCTGTTAAAAAAGTATCGCGAATTTTGAATTTCCGCGGGCTACGTATATTCGATTTTCGATTTTTTTTTGTGGCGCTAGGTTGGTACTCATGTCTCTCATTTATGCTGAAAAAATCGGCCATTTTGAATGTTTAGTTAATTGTTGACAGCTGTTTTGGTTAGACGTGTTTTGGCTTGTTTTTGATTTTTGCCTATTCCAAAAAAGCAAATAACCATAAACCCATAATTCGTCACCAGTTATGACCCTCTAGAGTAAATTTGGGTCGTCGCGGACCGGGTCCAACAGCTCCTTAGCAATGTTAACGCGACACTGTTTTTGTTCGAAATTGAGCAATTTTGGCACGAATTTCGCGGCGACCCGTCTCATGCCCAAATCATTGGTGAAAATCGAATAGCACGAGCCAATCGATATGTTTAGTTCCTCAGCAACTTCTCTAACGGTGATTCGACGATTGGCCAATATTATTTTCTCCACTTCATCAATGTTTTCGTCTATTGTTGATGTGCTCGGGCGTCCGGAACGCATTTCGTTGTTCGCATCTTCTCGGCACTCTGAGAACATTTTGCACCATCGATAAACGTTGCTTTGGTCCAAGGTAGCTTCACCATATGCCACGGTCAACATTCGGAATGCGTCCGCGTACTTAATTTTGTTTTTCACATAAAATTTCATACAGGTTCTTTGATCCATTTTTTGGAATAGGCAAAAATCGAAGACAAGCCAAAACACGTCTAACCAAAACAGCTGTCAACAATTAACTAAACATTCAAAATGGCCGATTTTTTCAGCATAAGTGAGGGACATGAGTACCGACCTAACGCCACAAAAAAATCGAAAATCGAATATACGTAGCCCGCGGAAATTCAAAATTTGCGATACTTTTTTAACAGACCTCGTACACAATTTTTTTTTGTCTGGACCTTTTTTTTTCCTCTGATCTATATATTTTTCAAGATATGCTTCGCGTTGAAAAAGTAAATGGAGCATTCGTTACACGATGGGCTTAAAAATCGAGTGGCAAAACATTTAGCTTACTGTTAGATGGACATGTTGTTTTTTTCATCCCCGCTGTACGTATGCGTACCGCGTGAATTGCGAGCTGACGCTATTACGATGCCATTAGTAGTAAAAGCTTACGGCACGCTCGGACATGGGTTCCCAGGCGTTCACTTTCATGGGCAAGTGAGCGGGAGGTGGATAGCCAATGTTTTCCGCACGTCACGAGGATTACCACGTATACATTCGTATATATATATATGTGTATAAGCCCATTGTGAATAAACAAAAGGCCATCAGCTTATACGTTAAATCATACGAGTTACGCCCTTTAGTTTGCATACCAGTCTATATATACAGGATATACCAAAACTAGCACGTCAGAGTGACACGGGGGTTAGGATTGGCTTCGGACCTATCAGAATAAACAAATAGGGACCTCAGTAAAAGGGGAATGGTTTTCGAGAAAAAACGTGTTTTTTAATTTTCTGAAAAATCGCTGCCTAGTACTTGTTATTCCGGAGTATAAGGAAACAAAAAAAAATATTTAATGATTTATTTAATTTTTACAACATGTGTTCAAATTGTCTACCTCCAACCCTAATACACAAACGGTAAATATTTTAAGAACAAAATATGAATAAACCTAAAGTAATTCATAGCAATGGTACCAGAATAACAAGTACTAGGTAGCGATTTTCTGTAAAATTAAAAAAGACGATTTTTCTCAAAATCCATTGAACTTTTACTGAGATCATATTTGTTTATTCTGATAGGTCCAGAGCCAATCTAACTCCCGTGTCATTCTGACGTGCTAGTTTTTGAACACCCTGTATATATATACCATATACAAGTGAGCGTTGTAGATTCGTCTATTCCTACGTCCGGCATTACGGATAAGCTCCTCTCTCGCCGCCTCGGTTGTCGCGGCTTTACTACAAACATACGGGACAAGCAACCGCTTCGCAAAACCATCGATTCGTGACTGACAACAAGGATTCGTGCTCGAAGCTCAGTCCGTATTCTGCCAATACAAATGTGTGTTAGCGCGGCGATATAAATAGAAAATATTTTTGCGAAACAACGTGAAATAAGGGTAGTACGACAAGACTTTTACGGATTATAACATAACGCCTCGTAACAATTTCTATATCCTCATATTATAAACTCTCCCAGATATACCGGAGCTGGATAATAATTGAGATTTGATGAAATTTTTGGCCATATGTCATTTTTCAACTATGGAACCGAATGAAAATAATGAATTTCCGAGTATGAATTAATTTTTCTTTTTTCTACAATTGTGGAACAGTCAGCAATTGAAACCTCGAAATAATCCAAAGATTCCAGTCGAAAACGCTGAGATTAATAACGAACTCGCCGTGGTACGTCAAGAACGCCTTAATCCACAAAGACCTCAAAATTAACACCATCCATGAAGAAATAAAAAAGTGGAGCAGAAACTATGAGGACCGGCTGGAAAATCATCCGAATCAGCTTGCCGCAAGTCTAGTTACTAACAACTCCCGAAGAACGAGACTACAGAGATTCAAACCCGGACACCTACTCCAAAGATTTAACTAGGGAACCAATATCTAAAAACTAAAATATTTCTAAAACAAAATAACGTAGCCCAAAATCAATGGAAAATCAATGGATTCTCATTTGCCCTTTTTACTGTAAATCACCCAAAACTATTTATTGTTAATATTATTAACAGATTGTAGTTGTAAATAAAGAGAAAAAAAAACTCTACAATTGTAATTTACTTTCGTTGAATTGGAATATTCATAAATTTTACGCTAGTTCTATGGCAAGTTAATTTTTACAAAACCAATATCTTTAAATACTTGTTTAAAATTATAACCTTTAAGTATACTCCATTGTGTACTTGTAATACTTTTGTAAAGTGATTAAACAATTATTCCGTTCTGATATTCGAACCGCCTCTCAAATATATTCCTCAATTAATCGATGGTAAATACATCAGTGTTTCCAAATCGGTATATATTTAGCCGTACAATGTTAATTTAATTAAAAACTTCGTAATTCGATGTATAACCAATGAAATTTGATTGTTGATAATGCATTATCTCTCGCGCTTTTCCAACACAATTTAAATGCATTATACGTGCGCTTTCGTGCTTCAGGAGAACTGTATATTCGCTGAATTTGCAGGAAATTTCATGGTAGAATACCCTTCGTGTCTCGTGAATCTTCAAATCGATGCATTCAACTTGTAGTCGCGCTCTGCCCATTCAACGTACAATTAAATCAATCACGCTTTTCTCCTGTCTCTAGTCACAGAAATAGAGACATAAATAGAGATAAGTAGAGAAAATAGATAGATAGAGAGAGAGAGAGAGACAAAGTGGAGAGAAAACAGAGATAGAGGAAAAAGCTCAAAGCTCAAATGGTTCTGGGTACTTTCGCCTGATGGAAGAGTTTCCGTCATCCCCTATACTCGTACTGCGTGTAAATAAACATGAGATATTCCATGCTAAGTCCATCTCACTCTATGACCGACACCATTTTTTTTTCCTTCAACGTATGCTATAGATTGACAAAAAAAAATGATTGACACGAATTTTCAGATTTTTCCAAAAATTGTCGTGGTCGTAACAATCTAAAGTAAACTCGCAGTCTATTTTTTATTTATTTGGCCTCTCGCCTTGACACATATAATTATTTTTTAAATATAGAATAAATAATAAAAGAAAAATTCCAACACTTTTGTTGAAGAAAAAAAACATTGTATCTTGATTTGATTGTGCTACTTAAAATAAAGCTACGGGTAAGTTCGAAATAGTCTCAAAAATATTATATTCTATCAAGGAACATATTCTGCAAATTTAAACAAAAACAGTAAAGACCCTCATTGTCAAATAAGCAGTTTAAACTACAACGACGGCACCAAATTTCCGAAAAAGTCGAAAAATTGATTTGCGTTATTTTTTTGTATCAGCCTTTAACATACTTCAAGAAATAAAATAAAAAATTGCGAGGATTACAGTAAGGTAGAGTTGGTGTTGAATGCTCTATATACATATATAGTACAATCAATAGAGAATATTGTGGCGCATTAAAAATAAAGGGGATTTTTTTTATTAGGTTCAGTATCACGTACTGAATGTAAATAAACAAAATCCTTACAAATTAAGGGAGCGCAAGTGCCGCCATTTTGAGGAAAACCGTATTGGCCAATATCTCCGTTACCGTGCACTTTAGGCAAAAAATGGTAATAACTTTTCTCGTAGATAATTGAATTTCCTATCTTTTTTTCTAAATAATTTTTTTTGTATCAGTTACCGTTTACGACTTATGCGACTGTTAAAATTTATTTATTCACTGTTCGACCTGTATCTCTTGTAATAGATGTTTAAACAATAAAATGCTAATAACTTATCTTTTAAATCCATACATTTTCCACAACTTTTATTTAAAACTTTTTTGTCTAAAATTAATATTCTCAAAGTTATAACGCGTTCAATGTTGCGCTACTAGGTGCAAGGCTAATAAAAACGCATTATAACTTTGAGAATATTAATTTTAGAAAAAAAAGTTTTAACTAAAAGTTGTGGAAAATATATGGATTTAAAAGATAAGTTATTAGCATTTTATTGTTTAAACAATTATTAGGAGAGATACGGGTCAAAAAGTGAATAAATACATTTTAACAGTCGTATAAGTCGTAAACGGTAAGTGATACAAAAAAAATTATTTAGAAAAAAAGAGGGGAAATTCAATTATCTACAAGAAAGGTTATTACCATTTTTGACCTAAAGTGCACGGTAACGGAGATATTGGCCAATACGGTTTTCCTCAAAATGGCGTCACTTCCGCTCCCATAGTTTGTAACCATTTTGTTAATTCACATTCAGTACGTGATACTGAACGTAATTTTAAAAAAAATCCCCTTTATTTTTAGTGCGATGCGGACAAGAGTTACGAGCTCCCTATTGATTGCACTAATATGTTTAGAACGTTAACGTTAATGTCTGTATAGCACGAATGAACAGATAACGATAGGAAGAGAGCAAGAGAGGGATGATAAATATAGAGAGAAGTGAAAGAGAGTGAGAGGGAGAAAGAGAGAAGAGAAAGAGAGAATTTAGTCGCCCGGTGGGCTCAGCGTGTTGTGGGTGGTGTGGGATTTGCAGATTTCGCTGAAACCCTTCTCTAGGCCTCTTCTCCTGTGCCATCTATTGTGTATTCCTATACCCACGTATACCCATCCATTGTGTATTCCTATACCCCCTTCGAACCATCCCGTATAACCGTTCGATTTATCTCTATTTCCACTGCGAGATCTCGAACGAAATTTGCGACCGTACCACGAGGAGATTTAGATTCGAGAAGCAGATTATATGTACCTACATACATAGGAATCTGATAGAAGCATCACAGCAAGCGCGTTAGTCGAAAAGCCCTCGATATCCCCGTTGTTGAGGACACGACTAAACCCAAATGATTTCTCAAACGACCCATCCACTATACCTACATTTATGTATATATGTATGTATAGACCAATAGAATTACAACGGCAACTGAATTTCGATAGGTATTCAAGATTTATATATACGTCAACAAAATTTCCAATTCAGACATCTCCTCTGTGAGAATCGATGAATTTACCGAAAGAAAACTGACACAGTAGAGGGAAAAGCCACCGATTGACACGCTGAATAACGTGCCTCTTGTTGCAAATAGTGAATTCAATGACTGAAAGTTATAATTCATCTCCTCTTCTTCATTTTACAGCCTGTCACAGGTCGATATAGATTCAGTGCCATCTCTAACTTTTCCAATAATGAACTTCATTGCAGAGATCGATAATTCACAACTCTAATCTCCCGATTTTTGTATCCTCAATGATTTCAGAAAGTGCGAGAGCAGTCAAGTCTTTGTCAAGGATCATCACACACACTGCATCGACACTTGTAAAAAGGTCACAATGTGCGGCGAAGTCGAAGTACCCGATGAACATCTCGACGTGAGTATTGATAAAATTACGTATATATATATCCATGAATATGTCGATTTGAGTTGGTAATATTTATGAATAACAATATGAAGAAGAATGTTGATATTGTCGAGAATTTGGTGGCGTCATGATGGTAAATTGTTAATTATATCTCGCTCGACACTTTGAAGGTCTGGCGGAAATCTTATCGACAAGTTAGAGTTCGTGAAGTTTCGTTCGTAGCTTCGTGTGTATTTTCGAAAGTTAATGACTATGAAGGCAAAAACAGTGCTTGTATACGCAGTGGTTGTATATACAGTGTGTATTAATTATTATTGCTACTTACGTGCTATATTCTTCTCGTTCCTGGATATTAACAAATGGAAAGTGAAATATAAAACACTTAAGGGGGGAAATAGGGTTAGGACAGCGTTATCTCAATGATTTTCATGAATTTTTTTATAGTATAAAAAATGAATATAATTTATTGAAACTTTGAGAATATTTTATACATATATTTAAGGATATACTATAAAATTTGTGAAGAATTTCCTTGAAAAACACCGAAGATATTAGCGACCCCATATTGCAGGTCACAATCAGACTCAGCATTTTGTGTACATTCTGGAAGCCGCAATTTTCATCTGAAATCAAACGAGGTTGGAATTTACTTTGATTATATGTCTCACTTCTATATGAACCTAAATGCTATCAAAAAAATAGAAAATTGAATTTTTTTACAGGGGTCAAAACAAAAAAGCATGATTTTTTGCCATTTTTTACAACTTTATTTGCAAAAAAAAAATTATTTCGAATAATGATAATATTCCGATTTTAGGTTCATATAGAGCGCAATACTATGAAGAAAGTAACTGCCAATTTTCAAAACGATTGGTTGAAAACTTTTCAAAATAGCGTGTACGCAAGTTAAAAAAAAGTCGTTTGCAGAAAAACGCATTTGAAAAAATAGTACCAAGAAAAACAAAGTCAAGGCAGTCATACATTTTTTCGGCGTTTTTCAAGGAAATTCTTCAAAAATTTTATAGAATATACTTAAATATATGTATAAAATAATCTCAAAGTTTCAATAAATTATATTCATTTTTTATACTACAAAAAAATTCATGAAAATCATTGACAAAACGCTGTCCTAACCCTATTTCCTCCCTTAATGGCTTATAACAATAGAACGAGTCGGAATTTTCATTTAAAATTTTGGGAACATATTTTTCACTAGTTTTACTAACAATTTATGAAATTTAAAAAAAATCGATTTTTTGAACCGTCTAACCCTATTTCCTCCCTTAATGGCTCGGAAGTCGCGAGATATGCATGAGGAATCCTACCCTCTCTAAATTGCTATTTCCTCTATAAGAATTCGATAAGTTAAACGTCGCCTAAGCAATAAATACATACTCATTAGTTATACATGTACTGTTCACCATACAATAGTACAAGTAGTTCATGTTTGATGTATGAAACTTCTTTTGTTAATAACTTTTTAACAAACAATGAGTGACGGTTAAAACTTTTTGTATGTTACTCAGGGGGTATTTCTTAACAACACATATGAAGGATATGATTATTGGGACTAGCTGGTAACAGGAAAATAGCTATATGAATTATTAACTTTATTTGTTAATAACTTTTCAATAAATAACGTCCTCCAATTTTCTCAGAAGAAAAAGTTGTTTCGCGTGCAAAAACGCGTCGGATGGGCCTATTTCGAAAGGAATCGGAGGGGGATACCCCAAACCCGATGTTTACCCAATGTATAAGGTTAGAAAATTTCCTTCATTAGAATTGCCTGCTTCTCCATGCTCTAGCGCTACTAGTGGAGACCTCTAATTCTCGCTCGTGAAAAAGATCCGTAGGACGGTAACACCAGTGGTGCTGCCATCTAAACGAACGAATTAGAAATTTTCGGAATTTTGCCCCTTCGGAGCTTTTATTTTCGGAATACTACATCGTCGACGCCGTGATTTTCGGAGTTCGAAAAATTCGTATACTCGCACTTTCCGATAGTTTCTTGTTCGTTAATATAATTTTCGGAACTTCACGGATATCTAAAAATCACCAATTCGGAATTTTCCAAGTAGTACTACTGACCGTTCGATAAAATGCTCTGTCGTCTGCATACCCTTTCGAAAAAATATTTACTCGACGATATTAAATTCGTATCGTTTCATACCCGTCCGATGTTATTTACAGTCGATTATTTACACTGTCGTCGGAATGAACCATGTAATTCGTACTATTAAAAATCAGAGTTTTGCACCGTTAAAGCTTTTACGTGTCGAAACTTCAACCCCGCCCCAGAGTTTTTATCCATCTACACGTAAGGGTGAAATTTTTTCGGAATTACGCTACATAATAATAATAATATCTATTTTTGTTTTAGACTTCACCGTGTTTCAACTGAAATTGTACATTTTTATTCTGATTTTTACCATCTTCTGATCCTTACGGTATAGATTGAGGTGTTCAGAATTACTTGATCAAATTTCAAATCATTCGGTTCGATAGTTTAAAAATGGCGTTTGGCCAAAAATTTCAATGCATTCTATCGATGGTACATAGTCAGTAAGACAGATCTTTCACATGATCTTAATAACTGTTAACATATTTTTTTCAACGTCAATTTTACATTGAAAACAGATCCTTTAATTCGAGTGAGTGTTGAAACTGGAATCTTGAATTTGGCAACATTCTGACCTATATTCGCGAGCGTATTAATGAGGAATAATATAGATGTGAATTTCATTCCGAAATTCCCTCCTCTCCGCGTGGTACTTATATATCATTCATTTTCATTAAGGATTTAGTTACGCGGAACCCTCAACCTATCGCACACGTCGTACGATAGGACGAGGGTTCTGCGAGAGTCATCTACTTCGTGAAGGCTGTTTGGCTAATTAATTCACCGATATTATAGAGCCAAGCTTCATTCAACTTTAACTTCCCTTCGCGGTCTTGTATTCGCCGCGTTACCCGCTACGCGCCAAAATCTCGCATCGACACGTCGATTAATGTCCAATAATAATAATAACGCTAATGAATAGATAATTGTTCCCTTGTCTCGAAAATGATGTTACGATAAGAGAGCGTCGGCTCGAACCAGCATAAACACCCTCCGATGTACCCAAAAAGATTTTGCCGAGCGAGTTCCTCCCTTTTTGAGCCTCCTCGCCGCACCGTTCTTTCGAAAACTTTGACGATCAAACCAACACTCAACCGTTCTACCACCGCTCCGTTTTCTCTCGAAAAATCTTTGCCGAACACGACAAAGAAAACTACAGAACCCTGACAAATTTTCGCATTATTATTCGTTCAATGAGTCGGTGACGTAATGAAAAAAATTTCACGCCACGTGACTGATTATAATATATCTTTATACGAAATGGAGGGAAATAATTTCAATAATGATTTGTCTGTTAAGTATCGACTTTTTTTTATTTTCAATATTTTTTCCAATATCTTCCATCCTCGTAAAGGAAGCTTCGTTTTCGCAAAAAAAAATTGAGTTGTTAATGGCTTGAGTGTTTCGTTTCTTTTTTATTATTCACGTTTAGGGACTAAACGTTATATCACATCGAGTAATTTTGAAATTCACCCGTCACTCTTACAAAATATTTTCATTGGATAACCGAGTCGAAATTGTATCCCTCAGTTGGCATAACATTTATTCAAATTTAGAGTGTACTCGCACGGGAGTGTCGGGACTTAAGTCCAGTTTCGGGGCTTTCGTTGAACATCCCCGAAAATGGCAGATCCCCAATTACAGGTAATGGAGGATTATTGTTGGAATTATAAATTTTAATTAAGGCAAATGATATTTTTAGAATCAGTAATCAGTAAATTTGAATGGAATTGCTTTTTAAATGGTAATAGAAAGCCGAAATAGACAGTCGAAAATTTAATGAATTAGACTCAAGACGCAAAGTAATTAAAAAGACATTTTTCATAAAATAACCCTCAATACTGTATACTGCGTATAACAACCTTGATGAATATCGTAAAATCCTGATACGCGGTTAAATAATTTACTGGATAAGTAATAAAAAAAAAAGAATTCTCTTTCCGCTGCTCAGGTATTTTTTTAACCTTCGTTAATATTCGACGGTAATCTCGCTAATGTATGTGCTCGGATGGCGATATATATAGAGCGGAATTCACTTCGGCAAATTTATCACCGAATTCTCTCAGCTCTTTCGAGCGATCTCACGCCGAATTGCCGGAAGCTCGGTGTACGGTTCTCGTGGCGGGTATATATATATACATCAGTTTCGTTCTCGCGAGACAGTTAATAAGGCGACGGGATCTTGCCACCGGCGCTTTTCCGAGACGACGAGTAAATGCATATATATATATATATATATATACAAAACGTCTCACGGAGTGTTAACGAGGATAATGGTCCCAGTTTCTAAAACACAGTAACACGAGCACACACTCACAGACACGAGACGCTCATACGTTCAGATGTTGGACTTTTGCTGCTGCGGCCTTGTCCTTGGTCCTTCTCTTATTTCCTAAGACCCTCGTGATTAATGTTACGGTCGCTTTAAGCTCAACTCCGTTACGCTCCAAGAGAACGTACCTCATTTGTATATAGATTCGCTTTTTCAATGACAAAAGGTCGTATCCGCACGTTATTATACGTGTTTAGTTATGTGAAATACGCGTTATGTGTAAAACTCAGATGACTGAGTTTTACCAATAATTATTTAATATAAAAATATAATGTAATCATTCGCTGCTTCTCGGAGAGAAATGTGCAGTAATCCAATATCAGTTTTCCAACTAGATAGTGCAGAACAGTGTATCTCGCTGATCGTCATACTTATTAAATGTGAAAGGTCTGTTTTACCGACTCTGTATTACCGACAGGATGTATTGAAAATTGTGGGCCAAACGCCATTCCTAAACTATCGAACCGGTATGATTTGAAATTTGTTCAAGTAATTCTGGACACCTCTGTCTAAATCGTAAGAGCTAGAAATTTTTCGAATTAAAAATAGAAATATACATTTTCAGCTAAAAACGTCGAGGTCTAAAACAAAAATGGCTATAATTATTACTGTATAGAGTAATTTCGTAAAATTTCATCCTTACAATATAGACGGATAAAAACCCTAACTAGCAAGCGAACGCGAGATTTTCCTTAGTCAATTTTCAGTTCACAAACAATTTTCGAGATTTTTTGGAGCCCCACCCGGCAAATTAGAGATTACAATACCAAAATACGAGGGGGGACCCAACAAGAACGGGAATTTCGTCATAATTTCTTTATTTTTTTATATTTTTACACCAAATTTTGATCACCTTCAAAGTATTCTCCTTTGACCACAACGCACCTCTGCAAACGATCCTTCCAATGTTCAAAACATTTTTTAAATTCACGTATCGGGATGTTCTTTAGGCCTTCCAGCGATCTTTGTTTTACCTCCTCCACAGTTGGCAAAACGCTTTCCTCTCATGTCCCGTTTGAGTCTGGGGAACAAAAAAAATCATAGGGGGCTAGATCCGGTGAGTAGGGGGTGAGTATTTTAAAAACATGAAAACCATTCGTAGACTCTGGTTTTACTTAGGCCAGCATCTCCATAAGCATTAAAGGCATTACTTTTTGTTAAGTTGTTTTATGTCTGTGAAGGTTTAAAATTATATATGAAGCTACTGTGGTTTGTAAACAATTTTTTGGCAAGCATCGTATTTTATCAATATTATCGGTTCTCACTACTGCACCGGAGCGGTGGCTCTTGTGGTTCAGTGGATCTTCGGTTCAGTTTTGAAAAAAAGGTCACGCTCCCGCTAATTTAAGGGGGGAAATAGGGTTAGGACAGCGTTTTCTCAATGATTTTCATGAATTTTTTTATAGTATAAAAAATGAATATAATTTATTGAAACTTTGAGAATATTTTATATATACGAGGGGGGACCCAAAAAAAACGGGAATTTCGTCATAATTTCTTTGTTTTTTAATATTTTTACACCAAATTTTGATCACCTTCAAAGTATTCTCCTTTGACCACAACGTACCTCTGCAAACGATCCTTTCAATGTTCAAAACATTTTTTAAATTCACTTATCGGGATGTTCTTTAGGCCTTCCAGCGATTTTTGTTTTACCTCCTCCACAGTGGCAAAACGCTTGATTGCTGCTTTGTTTCGGGGTCGTATCCACAGCACCACGATTCATCACCAGAAATCACCTTGGAAAAAAGTTCAGGGTCCTCTTCGAGCTGATTTTGAAGTTCAAAACATGCCTGAAGTCGACGCTCCCTTTGCTCGTCTGTGAGAAGGCGAGGGACAAATTTGGCTGCAACTCTGCTCATGTGCAAATCTTTGGATAAAATCCTCTGAATTGAACTCCATGATATCCCAGACATCTCACAGAGTTGATCAATGGTTCGGCGACGGTCTTCGTGAATGAGAGCATTGATTTTGTCGACGTTTTCATCACTTCTTGACGTTGAGGGGCGTCCTGAACGGGGTTGGTCTTCAATTAACATTTCTCCATTTTTAAAACGTGAAAACCATTCGTAGACTCTGGTTTTACTTAGGGAAGCATCTCCATAAGCAGTCTTAAGCATTACAGTAGTTTCCGCGGCCGATTTCCCCAACAGGAAACAAAATTTCATAGCCGCGCGTTGCTCTCGACAATCGGCCATCACGTTTTCGCCGAAATGGAAAAAGTTGTTTCACTACAAAAATTCCCACGCGCGAACCGATGCACTCACGGCGACAGAACTTCGCACAGTAACTCAGGAGACGTGTCCCCAACGGACACCTGGTCGAGCAATGGGTTCCCCCACTCTCCCTCCCGGCCGCAGCGCAATTCCCATTTTTTTTGGGTCCCCCCTCGTACATTAACTACACGGTATCGCAATTCGCCGTGGACACGGGAAAACTGCGGAAAAAATCTTCACGACGAGGAAAGCAAAATGAAAATTGAATCAATAAATTATGGATTATTCGTGTTTAAAAACTGTCCGAAAATTCGACTGTTCGCAATATAATTCAGTTAGTACGTGAATCTATTTCCGGGTAATTCACTGTAAATCGTTTTTTACAGTCTCGTGAATAGTTTGGTCTATTTTAATATGTCAATGTGGCCGCACGAAAAATATCCATTGCAATGAAATTATAACATCCCAATCCAGCGGTGTCCTATATTAAAAACTGGACGTTGGTAAAACGTTTCACTTTAAAGAACTCTCCTTCGATCTGCCCCCGGCGGGGGCACGTTACGAGAATAAAGATAATTCAATATTTGCTCTCACTCATTAGCCGTTCTCGAGTAATAACGAGAGGAACAAAAGGTGGAAAGTGTGAGGAAAGGTAGAATGGCAAACAAGATTATATGTAGTAGCGTATATGTACATATCGATTGCTGGTAAAGAAAAGGGCGTAAACCACATTACTTTGAAGTATTAAATCGTTTGTGTTACGGCCTTTTGTTTGAAAACCCAGTCGGTATATAGATATATCGTATTAAAATACCCACCCCCCGCACAAAGTTCATTTTCTACCCTCTCGTTGGAGGTTCCTCATTAGCGGTAACCATATTACAACCCACTTACACTCTAATTACGTCGATCTCTTTCCCTTATCCTTCCGCATAGCCCTTCACTATATATACATACAAACGAGAGAGGCCTCGGTTTTACGTCAAACCAAGTAACGATGCTGTCATTAACACCGGCGGAACAAGCCGTGACATGCCTCACTTTACCCTCCACTCATTCGACGTGCCTTCCAGTCTCGATCGTTTTTTTTTTCCCTCCCATTTGTCCAGTTATACGAGAATAATGTCGGTGTGTCGCGACAACGATATCCAATATTCAAGTTTTCCCGCCAACTTTTTTTTCTACAGCGCGTCCGCACGTTAAGTTACAAAATCTACCTTCCTCCTCTCTTGAAAACTAATAATGCAATTCACTAATCACACTCTCGTCGATCGATGCGCCGAGGGATCCGATCTTTGAGCTTGATGCCAATAGAGACAGCGCTAATTTAAAAATTAATTTACACTTTATAATAATAATAGTGTAGACGGAGAACGAAATGGTTTCGGAAAACCTAGAAATTATAATATCAAGATGAATCTTCTTTCAACTTTTTTCTAACAGTGCGAACAAAATAATTGAGCTTTATTTTGTCATGAATCATCGTTCCTATGAATAAAGAGTGACATTCTTTTTTCACATTGTTAAACAATGACATTACGTTCATTGGATTTTTTGTCAATTTTTGTTTTGTTCGTAATGCCATAAACGGGATGTCCTGCATCATATATTTCTACGGGGCAATTTCTACCAATGCTGAATTTATTAAAAATGTATTAAATTACATTTACTTCATTTCATTTCACTGAAGCGTGTTTAGAAATTTTCTAATGAATGTATTATGATTCCCTTGGATGTTCTTGCCTCGCGGAACAAAAAAAAACATTAATTTAAAAATTTAGAAGTTCTCCCTTAGGTGATACCCCACAATAGATGCCCTTTATTGACTGCTGCAAATAAAAGAGAGTAATTTAACATTTATTTAAAATTTTTTTAAATTACATTTAAATTACATTGCATGTAGAAGTTCTCCCTTAGGTGATACCCCACAATAAATGCCCTTTATTGACTGCTGCAAATAAAAGGGAGTAATTTAACGTTTATTTAATATTTTTTAAATTACATTTTCTTCATTTTATTTCACTAAAGCGTGGTTAGAAATTTTCTAATGAATGTATTATAATTCCCTTGGATGGTCTTCTCTCGAGGAACAAAAAAAAACATTAATTTAAAAGTGTAGAAGTTCTCCCTTAGGTGATACCCCACAATAAATGTCCTTTATTGACTGCTGCAAATAAAAGGGAGTAATTTAACGTTTATTTAATATTTTTTAAATTACATTTTCTTCATTTCAGTTCACTAAAGCGTGTTTACAAATTTTCTAATGAATGTATTATAATTCCCTTGGATGGTCTTCTCTCGAGGAACAAAAAAAAACATTAATTTAAAAATGTAGAAGTTTTCCCTTAGGTGATACCCCACAATAATTGCGCTTTATGGACTGGTGCAAATAAAAGGGAGTAATTTAACATTTATTTAACATTTTTTAAATTACATTTAAATTACATTATATGGAGAAGTTCTCCCTTAGGTGATACCCCACAATAAATGCCCTTTATTGACTGCTGCAAATAAAAGGAAGTAATTTAACGTTTATTTAACATTTTTTAAATTACATTTTCTTCATTTCATTTTACTAAAGCGTGTTTAGAAATTTGGTAACGAATGTATTATGATTCTCTGGGATGTTCTTCTCTCGAGGAACAAAAAAAAACATTAATTTAAAAATTTTGAAGTTCTCCCTTAGGCGATACCCCACAATAAATGCCCTTTATTGACTGATACAAATAAAAGGGAGTAATGCGCATGGGACTTTACACGTTAAATAGTACGGGCTACGCCATTTTGTTTCTTAGCAGTCGATATATTCCTATGTCTGTTGGCCCATATATATATTTATCTTTATATTATATCAATAAATCGCCGCCGCCGTGTACAAGAGTTGGCGAGAGCGAGTGGGTTTGAGTAGGGTGGGTGAAGGGTTCGAGCGATAACAGGCCTTTTTCACTCGATTGACGTATCACGATCAATCTCTTATTCAATAAAAATCATTTTCGATTTATGCGTTTACAGGGCGATCTCGTTTAGTCTTGAAATCGTACGACATTTTATACAACAACAATAAAAATAATACTAATAGCATAATCAAAAAATATTAATGAATGCCTATTTTGTTTTTTTTCTTCAGGTGTGCCGAACATGCAACGCGACTGGACACAAATGTGGTGTCGCGGAGGGTAGCATCGCCGGGGAGGGTATTAACGGTGCGGATTTTGTATTTTACGTCTCGGCAACGCAGACCGAGAGATGCCACAAAGGATTGACGGTAGCGTACGCTGCTCACTGTCAACAGGAGGCAGCTTTGGATCGGTAAGTTGATATTTAAGTGGGGGAAATAGGGTTAGGACAGCGTTTTCTCAATGATTTTCATGAATTTTTTTATAGTATAAAAAATTAATATAATTTATTGAAACTTTGAGAATATTTTATACATATATTTAAATATATACTATAAAATTTGTATGCATATATTTAAATATATACTATAAAATATTAGCGACCCCATATTGCAGGTCACACTCACACTCAGCATTTTGCGTACATTCTGGAAGCCGCAATTTTCATCTGAAATCAAACGAGGTTGGAATTTACTTTTATTATATGTCTCTCTTCTATATAAACCTAAATGCTATCAAAAAAATAGAAAATTGAATTTTTTACAGGGGTCAAAACAAAAAAGCATGATTTTTTTGCCATTTTTTACAACCTTGTTTGCAAAAAAAAATTATTTTAAATAATGATAATATTCCGATTTTAGGTTCATATAGAGCGCAATACTATGAAGAAAGTAATTTGCCAATTTTCAAAACGATTGCTTGAAAACTTTTCAAACTAGCGTGTACGCAATTTCAAAAAGTGTCGTTCTCAAAAAAACGCGTTTGAAAAAATAGTACCAAGAAAAACAAGCAATATGGGGTCGCTAATATTTTATAGTATATACTTAAATATATGTATAAAAATTTTATAGTATATACTTAAATATATGTATAAAATATTCTCAAAGTTTCAGGAAATTATATTCGTTTTTTATACTATAAAAAAATTCATGAAAATTATTGAGAAAACGCTGTCCACCCGCCGCGAAATCAGACTGTACAAGTGCAAAGTGACAATTTTTAATGAAAATACAGAGAACGATATATACAATAATTTTATTTGTACTCGTCATATAAACGTTATTTACTATTTTCAATTTTAATTGTATCATCACTGTTTAATTCAGCAATTATTACAAAATATTTTAATTTAATAATACGGATGTTCTTTAAAGCCACCTAAAATTTCGATCCAACGTTCAAATTTAAAAAAATCGCATGTCGAGTCAACGCGATAAAGTATAACTATGAAAAAATCAAGGTCTACCACGGTTTCTCGGTACTTCCTTAATAAAACGTGGCAAGAAAAATGAAGAAATCATGACTCGAGTAAAATTACACGTTTCCGAGAAATTCCTCAATGTTTTCGTTACTTTTTTTTTCACGCTGTTCGCAATCTTACATGTGAATCCGGCGATTATCGTTCCCGCGAGACTCCGAGATTACCGAGCCCCCGGGGGTTACCCCCAAATTGCCGACAACCATGGCACTCGGGAGGTGTGTGATTTTGTACGAATAGCGAGAAAAACCGCGACCTCTTCGTCGGTTCGTCGGTTCACCAAGTGGTAGAGGGAGGGTGGTTTTACAAATGCCGTCCGGTTTGAACGACGCTGGCAGAGCGTGCACGCGATAACAAAGTCAGTTCCACTGCCATCCCTCCTACACATGCGGTAATGAATGTCATATCGATCCCCCGGCATCCATCGATCAAATGGAAGAATAATACACGCTCGGACGAATTTATATATGTATATACGGCACATATAGTGCCCGAACTTTTAAGCAATGTATATATATATATATATATATATATATATATAAGGACGAACGAACGAAGGAAAATTATAGTGCAGTCGTTGTTCGATATACACTACGGGTATAAATCATCATTACGAGAGCCCTTCTAGCGTGTTTTCTCTCTCAGTCTCCTTTTTTTTCTTTCTTGGATTTCCGTTTTTTCTACTCCCCCGGTATTTTCAACGCTCCAATCGTGTGAAGCCCTGAGTCATAACAAATATATACGTAATACACACGTAATACACACGCGAGAATATCACTCGTTGCTAAAATTTTGATTTTCATTCAACCCCTTTTCTTTTTTCCTTTCTCTCTTGCGCGTTCTTTATATCGCCTCTCTCGTGAAACTGCATGCACACCCAAGTGTCGCGTGGAATTAACGAGATTCCCCCACCCAGTATCACTCCCCGATACACAACAGTATGTTTATATATTCGTTATAATATGCAACGACTACAAAACCTTTATTATCATAAATTAAAAGAGTATTATATAAATCGCCCTTCTCCCAGCCACCATTCGCCTACCCGGGCAATTCTTTATTTACATATTTGTAAAACGGCTTGTCAATGATCTGTAGCTTACTTGGGTTCGATTTAACAAAAATTTTGAACGAGAATTAAGGATTTATACGCAGTCGGGAGACCGAAAGTAAGCGACTTTTCAAGAATTTTTCCTAGAAAGACATTTTAATTGATTAACGTAAAAATTTATATACATATTGTGGTAACTTTTAACTTTATTTTCATATTTTTTATTTGTAAAAGTACTGATTTTCAAAACTGCTATAGCAGATCTTCTGGAGATTCTCTAAAAAAAAGGCGTCTTGCGGTGAGCACGATATTTCCGGATTGGATCATTTAAGGGAGGAAATAGGGTTACGACAGCGTGTTCTCAATGATTTTCATGAATTTTTTTATAGTATAAAAAATGAATATAATTTATTGAAACTTTGAGAATATTTTATACATATATTTAAGTATATACTATAAAATTTTTGAAGAATTTCCTTGAAAAACACCGAAGATATTAGCGACCCCATATTGCAGGTCACAATCAGACTCACCATTTTGCGTACATTCTGGGAGCCGCAATTTTCATCTTAAATCAAACGAGGTTGGAATTTACTTTTATTATATGTCTCTCTTCTATATGAACCTAAATGCTATAAAAAAAATAGAAAATTCAATTTTTTACAGGGGTCAAAACAAAAAAGCATGATTTTTTACCATTTTTTACAACTTTATTTGCAAAAAAAATATTATTTTAGATAATGATAATATTCCGATTTGAGGTTCATATAGAGCGCAATACTATGAAGTAAGTAACTGCCAATTTTCAAAACGATTGGTTGAAAACTTTTCAAACTAGCGTGTACGCAAGTTCAAAAAAAGTCGTTTTCAGATAAAAGCGTTTGAAAAAATAGTACCAAGAAAAACAAGCAATATGGGGTCGCTAATATTTTATAGTATATACTTAAATATATGTATAAAAATTTTATAGTATATACTTAAATATATGTATAAAATATTCTCAAAGTTTCAATAAATTATATTCATTTTTTATACTATAAAAAAATTCATGAAAATTATTGAGAAAACGCTGTCCTAACCCTATTTCCTCCCTTAATGGCTTATAACAATAGAACGAGTCGGAATTTTCATTTAAAATTTTGGGAACATATTTTTCAATAGTTTTACTAACAATTTATGAAATAAAAAAAAATCGATTCTTCGAACCGTCTAACCCTATTTCCCCCCTTAAAATGAAGAGAACAAAGAAGATTTCGTTAATATAAGGTATTATCTAGTATATAATCGAAGGAATAAGGAATATATTATTTTTTAACAGAATGACGGCTTCTCAATGGAAAAATTTCGATTTTCGATAAAAATGTTGCCCTTAAATTGCTTATAAAATGGAGAATATTTATCGGCGAGAAAACATCTTCGATTAATCGCTAAAAAATATATTTGTAAAGCTTGTGTAAAAATTTGAGACTGATCGGTTTAGCCGTTTCCGAAGAATCTTCCTCAGTGACTTTAAGAACACAGTTTTGAGAAAAACGCATTCAATCTTACAACGCTACTTTCAAACGCTTCGAGACGTCTTTACAAATATACGTGTATCTTTTTATAAAAAAATGTTTGTTTTCAAAATCCTGGCTGCATATAACCGCTTGAGACACTTGAAGTCTGGTAAATCGTAATTCATAATCATTATTTATGATCACAATTAATAATCATTATTTATGTTGATAATTAATATAATAATTATTACACCACAGGTATATACCAAAGGAAAATTAAAATGATAATTAAGCTAGGAAATATTTGAGCGGATTATCGCGCTTTCAATTTCCATTCCGCACTGAATTTTGTTTCATCGATATCCGTTTGGTGATGGAGAGATGAGTCTCGAGAGGTCAGCGCATCGCGGCATCGTAACAAGCAACCCCTAAAGGTTCAAGGGCTCCGGGTATATAGGGGTCGTTGCGTTTAAAGCGCTTTGTTATAACGTTGACACGCGAGAAACGGTATTCCGGCTTCGCTCTCATTAAAAGTTGTTTCATTATCAGTTTTACTCGCCTCGTTGCTCGCTACCACTTTTACCTCTCTCTCTTTTACCCTGACCCGTGTAACTCTCGCTCTCCAAATCCCCCTTCCGTTCCGCTTCATCTTTTCGTAGATTTTTATTTTCTCTCTCTCTCTCGCTTACTCCCTCCATTTTTTCTCTCTGCTTCGTTCGCGTCAAACGAGCGTTAATTACTCGAAGTTTACCGTAGCTCAGTTATTTCTTCTTTTATCCACGAACTCTATTCGCGATATACCATTATTTTTTGCTTCTACAGACTTTATAGGATCCAACGAGTTTGATGACAAAGAAATTTAATTAAAAAGACGGAGTATCGTTGAAGTAAATAATTGATTGTATTATTAATTAATTGTTTCGTAAATTAAATCTAGACCGATATTCCGCGGTAGAAATTACATTCCAAAAAGAATTTGATCGAGAAAAAGATTGTTTTTATTTTCTGTTTTTTTTTTTTCAGACTTCTTTATGTTCAACAATATTTTACATAAATATGACTTTAATGAAATTAAATTTAAAAACCATTATCTTTCTTGTTGAATAACGAAGAAATTCATCTGTGTCTGTTGATTATGTATACGAAAGATTGGGCCAATCCGAAACCCTTGGTGAACACGTGTAGCCGTTGAGATCGTACAAAACACACAAAAAAGCAACAATATCAGTCCTCTCGTAAATATTGAAAGGCTCGTTAATACATTGTTATACGAAACGGGACACGGAGGGACATTCGTCGTTGTTTCAATTAAGCTACGACTATATAACGACTTTACGGTCTATGTACAATGACATTTTCGACGTTGGCACCAAGCAAATGGCGAATATTGCAGTGGTTTCGATTTATCGCAGGCCAATCGCCGGTCACGCTAACCTATGCCCTGGTAGCATCAGCACGAAACCCCAGGAGCTCGAGACTCTGCTGAGTACCGTGAAACACGAGATTCTCCACGCCCTCGGTTTCTCGGTTAGCCTCTATGCGTTTTATCGGGACGAGCACGGCGAGCCAAGAACATCGAGACGTAGCGAGACTGGAAAACCATCTCTCAACGAAAAGTACGTTTCAACGTCCCGCTAAAAACATATATTTTACTTCGCCTGATTTTTTTTTTTTTAGTTCCTCAACGAGTCACTATTATGGATGCAATTTCAAGACTTTTCGTTTATTACAATTTATGCGCATGTACAAATTCTACCATGGAGCTTTTTTTTTAAATATTTTTCATACATACTCCAAATGATCAAAATATATTTTAATTACAAAGAGTAACAGATTCGTGTCCTTGTCCAATTTTCTTTTCCTTCGCATGTTTTATTAAATCGAGAACTAAGGGACAGGTTTTTTTTTTATCCGCTAATAAATGGTTTATAAAAGGGTGAAATCGATCCTTAAAGATGGGTAATGCGCTCGACATCCCACTAAAAACATATATTTTACTTCGCCTGATTTTTTTTTTTTTTTTTAATTCCTCAACGAGTCACTATTTTGGATGCAATTTCAAGACTTTTCGTGTATCACAATTTATGCGCATGTACAAATTGTACCATGGAGCTTTTTTTAATATTTTTCATACATACTCTAAATGATCAAAATATATTTTAACTACAAGGAGTAACAGATTCGTGTCCTTGTCCAATTTGCTTTTCCTTCGCATGTTTTATTAAATGGAGAACTAAGGGACAGGTCTTTTTTTATATCCGCTAATAAATGGTTTATAAAAGGGTGAAATCGATCCTTAAAGATGGGTAATGCGCTCGACATCCCACTAAAAACATATATTTTACTTCGCCTGATTTTTTTTTTTTTTTAGTTCCTCAACGAGTCACTATTATGGATGCAATTTCAAGACTTTTCGTGTATCACAATTTATGCGCATGTACAAATTGTACCATGGAGCTTTTTTTTAATATTTTTCATACATACTCTAAATGATCAAAATATATTTTAACTACAAGGAGTAACAGATTCGTGTCCTTGTCAAATTTTCTTTTCCTTCGCATGTTTTATTAAATGGAGAACTAAGGGACAGGTTTTTTTTTTTATATCCGCTAATAAATGGTTTATAAAAGGGTGAAATCGATCCTTAAAGATGGGTAATGCGCTCGACATCCCACTAAAAACATACATTTTACTTCACCTGATTTTTTTTTTTTTCTTTAGTTCCTCAACGAGTCACTATTATGGATGCAATTTCAAGACTTTTCGTGTATCACAATTTATGCGCATGTAAAAATTGTACCATGGAGCTTTTTTTAATATTTTTCATACATACTCTAAATGATCAAAATATATTTTAACTACAAGGAGTAACAGATTCGTGTCCTTGTCCAATTTTCTTTTCCTGCGCATGTTTTATTAAATGGAGAACTAAGGGACAGGTCTTTTTTTATATCCGCTAATAAATGGTTTATAAAAGGGTGAAATCGATCCTTAAAGATGGGTAATGCGCTCGACATCCCACTAAAAACATATATTTTACTTCGCCTGATTTTTTTTTTTTTTTAGTTCCTCAACGAGTCACTATTATGGATGCAATTTCAAGACTTTTCGTGTATCACAATTTATGCGCATGTACAAATTGTACCATGGAGCTTTTTTTTAATATTTTTCATACATACTCTAAATGATCAAAATATATTTTAACTACAAGGAGTAACAGATTCGTGTCCTTGTCAAATTTTCTTTTCCTTCGCATGTTTTATTAAATGGAGAACTAAGGGACAGGTTTTTTTTTTTATATCCGCTAATAAATGGTTTATAAAAGGGTGAAATCGATCCTTAAAGATGGGTAATGCGCTCGACATCCCACTAAAAACATACATTTTACTTCACCTGATTTTTTTTTTTTTCTTTAGTTCCTCAACGAGTCACTATTATGGATGCAATTTCAAGACTTTTCGTGTATCACAATTTATGCGCATGTAAAAATTGTACCATGGAGCTTTTTTTAATATTTTTCATACATACTCTAAATGATCAAAATATATTTTAACTACAAGGAGTAACAGATTCGTGTCCTTGTCCAATTTTCTTTTCCTGCGCATGTTTTATTAAATGGAGAACTAAGGGACAGGTCTTTTTTTATATCCGCTAATAAATGGTTTATAAAAGGGTGAAATCGATCCTTAAAGATGGGTAATGCGCTCGACATCCCACTAAAAACATATATTTTACTTCGCCTGATTTTTTTTTTTTTTTAGTTCCTCAACGAGTCACTATTATGGATGCAATTTCAAGACTTTTCGTGTATCACAATTTATGCGCATGTACAAATTGTACCATGGAGCTTTTTTTAAATATTTTTCATACATACTCCAAATGATTAAAATATATTTTAATTACAAAGAGTAACAGATTCGTGTCCTTGTCCAATTTTCTTTACCTTCGCATGTTTTATTAAATCGAGAACTAAGAGACAGATTTTTTTTTATATCCGCTAATAAATGGTTTATAGAAGGGTGAAATCGATCCTCAAAGATGGGCAATGCGCTCGTTTCTCAATTTCACAATTTCGGAATTAATTATTCATCCAATCGAAACTTTTCGGTGTTTCATTCGTTCGATCGTATTAGAGGGGTCTTGGTCGCTGATTTCATCCTTTGAGGGGATCGTGTCCACGGACGTGCACCATTCGGTGAAAAAGTATTTTAATTACTTTCATGACTGGACGATTGGGAATTACTGAGCCTACAGAAAATTATTATTTGTTGTAGGCCAATGATTTTTCTAAATTCTTCATATTTTCGACGATCCGTTTTAGTACGATTTACTGAAAAATCCTTTCTTCTCAATGTCAGCGTAATTAATATATTATTAATCGAATTTGAGACGCTACGGGAGTCTCTTTATTAATGTACTATACGCTATAATATTTACGCGATGTATTTTCAGATTGCAAACCCACCAGTGGAGCGAGAATACGATAAGAACGATAACGAGACCCCAGTGGCAGGTGCACGGAGGTGCGGTCGAGAGATCAATGCAAATGATAGTTACTCCGAGAGTACAGGCCGAGGTACGATCGCATTTCAAGTGTCCCTATCTCGAAGGAGCCGAGCTCGAGGATCAAGGCGAAGACGGTACAGCACTGACTCACTGGGAAAAGCGAGTCTTTGAGGTAATAAAAAAAAAAAAAAAAAAAAAAAAAACCCACTTCAATCAGCCATTTGGACCGTTTATTCAATGTCAAAGGATTATTTTACATGCCTGGCTTTTGCTACCTCATATATAGAGGAAGATTTTTCGTTATTAAATTTATTCTCCAATTTTTAATGCCCGGATGTGTGTGTGTGTATGGGGTTGCGAAATCCAAACTTCAATAACTCCGAAATCGCTTGAGGGATAACACCACTGTGACCCCCTGTTTTTTTTTCACATTTTTCAAGAATTTTTTTTTGTGGGAAAAAAAAGAGATGTTCGAAAATTTTTTTTGAGTTTTGTACCTTGTTTATTAATGTATCAAAAAACATTTTTTTCACATTTTTCACGCCGCATGGTGGCGCTGGGGAAGCTCTCGCGTCAGGTGCTGTCATCTCCGCGGCACGCAGCAGAATTCTCTTCAACGTCGATCTGAAAAAAAATGCCGAGTGTTTTCGTTAATAATATGATATTTTGAAGAGAAGTACATAGGGATTTGGAAAAATATTGTTTTAAAAAAAATAGGCACGCCTTTGAAATTAAAGTTAATTTCAAACGCGTGCCTATTTCTATGTACCTCTCTTCAAAATATCATATTATGATATTTGAATTGAAAAATGTGAAAAAAAACAGGGGGTCACAGTGGTGTTCTCCCTTAAGGCTAGTAGTAGTAAGATAGTAGTTAAGGTAACTTAAGCCGATTTTCATGTCTTTTTTGGAGGGCGTTATTTGTAGGAAAATAAAAATGAATCGTTTTGGATATTCAGGACGTTTTTATTTACGTATTAAGGATACAAAAAAAAATTTGTTTGAAAAAATTTAATAGTTTATTATTATTATTATTATTGATCGAAGTTGGCACCTCGAAAAAACGCCCTCCAAAAAATACATGAAAATCGGCTCAAGTTACCAGACTACCTTAAACGTTTGGGCCGAGATTTTACATGCAAATAAAACTGTCAGCCCCCTTAGTCCAATATAATTTTCGTGAAGATTCAATCGATCGTTCAGATTTTACATAATTTTGAATTTCTTTAACAATTCTTGTCAAGAGCAATTTTCAAGCTGTCAGGCTAAAACTTCCTACGCAAGTGAACTAATATCAAATACTAATCCCTTCTTCTAAAACTACTGACGTTTTTGAAAAAATTTCAAAGTCGTTTAAAATCTGAACGAATTACCATGCGAAAATTATATCAGACAAATGAGGCTGGCAACTCACTTGCGTGCAAACTTTCGGACCGAACTGCTAAACAATTCCAGAACTACGTACTCATCAGAGTTTTGCTCATCGCCATAGCTTCTTGTATGAGGAAGACAAAATTGATAAAATGCCTTGCTAACAGAAAAATTTGTGCATGTACAAAAAAAAATGATGATGTTTGAATTAAATTTTTTATTTTTTATCAGAACGAGGCGATGACCGGAACTCATACTCAAAATCCCGTCTACTCGAGGATAACACTCGCACTGATGGAAGACACCGGATGGTACAGTGCCAATTACTCAATGGCCCAAGAACTTGGTTGGGGTCGTCATTTGGGCTGTGGCTTCGCTATGAAATCGTGCAAGGAATGGATATCTTCGAAATCTTCAAGATTATTGTGAGTCAATTCTTCTTTTTTTTCTTCTTTTGTCTTTTTCGTACAATTTTTCGAGCGTAGAAAAGAAAACGAATCGAATTTATTTAAATAAATTGGTCATTCGAATATCACAACGTTCGTTTCGAATCAATAGAATGTCTTTCATTATAAACACTGAACATTGAAATAAAATTGAAATTTCGTTGGTAATCGTGCAGCAATTTACAACTTGATCAAACGATATTTATTTAATTTCAACGAGTTTCGTTCGATTCGGAACAAACGTTCGGCAAATCAAACAAAACCATTTTTTTTTTTTGCATTCGCAATGTCGATAAAACGTTGATTGATCGTTCGTTCAGTCTGAATGTTGATTTACTGTCCCCGTGCTTCTGTTCGGAAAAACAAGCAAATTAGGGACTCGCGAGAGGAAAAGTGAGACAATAGCGAGTATCGAACACGCTTTAATTCAAAAACAAGTGCGTTGTTTCAACGCGCATTTCTGCAATCTACTTTTCTTCATACGCACTATTTAACACACTTTTCGTCCGTCCCCGTATTCCCCATGGAATTCCCCATTTAAATAAATAAAAATATATATATTATAATATATAATGTCACATACATCCTGGCAAAAAAGTTCTACAACTGAAAGATATCTTTTCAATATTTTCGTAACTTTTATATTACTTCAACGAAATATAGCGTATTTTTCAGCGGCAAAAAAAATATACTTTCACATATAAATCGCCAGATAGAACATTTTTCCATGGATTTTTCCATGGATTTTTCCATGGATTTTTCCATGGATAACGGTGTAGTCAATTAAAGGGCGACATTTATGACTATGTGTGCGTGTGTGTGTCGAAGTAGCTCGTGTAAGAAGTTCATTCGCGATCGATTTGTGTTGCATTACTGAAATACATAATATTCATTATACACGTAAGAGTATTTTATTTAATGGAAAATTCATTTTTTTCCCGCCCATTTCTCGCAGAGGCAAATCGATTCATCCATTTTGCAACAAAGTTAAGCAGGATCCTCTGCAAACAGAGTGCACCGACGATCGCAGTTCCGTAGCGTTGTGCAATTTGGTGGAACATGCTTTACCGTTGCCAAAAAAATATCAGGTATGTAACATACAAAATTTAATGGAAAAAAAAATATATATATTAGAGCGATTTTTTTTTTCAGTCCCCACCCGAAATTTTGTTGGATATGTCGAAAAAGAAATTCCCTCAAAGTTACAGCTCTTAATATTAATTCTAAGTACTTTCCCAAAGCGTGAGAAGATTTTCCATCTAAAATACACGTAAATTAATTTTTTTTTTTTTCAAATTTCTCTAACTCAGCCGCATTTTATGCTATCATATTGTTCTTGGTTTCGATTTACTCGGCAGAAAACAATCTAAAAAAGTGCCTTTTGCGACGAAAATGTAAATTGTACTGGTGAGTTGGTACGGGTCACTGAAGTTGATTTTTAGCCAAAAATCTCGTTTTTTTGCTGTTATCTCCGAAACAATTAACTATACAAGAAAAATGTAGGAGAAAAAATTGTTGGAAATTTAATTTCCTATAAAAAAGGTCCCATCGACCCAATTGCTTAAATCAATATTTCTTGATATATTAAACTTTTTTTGATTTTTATTTTTTTTATTATTTAATATGTCATATCTTATAAATTTTATACTACCTATAAGTTAAAGTTCAATATATCAAGAAATATTAATCTAATCAATTGGGTCGATAGGACCTTTTTTGTAGGAAATTAAGTTTCCAACAAATTTTTCATTTACATTTTTTGCGTAAAGTTAATTGTTTCGGAGATAACAGCAAAAAAACGAGAATTTTGGGTAAAAATCAACTTCAGTGACCCGTACCAACTCACCAGTACAATTTACACTTTCGCCGCAAAAGGCACTTTTTTAGATTGTTTTATTCTGAGTAAATCGAAACCAAGAACAATATGATAGCATAAAATGCGGCTGAGTTATAGAAATTTGGAAAAAAAAAATTCAATTTAAGTGTACTTTAGATGGAAAGTCTTCTCACGCTTTGGGAAAGTACTTAGAATTAATATTAAGGGCTGTAACTTTCAGGGAATTTCTTTTTCGACATATCCAACAAAATTTCGGGTGGGGACTGAAAAAAAAAAAATAGTCGAAAAAAAAAATCGCCCTGATATATATATGTACACGATAATAGTAACACTGATAATGATTAATTCGTGAATTTCTCGTTTTCATAACGTTTCGATGAAATATGTAAATTAATGTTTTGCAGAATTTCGATTCGATACCACACGTTGCCCCGGGCCACGAACAATACTACGGTGGTTCGGTGTCTCTCGCCGACTACTGTCCGTACATTCAGGAATTTACGTGGCGCGCGAAGAACATCGTGGTTCGAGGCTCTCACTGTTTGTACGAGCAAAACAATCCACGTGAGTTATTCGTCGAAATTATCCCGCTCGGCGAGAAAATCTTTCCTCGCGGAATTCTCAGAGAAAAACTTTAAACGCGAACATTTCATTTTCATTTGTTTAATTTTTTTATTTCATTATTTTCCAGATCCTGAGAAAAATTTTGCTCTCGAAAAATACGGAGCACGCTCGAGATGCTTTGATCATACGAATCAAATGTGGGAGGAGAGAACGTGCAAACAGGCGAGACAGTGGCAACATTGGGGCTCTGGATGTTATCAGTACAAGTGCGAAGCTGGCAGGCTTCACATAATGGTTAGTTCAAATTTCATAATATTTAAATATTGTTATTCAAATATTGACGGAAAAAAAACAAATGTACTTGGTTGAACACGTTTTGTTTTGGTAGAATTTTTTTTCATTTCAACGAACTTGCGTCCTCCCTCCGTCTTTTCACGTTTCCAACGACACTCATGGAAACATTAGTTTAAAGAAACAAAACGATACATTAACCACTTTTCAATATTACACGACAGGTTTCCCATTACCGAGACAATTTTTTTTTCCTTTCAGGTATCGAACTATACGTACACGTGCTATCACGCGGGACAAGAAATAGCGATACGTATCATACAAAACGAGTGGCTTCACAAGGGAGCACTTATTTGTCCACCCTGCAAAGACATTTGTCAGGTAAGAAGTGACGAAGGGAAGAATAGAAAAAAAAAACGATATTTTTCGTTAGTTTTTCTTCAAGCAATAACACTTCTTCGCGTAATTAATTCGTAAATTTTTATCGTACCGAAACAGGCGGAATTACAGGCCCAGGGTGAATGGTGCAAGCCAGGTGACGAACATCCACCCGCTACTTACTATCACAGAGACAATCTCGACTGTGGAACAGCGAATCAACTCGCCTCGAGTATATTCATCGTAATCGTGTCGATAATACTTCTCGTCGTCAGGTGATCTGACGACAGGGTGTAGCGAATTTTTTTGTTTTTTATTTTAATATTGTATATTCCAAAAGATGAGAAAAAAAGAAGGACGACAAAAAGTCACACTTACGCGCGATCACAACGCGGAACAAGATTTCGTAGAAAAGCCTCATTGAGAGTCCAAACATAAGATGAGAACACGCGTATACAGTTACCTCAAACTTCGTTCACGAAGTCTTTCCCGGGAGTAATAATTTTGAACTTTGTTTTTAATGGCGAATCGACGATTTGAGAGAGAAAAAAGAAATCGTGATGACTCCACGAACGTGCGATTCGGAGACTCTCGAGGGTAAATTTTCTCGATAGTTATTTTCTCTTAGTTTCAAAGAAAAATGAAGATGAAGCGAAAAAAAAAGTAAGACTACTCATAAAATAATCACTTCGGGACTCCGTCCCACTTTGTACCTCAAAATGTCACATTTAGTCTAGAACATTTTTTTTTCTTTTTCCTGTTTTTCTCGAATATCGCTGTCTATTAGTTTATCAATTGTTCGTCTGTCGGTGTCACCGGGGCGGGCTCGAAGTTTCGAACCGTAAAAGCTTCGACGGTTCAAAACCCCGAATTTATGTGGGACGATCTTAAAACTTTTCGAAATTTTTAAAATCCGTCCTTTTTAAAACAGAACTGTCATTGCGAAGAATAGTTATAAATCGAGGATCAAATGACAAGAATAATTATGGGATCGACCTGCAAAAGTATCGAAAATCAAAAATCCTACTACTTAAAAAATCGTATTTTAATGATTAGAAAACGTAAAGTTCCGAAAAATTGTGGTGTCAGAAACTCAAGTTGCCGAACGGTCAAGTTTTATACCTGAAAAGGTTCAGAAAAAAAAAAAGTTCGAAGCCAAATATATTGGAATTTGTGTGTCCCGAAAAGGGTAAACAGACGACAGTGTATTAATTCGACGGGGCAAAATTCCGACAGGGCAAAATTTCGATAGAGAGTAAAACTAGCGCTACTAGCGGGCTCTGACGCTGGCTCATGAAAAAAAAGATCCATAGGACATAACACCGTGGTGCTGCCACCTAAACGCACGAATTGGAAATTTTCGAAATTTTGCCCCTTCGGAACTTTTATTTTCGGAATACCGCGTCGTCGACGCCGTAATTGTCGGATTCCGAAAAATTCGTATACCCGAGAATTCTTTTCTTCAATTTTATTACGTTCGCACTTTCCGATAGTTTCTCGTTCGATAATATAATTTTCGGAACATTGCGGATCTCTAAAAATCACCAATTCAGAATTTTTCAAGTAGCACTACTGACCGTTCGATAAATTGCTCTGTTGTCTGCGTAATTTTTCGAAAAAATATTTACTCGACGATATTAAATTCGTATCATGTTTGGTATAGATTCATACCCGTTCGATGTTATTTACAGTCGATTATTCAAACTGTCGTCGGGATAAACCATGCAATCCGTACTATTAAAATTCGGAGTTTTGCACCGTCGAAGCTTTTACGGTTCGAAACTTCGACCCGGCCCCGGTGTCACCGATCTTTGTATTTAGTACTTGAAAAAAGAGTACCATTTTTATTTCCATCCCGCCCCCCCCCCCTATTCCTTCTAACATTACGCTTGTATCATATCAATTTTATCGTGATTTATATATATATATATATATATATATATATATATATACAAAACTTGCTATTGAGCTAAATCCCCAATCTAAATAATTGCGATATGTTTTTCGCTTTGAATTTTTGGAATTTCCCAAATTTTAAGATCAAGTCGTTTGTTGCTGCGCTGCTGTTTTTCTTTTTTGCAGCTCCAAAGGACTCTCCCGATGGAGGAATTTTTTTTCCCCCAACTTCCAAAACCCCGAGGATATATGTATTTAGCTCTACGCAAAAGTTTAGTAACTGTCCTCGATTTAAGACGACGGTGACGTCCGTCACCCAAAATTAGTTTTAAAAAAACACATTAGCTTTATGAATTTGCCAAAAAAAAAAAAAAAATCGTAGCAAAAGTTCCCAATGACAGATTGTCCGAAATGGGTTTCTCGTTGTGCGAAAGAAATTATTCAAATTGGTATATAACAAATCCCACAGGTTTGGATCGAAATATTTCGTTTACACGATCACAGAAGCAATTTTTGAGACGATATTTTTTTCGGCAAGTTCAAAAGAAACGTGGATCCCCCCCCACCCCAAGTATCAAACGATAGGAACAGTGTCACGAATGAATGAGGTATAGGCAAGATCAAGTCGCGCGTCTATATACGAGACAATATCGCAAGCGCGTTTTCCTACGCACTCGCGATATTTCCGTACGCAAAACGCACGCGTAAAAGTCATATCGATTTAAAAAATAATACAAAAAAAAAAGAAAAAAGAAAAAAAACCGTTTTAAATTGACGCGATTAACGATTGCAAAGTGTCGAAAAGAAATCCAAATGAATAATTGCATAACGCGTTAAGAACTCACTAGTATAAGCGAGATGACGTCGTGTTATATAAACTTGTAAGCGATATATACGAAAAAAAAAAAAATGAAAGAAGAAAGGAAAATACGGTTGTAAATAATTTTTAAAAAGATAGAAACAACAAAAAATAAGAAAACTAACAAACGAACAAACACGAAAACAAACATGAACAATATTTACATAATAAGTATATATATATATAAATATATATATATATATATATATATATATATAGATGGGCCATCGAGGGCGAGTCATCGCGACGACATGACATATTTGTACATCATCGATGTTAGAAATAATCATTTTTAATTTAATATTATTCACACGTATGTTCGCCCGAGGAAAAGACAAACACAAATGAAACAACAACAAAGAGATTGAGGCACGTTTTGTGAAAAAAAATGTGCAACACGGTTGAACCGTGTGTGTATGGGCGTTCCGTGTAAGACGAAACGAAAAATGTGTTTTAATCGTGTTTAATTTTTTTTTCTCTAGTTTTTTTTTTTTTTTTTAAGAACGCATCGACTATTCTAGAATAATATTAAACGGCAGAAGAGCAATTTTATAAATTTTCGAAAACAAGAAATTAACTGTACATACAAGTATTTCTTTGCTGTATTCCCAGTCATTAATTGACGCAGGCACGATTGTTTTGCTTTTGTTGCAAATCAAACATGATCAAGGAATATTTCGGAATTTCGAACTCAAAACTAACTTTGTAGACCAGAACCTCACGAGAGGGAGTAAAAACATGTGGAATTTTTCATCGAAAATGTGACGCTTAACATTTTTTTAATTTTCGTTCGATCGAGTATGTCATAGAGAGTGACACGAAAAAATAACCCACACCAATGTTCAGATTTTTATTGAAAATTTGTTTGGTTGTTATAAGCCAATGTATTAATTTTTTATTATCAAGACAAAAACCAAATCGAATTACAATGTTTTTTCGACAAATGAAATTTTTCTTCTATTGCTGTTGATTTATAGCGAATGTCAAAAAAAAAAAAAAAAAGTAAAAAAAATAGAGTTAGCACGATTATTCTCTATACGATGTTTTATGATTTTGCAGTTGAGGCAATGTTATCAATTGCCGAACATGTACCGTTGTCCGAAACGTAATTTACATGCAAACGAAGCTTCCAGAACATCTTCAATGCATATGTGATACGTAGATATTAAAATAAAACATTCCACTTATTTCAGACCCTTTTTACACGCGTTCGTGCTGTACAAAAGGGGTTTGAAAAAAAAAAATTGTCTTTAATATGTATGTAATGCTTCAACATTTCATCAAAGTTTCGGCGAGTGGTACATGTTGGTTAATTTTTTTTTACACTTGCCTCGGTGCTCTCCGGTGCGTACCATATGATAAATAAATATATTACAAAATAATAACGAATGTTAGTGAATGAGAGCGAGAGAGAGAGAGAGGGATGAAAGTGAGCGACGAAGAGCGTCTGAGCCAGAAATTGTTACTAATCGTGTGAGAACCACTTTTAACAAAGTGCTTCCTTTGTGATTAAACTATATATTAATGAAAATTGAATTTTATTTGTTTGATACCTACCTTACCATGAATTGATATATGAAGTTGCAGTTGGTGAGGAAAGTGTGAGGGGATATGCACAGCCATGGATAAGAATACTTCTGTGCAGGCCTCCTCTTTTTACATCGAATGTCTTTTCTTTCATTTCGACGGTGGATAAAACCGTGGCTCGCGATAGTGATCATTGAAGCTCAATCTTGTCCTGAATATTCTCTTCATTGCTGTTTTTATGACCGACCGAGACCCTTCCTATCGGTACATGAACATTTACAGACGGGGTAACCCCTTCGTCGGCAATACAGACTGTAATCGTATTTAAGGGAGAACACCACTGTGACCCCCTGTTTTTTTTCACATTTTTCAAGAATTTTTTTTTGTGGGAAAAAAAAGAGATATTCGAAAAATTTGTTTGGGGGTCGTTCCTTGTTTATTAATGTATCAAAAAACATTTTTTTCACATTTTTCACGCCGCATGGTGGCGCTGGGGAAGCTCTCGCGTCAGGTGCTGTCATTTCCGCGGCACGCAGCAGAACTCTCTTCAACGTCGATCTGAAAAAAAAATACCGAGTGTTTTCGTTAATAATATGATATTTTGAAGAGAAGTACATAGGGATTTGGAAAAATATTGTTTTTAAAAAAATAGGCACGCCTTTGAAATTAAAGAATGATTTTTGAGCAAAATTTCTCGTCGAAAATAGGCTATAACTTTTATAATTATTGAGATATCGAAAAAATCCTATGTACTTCTCTTCAAAATATATTATTAACGAAAACACTCGGTACTTTTTTTTCAGATCGACGTTGAAGAGAGTTCTGCTGCGTGCCGCGAACCACTGCGGAGCTGACGCGAGAGCTTCCCCAGCGCCACCATGCGGCGTGAAAAATGTGAAAAAAATGTTTTTTGATACATTAATAAACAAGGAACAAAGCCCACAAAAATTTTTCGAATATCTCTTTTTTTTCCCACAAAAAAAAATTCTTGAAAAATGTGAAAAAAAACAGCGGGTCACAGTGGTGTTATCCCTTAAACAAAGTTAACCTATCCAGAAAATGCAAATTTTTAGTGGATACCCAATAAGTTAACCCTTCCCGGCTACTTACCTCCCCAGTGGATCACCTTCATCTACAAAGATAGGATTTTTTCAATCATCACTACTGGTTAACAGGAACAAATTTCTCGACGACTGTAGATCAATTAATTTATTAATTCATAACTAAGAATACGCTATCAGTAAACATTACATGTCGGTAGTAAGTTAATTTTTTTCTTCCAATCCTCGATGTTCTTATGCGAATAACGAAAGTCGTATGACATTTCCCGATAAAGATCCTTCGTACGATTTTCAAATCGAGAGATGTTCTCTGTGAATGATTTTTCTTTGTTTTTGCGCTCTCTTCTTTGTCAAAATTTGTTCACCCACCGAAACACCGAAGAACTTTCGCAACGTGAGTCAATCGCTTCGTCGAGAAGAACAAAATATATATATAAAGACACAGAACGTTCGGTAATTAACATCGATTTTTAAAATCCATGTTGGCACATATTACATCACGGGAATCGTTGGGCTTATCCTGAAATTTTAACTCGAGCGGTCCCTCTGGATAAATATCCATATATTCGACACTTTGTTAATTATTTAGACATTCGCTTGTCTCTCATGAAATTCGTGTCTCTCGAAAAAATGTTCGCACTTATTCCCTCGCGTTTTTATTTTATTTCATTTTTTTAATACGTTTTTATTTTTATTCTTTTGTTATTATAGAAAAACCGCATTATCGACTATCGCTTAGTATTCTATGAGATAATTAACCTACAGTGACACGCTCTTCAATCGCAAGATTGAATATTTCCATTTATTCAATAAATTTTGGGCGTTTCGGACTTGCGACGAATCGTTTTAGTAGAAAAAAAAATTATTTCAAATACATATACACGTACAGAATCGAATTCTCCTTCTCGTAAAGTATCGCTCGTCGCAGTGAACGAAGACGATTAAGGTAAACGTCCTTAGATTCTGACACTAAGATATCTCACAATTGTTTTATGTAATCTTAAATATTCTTGTTGCGCACAATGTTCGTATAATCTTTACATCCACTGGAATCGGTGTGCGCGCTGTTATAAATTATATTCGTCGTCTACGATCTGAAGTACGCACATGAACGAACTTCGAACGAAATAAATCGAATTTCGAGATATTTCGTGACATGTATTTTTTATAAGGGAGATTTTTACCGTACCAATGTCTGTTCTATCAAAATGGTATTAGTAATCATGAATGAAAAATCATTATAGTACAAGTAAAGTTAAATTTGTTTAATGTTCAAGTAGCGTATGTTTATGAAATACTCGTCACTGCAAATACGAGGTCTGTTCAAAAAGTATCGCGCATTTTGAATTTCCGCGGGCTACGTATATTCGATTATCGATTTTTTTTATCGAAAACGATTCATTTTTATTTTCCTACAAAAAAACGCCCTCCAAAAAAGACATGAAAATCGGCTTAAGTTACCAGACTACTACCTTAAAGTCAAACCACATAAACGATGGTACGAGGTCTGTTCAAAGAGTATCGCGAATTTTGAATTTCTGCGGGCTACGTATATTCGATTTTCGATTTTTTTGTGGCATTAGGTTGGTACTCGTGTCCCTCACTTATGCTGAAAAAATCGGCCATTTTGAATGTTTAGTTAATTGTTGACAGCTGTTTTGGTTACACGCGTTTTGGCTTGTCTTCGATTTTTGCCTATTCCAAAAAAATGGATCAAAGAATCCGTATCAAATTTTGTGTGAAAAACAAAATTAATGGAATGCGCGGACGCATTCCGAATGTTGACTGTGGCATATTGTGAAGCTACCTGGGACCAAAGCAACGTTTATCGGTGGTACAAAATATTCTCAGAGGACCGAGAAGATGCGAACAACGAAATGCATTCCGGACGCCCGAGCACGTCAACAACAGACGAAAACATTGATGAAGTGAAGAAAATAATATTGGCCAATCGTCGAATCACCGTTAGAGAAGTTGCTGAGGAACTAAACATATCGATTGGCTCGTGCTATTCGATTTTTACCAATGATTTGGGCATGAGACGGGTCGCCGCGAAATTCGTGCCAAAATTGCTCAATTTCGAACAAAAACAGTGTCGCGTTAAGGGCGGGGTAAGCGTTTTCACTTTCGAAAAATCGAATTTTTTTTTTTGTCTTATCTTATTGTTTAACATTTCAAGAATATGTCCTTAAAATTTTAAACCGATCTAAGCAATATTCTTGAAGTTATTGTCTTATTAATCTCCTGTCCTTTAACGCTATACCTCTAACAGCTGCGAGCGGTCGGACTAGCAGTGCACTTTAGACGCGTTTTTCTCGAAACTACTTTTTCAAAGTCCGTGTTCACTGCCATTTAAAAACTACCTGACCGATTCATTTCAAACTTTGCACACATTTTCTACATATAAAATACCTCCCCCCAACGTTTAGTTGAGTTTTTTTTTTTACCTCAAGGGTGTTTCCCACCCACAAAATGGCGGAATTTTTCGTGGAAAATAACAGTTCACACTTTAGATGGCTGCCAAAAATTTTTAAATGAAAAAAAAAATTATCAGAGAACGTTGTGGGGAAGATTTGATTATAATTTGACTAAATTTTCATGGTTTTCCATTTTCAGATAATTTCCGGCCGAGTTATAGTGAACACCGCAAATTGTTTTTTTTCCAAGACGTTCTCGGGGAACCTCTGTTACGGGCTTATGCTTCAATATTTCTGCATGACAAAATTACACAACATTGTCAAAAGTATGCTCAATAATGTACGAAAGGTTCGAATAAAATTGCTCAATCCATATTTGAGAAAAAAAATCGCAAAAAAGTGTTTTTTTTACATGGGTTTATGAATCATGGGTTTATGGTTATGACGTGGAAACCAAAGCTCAATCATCGCAATGGAGGCTGCTTCTTTGGAAAAGGCAAATATCGGAAAAAAGGCAAAACACGTCTAACCAAAACAGCTGTCAACAATTAACTAAACATTCAAAATGGCCGACGTTTTCAGCATAAGTGAGGGACATAAGTAACAACCTAACGCCACAAAATAATCGAAAATCGAATATACGTAACCCGCAGAAATTCAAAATTCGCGATACTTTTTTAACAGACCTCGTATACGTTTCTTGTGTCCCAATTTTTCACAGCGATTTATATTCACGATTTAATGTGAACGATACGACTATCGATAGTATAAATCTCTCATTCTATCCACGTAATTTCATAAGTATAAAAGTTATTTCAATCGATTTCGATTGAGATAAAAATCTTTACCATTCAAAGGAAATTCTGTAACTTCAACTAAATGAAACGTTCAGTCGATGAATGTCGTCAACTTTTTTCTTAACGAGCCTCGTTCAAAATTGGCCAATTAGCAAATTAATCGATTTCCCTACAAATCAATACTTGTTGAAAACCAGCACAAAAGTTTCGGTTTTACATAGACTTCCAAAAGGTTCGATAAAAAAATGTTTATAAGTTCAATAAATCCTATTTTGATTCAAACAAAACTACCATAAAATTAGAATCTTTTTCGTCAAAGTAAGATTATTTGTAGTTTGAAATTTTTTAAAATACTTCCCGTGGTTGATTGAGAATCGAAAAACTTGTGTATGAAAGGTTTTTTTTCGGTAATTATACGGCACGACTTTTAAATCGGTAAATTTTGGAAACGACCGGCGAATAAAACTGTCAGAGAAAATTAACGTTGTCCGGAACTCGTGCAGAGTCAGTAATTAGGATGTTTACCTTAACGTTCTTCTATATTGCTTTTATGCATTCACATTAAATTTATATAAACCGTACAATATTTATTTCTTTCCGGTGTGAGCAGCGCGAATTATGTTCGCTGATGCATAATAAAAAAATCCTGGGAAACGTTCCTCCGTGCGAGTACATCGGCGAGTTAATCGCAGTATCGTGTTGTATATAATAATCTCTCACCTTTTCTGCTCGTTACTTGTTATTCGTTTGAGTGAGCAAAATTGTCGACAAATTGCCAGCGAGACTTGAATATACAGAGGCAAGGAGAGAGAGAGAGAGTTTGCAACAAAATATATGATGAACCCTTCGCTCGATCCGTTCCATACACATTTACTACTGGCAGTATAATCACGCTCGTTTGCCACGCGATCGCAAAATTACTATATCCACTTTTTATTTTTCCCTTTTTTTTTTTTGCACGGCCAATAATTTTCGTCACTACGTACAAGCCCATTGGGGCGTTTTACGAGGATCACGCTTGAAGTATTACGTTTGCGATTGAAATGTAAAAAAAGAACAACGAAAAAAAAAAAACACGTGCGTACTCGACCTAAATAATTCGTTATTCGTAAAATCAATGTTCCAGTCGTTCACCATTTTTCGCCGACAATTGACGGACTTTGATAAATCGACCTTTTAATTATGGATCGGAGAAAAATGGCTTTTCATTATGTTGATTTTTTTTTTCACGACTAGATGTGGTATTCCGATTCTAAAATAGAAAGTAGGTGTTTTAAAATCAGCGTAGCTTTTTATCGGAGACAGCACGAACAAAGAAATTATATGTATTTAAAAAAACATTTTTTTCTTCACAGATAAGCCCATTCTACGGTAGTGGCCTGGTAACTTAAGCCGATTTTCATGTCTTTTTTGGAGGGCGTTTTTTTTGTAGGAAAATAAAAATGAATCGTTTTGGATATTTAGGATGTTTTTATTTACATATTAAAGATACAAAAAAAAATTAGTTTGAACAAATTTAATAGTTTATTATTATTATTATTATTGATCGAAGTTGGCACCTCGAAAAAAAGCGCGTGGGTGGCCCCGGTGATTTTGGCTCTTGATGTTATGTGAAATCAAAAATTCTTGATAATTCTTAATCTATGGACATGTCATTCTGGTCGGAACTACTGAAGTTAAATTTCTTTTTATTTTACAACCCCTTCTTTGCTAAAATGAAAGGACTTTTTTTTCCAAAGTCCGCCATTTTGTTATTTATCCATGAAATTTAACTTCAGTAGTTCCGACCAGAATGACATGTCTATAGATTAAGAATTATCAAGAATTTTTGATTTCAGATAACATCAAGAGCCAACTTCGATCAATAATAATAATAATAATAAAAATAAACTATTAAATTTTTTCAACAAATTTTTTTTTTGTATCTTTAATATGTAAATAAAAACATCCTAAATATCCAAAACCATTCATTTTTATTTTCCTACAAAAAAACGCCCTCCAAAAAAGACATTAAAAACGGCTTAAGTTACCAGACTACTACCTTAAGGGATAACACCACTGTGACCCCCTGTTTTTTTTCACATTTTTCAAGATTTTTTTTTTGTGGGAATAAAAAGAGATATTCGAAAAAATTTTTTCGGTTTTGTTCCTTGTTTATTAATGTATCAAAAAACATTTTTTTCACATTTTTCACGCCGCATGGTGGCGCTGGGGAAGCTTTCGCGCAGGTACTGTCATTTCCGCGGCACGCAGCAGAACTCTCTTCAACGTCGATCTGAAAAAAAATACCGAGTGTTTTCGTTAATAATATGATATTTTGAAGAGAAATATATAGGGATTTGAAAAAATATTATTTAAAAAAAAATAGGCACGCCTTTGAAATTTAATTTAATTTCAAAGGCGTGCCTATTTTTTTTAAAACAATATTTTTCGGTATTTTTTTTCAGATCGACGTTGAAGAGAGTTATGCTGCGTGCCGCGGAGATGACAGCACCTGACGCGAGAACTTCCCCAGCGCCACCATGCGGCGTGAAAAATGTGAAAAAAATGTTTTTTGATACATTAATAAGCAAGGAACAAAATTTTTTCAAATATCTCTTTTTTTTCCTACAAAAGAAAATTCTTGAAAAATGTGAAAAAAAAACAGGGGTTCACAGTGGTGTTATCCCTTAATGCAGCTCGTTGAGCGAGAGATAGTTTTGTCTCAAATAAACAATATTCCAAACCGATAATTGGTTTTCCTAGAAAAGATTTACAAAATAGTTTATAAAGAATAAAACCACGGCAAATCAATCGCACTTTACATTCGGTAGGCATTTCAACTGAAAATTTGACTGATTGTAACTCTGAAGCACAATTTAAAGGAGTTCACCATTTTTTCCCTCCAACCCCTACATTATAAAAGATGCGTTGACTTCCCCGGTTTATTGGCAAAATTTTTTGTTTTGCACTCATCATCAACAACTGGAACATTAATTTCGTGCATTTAAACATTCTTAGATCTTCGGTTCAAGTCGCTGAGAGGGGCAGTGAGAGAAATGATCCATACAACTGATCCATGATCCAGATTTTTTGTTCGCGTTCAACGCGATAAATCGTTGAAACGTGAACACATTTCACTGCCCGTTGATATTTTACAAATCATACCGAATCAACGTCGCGCAAAACATCGGGAAGGCTGTTGAACGACGCGTACTCGAGACGATGTCCCTGGAGTCCGTGCCGCCTGCGCTCAATTCGTAATGGATTTCTGTCGCGTGTGGTGAAAAAAATGTCACGACAACGGATCGTCGATCGACCAGCGATCCATAAACGACGGTACGAATTTTCGAAATATGAATTACAACGACGACGACGTTGACTCGAACGTAACAACGCTGTTACATCGATCGTTCGTTCGTTGTTGCGTTTAGAGCGTGTTGTCGAGTGAAATTCGCGTGATTCTAACGTCGCCACCACGCGATACTAACTCCGATCGTCCGAGGATCCTGAATCCTCAGTTTGCGTGGCGGCGTCCCTTACTCACGTGCACGTTGCTTCGTTGCAAATTGCGTGACCGGTCTCCCATGGCAATGGTGGCGTTGTGTTAACCAACGATGGCGTCGAACATCTTGCCATTGAACATCGATCCATCGAACATCGCTCTATAGCTGCGAATGAAGGAAAAAATTGTTCTGTCGGGCAGGTTTCGTTCATTTCTATGAAGGTGCTGTGAGTGTGAATTAGAATCGGGCTTAGTTAAATGTAAAATCGATACTTGCATGATCCAGAAACGGTTGTGATTACCGTTTCTTGATTGTAAGTTGTGATTCGTTTCGGGTTATTTATTTATTGATATAAATAAACTCGTTATATTTTAAACTCGTTATATTTTAAATATAAAAATCCGTCCTGACCTTTTATTTCAAATTAAGGGCTCACATACCCCTGCGCGCGTGCTGAAAACTGAGTGAATTTTAAAAATTATTATAAACGTTATATGGTGAAAAAAAAATTAAATTGTTGATGTCACATTTTTTGTTAACTATTCAACCATAAGAAAAAAAATTAAAATTTTTTTTTTTCTTATATTAACATTATGTAAACGCGTTTTTCCCGAAACTATGTTTTGAGACAGTGTCAGCAAGATAACTCAGTCAATTTTTATTTTTTAACTTTTTTTTTTTAAATCTTGATAATTATTTTCGTTATAGTCTGACGAGAGGTTCTTTAATTTTTTTGTTGGCCAATTTTTTATAAACTATTAAACACCAATTTGTTTTTTTTAAATTGCATACTAAAGTTTGAAATACTGTAATTTCTTTATTATTGAAAAAAATAAAAATTCCCTCTGTCAGACTATTACTAATACATTATTTTACTAGATTCTTTTTTATTTTTGGAGATTGGATAATTTTTGGTGAAGTTATGATGTCGACAAGGAGGCTCCATGGTTTTCATCAGTAGTCCATTTATACCCGTAAAAAAATATGTTAATATATTTTTTTTTTTAATATGTTAATTTTTTTTTTTATTTGTAAATTTTTTTTCTTATAGTTGAAAAGTTAATAAAAAATTTGAAAACAACTTAATTTTTTTTTAACATATAACCTTTATAATAATTCTTCAAATTTACTCGGTTTTCAGCGCGCGCAGGGGTATTTCAGCCCTTAAGGAAAGGTTCGCCAAACTAAAGGTTCTTGGTTCTCAAAACCAAGGGGGTCCAAATCGATGAAAAAATCGAAAAATTTTTTTTTGCTTAATTTTCATCTTTATGTTGTCGAGAATACGTGGTAGAAAAGATATTTCGATATATGATGTAGTTCTCGAGATTTACGGGGTGGGGCGGAGCAGTCTGACCTGATGGGTGAGTCTACGGTAGGTAGCATAAAACTTTAAACGCGTTTTTCTCGAAACAACGTTTTTCAACGCCGCGGTACGCTCTACAGGTTCGAGGAATGCACCGATTTCAAAGTTTCACCGCTCAAATTGAAGCTAATTAAATTTGGGGTGCCCTGACGAAGTGTTTTTTTCGAAACATTATTGTAAATATTTCTTTTTTAACGTTAAAGCCCAAAAAAAGCATGAAAAAATGAGTTTTTTTTTAAACGGCCGCCATTTTGTTTCAGAGGGCATTTTTGAAAATCGGAAACCGATAGGGCCCCACAAATTTCATCTATTTCAAGAATCTTTCTGGTTTTTGGATTTAAGACCACTTGGTGTGGCTGTAGAAGGGTACCGCGCACATCACTTCGTGCCGGGAGCGGCTTCTTTGGCGGAAGCTGGAGCCGCCATTTTTAATTATTTTATTGTGAAAAAAATCAGTACAATACTTCTTTTATATACAAATAAAACCCACTACAAAATTGTCGCAGAATAATTTATTTTGTATTGAAAAAAAAATTCCTCAAATTGAGGTATTTTTGGGGTCTTTGAACGGGAACCTTCCCTTAATTCTTCCTCACGACCTCAGCAATCCGATCTATTTACAGTATGAACATTTTATAAAAAAAAAAGAATTCTTCTAAGACTTTACCTGATAAATCAAGTCCACCAATACTGCAGACGTCCAGACCACCGGTACTCGTCGCACAGCAATGATGCTTCTCACCAAGTGGCTTTTGTCTGCATAGAATCTAAAACGAAAATGATCAGAATAAAGAGAGAAAAAAAAATTATAAACGATAATACAACGATGGCCAACTGATATCCATCCCTCTTATTTATTCCCTTAAACAATTGTCCACTTCACACCTTCGTATAGAAAATCTCTCGTGATATACGACGAAAGTGATTGTTAAGCAGCCAGTAAAGAAATGGATTCCAAAAGCTGTTTGACAGTGCGAGCCACGTCGCGAGGAAGTCGAGAAACGGGGGTGGTTTGCTTCCCGTGCAGGCCGCCACAACTTCCTGGATGGTCCACGGTGTGACCATCACGATGAAACCGAGGCTCATCGCGGCCATTGTTCGCGACGCCGAGGTCGACAGTCGTCTCTCGTGTGCCACGAGCTGCAAAACCCATATGGCGGAGAAATAACGGACGAGACGACACGGGAGGGTTGGGAAAAGGTCGTTTCGTTGGAGCCGGACAGTGGGAAAATGGGACAGAGGAGATGAGGCATTAATTCAACGAGTGTCAGCGATTTCCTTGAACTTCGAAATGAATACGCAACGATTTGCATCGCGATGTATATGTATATTATATATTATCTATGTGTATATCTCATTTATGTATATACCTTTTCTATTTATTAGGATACGCGAGGAACGAGAATGATACGAAAATGTCAAACGGCACGAAAAAGCCCGACGAAGAAGACGCGGAAAATACAAATTACATTCTCCCAGCGTTTTTACTCACGGGCATGTTTTTTTTTTCTCGTGTACACAACAGACCACTACGTCAGTAATGCGTTTATGGATATCTCGATATAACCACAGGGAAATATGGTACATGTAACGCTGACTACACCGGAATAGTCTTCAGGCTCTCACATATACGCGGCCATCTAAACAGAATCCGTCGACGGATTATTACGAAAGTTCGTGATGTCCGTCGTGACTTCGGGTCCTCCAACCCCTTCTTTGTCTCTCTCTCTCTCTCTCTCTCTCTCTCTCTCTCTCTCTCTCTCTCTCTCTCTCTCTCTCTCTCTTTCTCTCTTTCTGCTGCGAGTTGGTGAAGGAATTTGTTCGGATAATGTCCGCATTCACATACCGGAAATGTTTTACCGTGACATGAAATGAGAATCGTGGCTTTTCTTGGTAATCTCACGTAGCATTTCGTCTCCATTCATCCGCTCGCTCGTCGACCCTTCTATAAAATCCTGTCTCTAATTCGCCGCTCTATAATTAAGGCCAAATGGCCTTTCGCTGCTTTATCCGCATTTTTTTTTTCTTCTCTTTATCTGGTTTTTTTTTTTTTCCATTCCCGCTGACGCGAAAGATTTTTTCTTTCGCCATTTCTTTTTACCGCCAGGCTCACGAGGGATTCTCAATGAGAATTTCTTTTTATTTTCTTTTTTCTTTTTATTTCACCGCCGGAGGGGTAATATGTTTGGAAAATGTGATACGCGGCGGAGCGTGTCGAGCTTACGAGGGCCCACGAACATATAACGAGATAGAGAATCTGTACGAAAGTTTCGGATGTTGCCGCGGCGACGATGAACCGTGTCTATACGTATATATATTATTGGCTAACTGAAAAATGTGCACTGCGGGATTTTCGCATCCACGAAACCCTACTCTTTTTCACAAATCCTCGAGCTATACGGATGAAATGTGTATGCGGAAATTTATATCACAGATATTTGCTGAATGAACGATCTTTATGTAGTATGTGTGCATAGAGATGACGTTTCAATACTATTTGGTACAGAGGAACCTAAATGAGGAATGGAATGCACTAGAATATACGGATTATAGCATATATGATGGAGTATATAGTGAATTTACGTGGCGTATAACGAATGACGATGATTTGAATGGTGCAAATATTTCAGTGGACCAAAAGAGTAGGATAAGAAAAAGAGAAAAATATGTTCTTGTATCTTTCACCTTTTACCTAATAATAAATTGTATACGAGGTCTGTTAAAAAAGTATCGCGAATTTTGAATTTCCGCGGGCTACGTATATTCGATTTTCGATTTTTCTGTGGCGTTAGGTTGGTACTCGTGTTCCTCACTTATGCTGAAAAAATCGGCCATTTTGAATGTTTAGTTAATTGTTGCCAGCTGTTTTGGTTATACGAGTTTTGGCTTGTCTTCGATTTTTGCCTATTCCAAAAAATGGATTAAAGAATCTGTATGAAATTTTGTGTGAATAACAAAATTAAGTGCGCGGACGCATTCCGAATGTTGACTGTGGCATATGGTGAAGCTACCTTGGACCAAAGCAACGTTTATCGGTGGTACAAAATGTTCTTAGAGGGCCGAGAAGATGCGAACAACGACATGCCTTCCGGACGCCCGAGCACATCAACAACAGACGAAAACATTGATGAAGTGAAGAAAATAATATTGGCCAATCGTCGAATCACCGTTAGAGAAGTTGCCGAGGAACTAAACACATCGATTGGCTCGTGCTATTCGATTTTTACCAATGATTTGGGCATGAGACGGGTCGCCGCGAAATTCGTGCCAAAATTGCTCAATTTCGAGCAAAAACAGTGTCGCGTTAACATTGCTAAGGAGCCGTTGGACTCGGTCCGCGACGACCCAAATTTGCTCCAGAGGGTCATAACTGGTGACGAATCATGGGTTTATGGTTATGACGTGGAAACCAAAGCTCAATCATCGTAATGGAAGCTGCTTTTTTGGAATAGGCAAAAATCGAAGACAAGCCAAAACACGTCTCACCAAAACAGCTGTCAACAATTAACTAAACATTCAAAATGGCCGATTTATTTAGCATGAATGAGGGACACGAGTACCGACCTAACGCCACAAAAAAATCGAAAATCGAATGTACGTAGCCCGCGGAAATTCAAAATTCGCGATACTTTTTGAACAGACCTCGTATGAGTGGGAATGAGATTTTAGTCAGAATTTTATCAAGCTTATAAAGGTGATTTTTCGCTAAAAAATATAAAAATGTGTTTTTTTTCTCTACAAGAAACATTGCTGATGTTTTGCTGCCTAATATTGGGCAAAAAAAACAGGCAAAGATTCGAAAAATTCCGCGGCGTCATTCCATATTTATAAATAAAATTCGTTTCACCATTTTCTTTGTGAAACGAGTGAATGCTTTTCACTCGATCTAACATTGCTAAGGAGCCGTTGGACCCGGTCCGCGACGATCCAAATTTGCTCCAGAGGGTCATAACTGGTGACGAATCACGGGTTTAAGGTTATGACGTGGAAACCAAAGCTCAATCATCGCAATGGAAGCTGCTTTTTTGGAATAGGCAAAAATCGAAGACAAGCCAAAATACGTCTAACCAACACAGCTGTCGACAATTAACTAAACATTCAAAATGGCCGATTTTTTCAGCATAAGTGAGGGACATGAGTACCAACCTAACGCCACAAAAAAATCGAATTCCGAATATCCGTAGCCCGCGGAAATTCAAAATTCGCGATACTTTTTGAACAGACCTCGTATGATGGAGTATATAGTGAATTTACGTGGTGTATAACGAATGACGATGATTTGAATGGTGCAAATATTTCAGTGGACCAAAAGAGTAGTATAAGAAAAAGAGAAAAATATGTTTTTGTATCTTTCACCTTTTACCTAATAATAAATTGTATATATACTCGAAACTCTTAGAGACACTCAAACAGACGCTCACAAAATGCTGCCCAAGGAAAATTGCCTACGAATAAATATAACCAGTCAAATAGTTTCTTTTTCGTTCCAATTTCAGGCAAATATGAACAAAGATCTCGGAGTATATATTAGGTAATTAGGAACATGTGAAGGGTTTGTTTTCTCATCAAAGGCATGAATTTTAAATCTGCGATGAGAAGAAGTACCTTTCCTGTTATTTCCAGTGAAGTGAAGTCTATTTGACATAAGAGAAACTTTTTGAAAGTTTTTGCCTATGGCAGTAGAGTTTCGCAGGAACTTTGTGGATGTTTTCTCACTTTGAGGATAAGCCTGTTCTTTTGTCTGGATTATTAATATTAACAATTCGCGATGACACAATATGCCTATCGAGTGATTGTAAGATTCCGATATTGGACCTTCAGCCTCACGATTATTTCCACTAGATAATTAAGGTTCGATAAGTAAATGTCACAGAAATACAAATATTAAACATATGGATACTCTTACTATTATTATTTTATACATTATTCAGTGGTGATTTTGTTATCACGAGTTATATATCTGAAGATTTTTATTTACACATTTTTAGCCGACGGTACCGTAAGTTTCAATCAATCCTCATTGTGCATAAAGCATTTTTAATATCAGTTTGTTCCATTTTCTAAATAACAATACATTTTCGATTTCTTTAAATTCTCAAGCCAATAATTCATTCGTGCATTCCTTACTTTTGCCAGAAAGAGGAATATATAAACTATCGGTTTTTCCCAGTCGAGGAAGGGGTAGATTGAGACAAACTTCGTGAAAAGAAATAAAGCCCGGATGGGAGGAGGATCTGGCCACAGGGCCCGTAGAATATAAAAGTACAATCGTTGCAGAAGCTCATCCGTCTAGACGTCAAGATCTCAATGATCTATAGCACCAACTTTTACTCAGTTTTACATACATACACATACACATCTTATATATGTACAGTGTGTATATTGATATGTATATGTATGTGTGCATGAAAAATACACGAGGGGTCAATAATGTTTTGCGTTAGTTCTCTCCGAGTTGGTTCGCAAAGTCGAAAGTGAAATTGTGGGGCGTAAAGAAGGAGGCTCGCGGTAGGAAAATTGTGCGAGAGTAGTTTAGAGTCGATTCCGAGAGAACGAGAGGAGAGAAAGCTTTTGCAAAGTTACAGAGGAACATTTGAGAAGACCAAATGGTATGAGGCTCGATCAATTATATAGACATAGCTCGATTTTGTATTTCTCAGTTGAAAATAATGGATACGATGATTTAAATTTGTGCGTGTGTACAGTAAATAAGAGCAACTGTTTACGGACGATATCTATTAAGAATGCATCGCAAGATCATTTTTTTTGTTATCTCAATGAAGAATTTTAGGTGGAAATTGTAATGTCGCAAAATTATATAGAAATCAAAAATGGTGCGCGTTGAATGAGAATATCTCATATGCAAAGCAAAACACTACTTTGTCGTAATTCTTCATTCTATGATTAGGTCTCTTCGAGTAATCCATATACAATTTAAATTTGCCGCACGATCGAAATCTCTCTTCCGGGAGAGACGAACATTTCCACTTGATCCTCCAACGATTTGGAGGATTTTCTAACGAGATTGAAATCTCGTTAGAAAAAAGTCTATTGCCAAAATTTTAAAGGCAAATTCAATCGAACCAAGTCACATCTGGAATAAGAAATGTGCGCTGAACACATTCTCTACGATTCTCTATTCCGCGATGAATCTCAAATTTGCCCTATCAACTATCGCGTCAATGTTTTTTTTAAACCTGCCCCCTCCTGCAAGCACATACACACTCTCTCAATCTCTTGAATAATGTATCTCATGGCTCTCGTACAGCTCTCAGATGACATATTGTAGCTTCCGGGAATAAATCTTCCGGGGAAAGAAATATTCAGAAATATGTTTTTTTTTTGCGGAATATTATATTTTTTATTTTTTCCGACAGACTAGTGCGGTTACATCCTGTACAGAATCCTGTCTGAATCCCGTACCGCACTTTTGCCGACTGTCAGAAACAAAAAGGACTAAAGGGTATTATTAAGGGTAGTATATGAGCACGTACCTCTCTATTATAATATATGTGCTCGGTAGTGAGCGAGATATTATAACAATCCCTGAGCACACTTCGAACATAATAGTAAGAATAATAATAAAGATAAAACAAAATTTACTTAAAATAAAAATCCGACCGTTCATTAAAATTATACATCGCTACCGTGTTAATTTCCCGTTTGGATTTTTCTGCCAAAGTGCACAATTCGGACGTGAAATAACGAACAATTTTACAAAGTATATAATACCAGAGAATAATAATAAAATAATGATTCGTGCTTATCGCGATGGAGGAATAAAACGTCAGCGTTGTTAATTTCGATGTTCATCGGTAACGTGATTCGGAGGTTGTAAATTAGAAAAAAATATGTCACGAAGCGGAGCAGACGAGGGTCGTAAATCGAATCTTCGATCTTCGAAGGTACGGATGTTCTTGTCGTCGTGGATGGGTTGGCAATAAGGGGTGGCCCGGATCGAGGATGGGAAGGACGAGAGAAGACACTATACATCGTCTTCATCGGACTGGAAGCCTAACTGGTCGCTCTCTCTCTCTCTCTCTCTCTCTCT